>CM053588.1:269986428-270003462 GCA_028646515.1 Pseudochirops corinnae
CTCTTTTCATGATTTTCTTGCATCATTCTTATTTCTCTTCCCAATTTTTCTTCCACTTCTCTCATTTGGTTTTCAAAATCCGTCTTCAGTTGATCTCTAGCTTTTAGGCAATCTTCATGTTTCTTGGAAGCTTTTGGTGTGGGAGTTCTGACTGTGTTCTCTTCCTCCCATTCCCTGCTTTGATCCTTCTTTTCCCCAAAGAAGGAATCTAGGGTTTGGTTGCTGTTCTTACTTTGCTTCCTGTGCTTATTCATGGCTGGCCAGTCCGTGATTTTTTTTACCCCTGGGCAACTCTGCTTCCAGAGGGGAAAGCTCTGTCCCAAATTGCTGGGGTTTTCTCAGCTGCTGGAGCTTTTAGGAGGTTGCTGGGGCCCTCCTCGCTCTGGCTCACTGAAAAGACACCCAGGACCACCACCCAAGACTGCGATCTGGATCCAGGCTGCTCAACACAAGAGCACTTGGCCTCTGAACGATCGCTTGGCCCACCTGCAGTCTGCAGGCTGGGAGCTCCAAAGTGGCAATGTGGAGGCGGGTGCAGGACCTCCGCTTCTGCCACTTCCTTGCCCTGGAGGCAGTTTGGCTGGACCTGCTTTTCTCCCCTGATTTTTAGCCAAGTTCTACTAACCTTTTAGTCCTTTTTTTTTCTTTCTGGCTTGATAATTCTGGAAACTGCCACAGTTGCCGCAGATCCACTCTTCTGTTGCTCCAGTTGCAGCTCAGCTCGTCCGGCTGCCCCCAGGGCCAAGGCCCGGTTTCAGGCTGAGCTGGTTTCGGCTTCTAGCCCTGGGATAGTGCCTCCTAGCCGAGCTGTCTTTAGCAGAAAGTATATTTGTGTGCGTTTTAGAGTTCTAGAATTTGTTTAGAGTCATATTTTATGGGTATTTTGAAGTGGCTATGTGGGAGCTGCGATACTTTGCTGCTCCTACGCCACCATCTTGGCTCCGTCCCCACTTTTTGTCATTTCAAGAGATGTATTTCGAATGGAAGTACCTCTGTAAAGACCAAAATTAAAAATATAGCTACCATCCCTGAAGTCCCAGACATTCCATTTGAAAGTCAAAATTCTACAAATGATATTTTATCTTCAAATTTCATGAAGGATATTCTAGGAATCCTATTAGAATTCTCTCTGGATTCTTAAAACACTATATTTTACTATAATGCCCTCTTCAGGTAATCTTTCTAAACTTCTACAAATTATCCACAGGCTAAACATAAGCATAAAAATCTCAACATACTGGTTTATTTCTTTATCTGACTGTGGTCTAAATAAATTTCAAAATGTGATGGAGAGTAAGTCCTATATATTGATATGGGAGATAGTTCTTAGCAGTTAACAAACTTCTTTCTTAATAGGAATAAATACTGCCCAAACTGCTATCAGATTCCACATTGGGCAGGTTAAATTGGGTTTGAGAAACCTATTTATTTTTTTTCATTTAGCAATAGCCATTTCAAATAAAAGTAATAACAAACTGATAATGAATAAAGTTCATTTTGCAATTTTCTATTGGAACACCTAAATTCCAGAATGATTACTTGATTCATAATCTATGATTTTACCAATGTAAGGAACTCCTGGTCTATAACTTCTTCCTCCCACCATGAAGATCAGCAACTCCGTCATAATTTATAGCCAGAGAATTGCCTGGAGCAGTGAGAAGTTAAGTAACTTGTCCACAGTCATGCAAAGCATATTAAATTACATTAGCAGTTTACCTCTCTTAAGTAAGTAAAAGAATGGTTGTTGTAAAGAGGAAGATACAAGGATTGGGAAGGGTAGATGGCTCCAATTTATACTTCTTTGGTTTTTAATCTCTGAACTAATGAAACTATGTTTTCATTTCATCTATAGGGAGTGCAGATTTTTTTCTTCTACACTGTTAAAACAAAAGCCTTCCAGAGTAAAGTTTGTGATGTGTTCAAGTCAATATCATCTACCATTGGGAGGATTAAAATGCCTTCTCTGAAGACAATTTTTCTACAGTCACAGATGTATGAAATGATTAGGTCCATTCCAAGCAGAACAGAACACTTTAGGTTGCTGGAGCAAACTCCTGTTACTGAGGAGACATTCCTTTCTGAAAGTGACCAAAGTAATTCATGCTAATAAACTGTAAAGATATTATAAGTTTGGTAATCTATTTTTGATACATCAGATATGAATTTTAAATGATTTCTCTCCTTCCTCTTAGTACTTAACCTTATCAGGCATCTCCTTTAGTACAGTTTTATCATGGGAGAAAAATTGAAAGATATTGTCTCTCATACAGAACCATAACTAGGATTTTCCATGCCTGGGTGAAGCTTCACACACACAAAATGGGTTTGGGATAAGGAGTGTGAAAAGAGTCTGAAAATCAACTTTTTTGTTTTGGAGGGGAAAAGGCGAGGCAATTGGGATTAAGTGACTTACACCAAGTCACACAGCTAGTAAGTATCAAGTGTCTGAAGTCAAATTTGAATTCAGGTCCTCCTGACTCCACGGCCGGTACTCTGGGCCAGTTAGCTGCCCCCTGAAAAATCAACTTTTAAAGACAAGTTCAGCTAAGGGGAGGGGCAGAGAGGAGATCTAGCCTCCACCATATGGTAGCCCCCTACTTTAATTATTCTTGATAAACAGGTGCTACCTCAGTTATTCTGTCAAAGCTCTGGGACAGAGACCTGGTCATCCTAGTCATAACTGTTCTCATAACAAGTAAAATGAATTTAGGGCTTTTCCTATTAGTTAGTCACTACATTGTTATAGAATTCAGATTGAACTACCTAGGATTAAAGATTTATAATATGTGTCATATCATGTAGCCTAAAAGATCAATTGTGATTAAAAAATAAAAATTTACCTTGCATTGTTTAATGGATGTCATTCTTGACTTTTAGAAGAAGAAAAAGGAAGCTGCTTAGTACCATTACTACTGGTATGCACACACTTAGATTTGGTTTTATTTCCAATGAAAAGTTTCATACCCAGTTGATTTTTGTAAACACACACACACACACACACACAATTTTTTTCTGCAAGAGAATCTTATCTTGTAGGTAGGTAAAATAACTGTATAGGAGGTTGATCCTGTAAAACTCCAATGGACTCATGATTTCATTAATTATTCAATCAACTGACAGGAATTTATTACATGCCTACTACATGCCAGGCACTATACTAAGTGATGAGTATACTTTTTTTAAAAATAGTCCCTGCTCTCAGAAAACTTATTAGGAGAAACAGCATGAACACAGATACAAAATATTTGCAAAATAAACATATGTTACATTTGGGCAGGACACTAACAGTTGAGTAATTAGGAAAGGCTTCATGTAAAAAGTTTCTCTTGAGTAGAGTTTTGAAGGAAATGAAATTCTAAGAGGTAGAGATGAAGTAGGATAGTCAAGTCATGAGGGCTAGCTAGTACAAAGAAATGGAGGTGGGAAATGGAGTGGTGTTGTGTGTAAAGTATGGTGAGAAGTCTGGTTGAAGCATAGAGTGCATGAAGAAGAAAAATGTTAGACAGGTAGGCTGGGGCCAGATTGTGAAGATATTTTAAAGCTAAACAGAGGAGCTTATATTTGATTTGTTAAAATGTAAACTCCTTAAGAGTATAGATTATTTTATTCTTTGTATCATCAGTGCCTTAGCACAGTGCCTGACATAGTAGGAGCTTAATAAATGATCACTGATTGATATATTGATCCCAAAGGCAATAGGGAGCCATTGGTGTTTACTAAGTACAAGATTGAGATATTGTGCAGATAGAAACAACAAGATTTGACAAGTGACTGGATATATAATGTGAGGGAGAGCAAGGAGTCAAGAATGACACTCAGATTTTAAAACTGGCTAACTGGAATGGTGTCCTTGATAAAAACATGGCGATTTAGAAGAGGGACAGGATTTGGGGAGAAGATAAACTGTACAGTTTCGACATGTTGAGTTAGAGATACCTATGGAACATAGTATTGAAGATATATAATAGGAAATTGGAAAGGTAGAGTCAGAACTCCGCAGACAAACTACATCTAGATTTAGGAGTTATCTGACTAGAACCGAGACACGGCTCTTCTATCTGTCTCCAGGCAGGTCTGCCCACATGCAGATATGCCCACATATGAGTATTAAAGGGTTGCGACATTGGGAAGGTTGAGAACTACTGTTCTAGATTCACATGAACCAGATTTGACTCTAGACCCTCTCAAGAAATCATCTTTTTGCCTTGTCCCAGACCCAGAGTTTCTTTCATGATTACTTCTCTAGAGATATGAGAAAAGGGCTGCATTTCACCTTGCAAGCCTTCCCCCTGAAGTGACACAGTATATTGGATACCAGATAGCATTTCACTCCACCGAAATCAAAAAACAAGACTGAGGACCTATGGTAGAGTCCTCTCCCCATATCCCCCAAAAACCTTATTGATAGAATTCTGTGAGTCCCACCTTTTGCATCAGGAACACATATAGATCTCCCTACTAACAGTATTACCTTAAAGAATTAGCTTCTCTCAGAAGCAATATGAATTTGGGAGTTGCTGGGGATCTATATAGGCCTCTATACCTTTATAATACTAACTGGAGCCTTCACTTGTAAGTCTGGAGTTGCCCCTGCCTGCCACTGATACCCCTACTGCCATTGCTACTACTGGACTCTCTTTCTAACTCTCTTCTTGACCCTTTCCAAAGAAATTTTTCAAATTCCTAATGTACTAAAAACCCTGCCCTCTTGTTTGGATCCTACAAGAGTCCTTTCTTCTTAGGCTAAGGAGAAATCTAGGTCCAGGGTCTTTAGTAACTTAGGTTCCCTCCAAGGCAATCCGTCTAGTCTCCAGAAGAGCTATTTCATGCCTCCCAGGGGTTTGAAATACTGCAGTCCCTTGCAAAATCATCTTCAGTTCAGCACCTAGAATTTGGCATCTACAATTATATGGTACAACATCAGAAGACATAGCAGTCTCTCAAAAGAACAAGGATGGTTATCCAGTGTCCCTGGGAATTGTCCCATCAACCATACATGCAATAGGAAGAGTACAATGCGAAGTGTTGCAGTGACTATAGGTCCAGATTGCATGCAGGATCTATCACGTGTACATGTCACAATTGTATATTTGAATCCATTTTAACACGAGGAAAATATATAAAACAGCAAACAAAATCAGACAGCGAGGAAAGGCAACACAAATTTATTAAGCACTTTACTATGTGACAGACACTGTGTTAGGTGCTAGAATATAAATACAAGCTAAAAAGAAAGACAATCTCTCCTTTTCAAAGGAGAAGATGGCAGCCGAGAGAGATGGAAAGGGAGAGAATAGGGAGGGCGGGGAAAGGTACCTGGTGCCAGGGTATGGTGCTGAAATGCAGAAAGTAAAAATCGCAGTAAGGAGGAGAATGAAGATTGACTGGCCTGGACCCCTTCCAAAAATGGAGAGCTTGAGCCTATCAAAATGTCAATCCACCCTTGCTTTGACCTCATTGACTCCTCCTGAAGACCCTCCCCAAACTACTCCTCTAGATCACTCCTAGATTCCTCTGTACATAAGAAATAAACTTTACCTTTCTCTGGCTAAAAGAAAAAGTGGAGAGCTTAGGAGCAATTCTTCAATGAGAGAAGGGGACTCCCGTAACAGGCTTACCCCAGGGTGTGAAGGTTACAGGGATGACTGTAAGTTGAGGCATAGTACTGAAGTCTGTGAAGTCAGAAGCACAGTCAGGCAGCAATAATAACTGGTAGATCCGATAAATAACAGGCAAAACAACAACACATTCACACACACAGTCATAAGCAAATATGCATCATTATCAGATTCTTGTAACTTCAATAAAGGAGTCAATGCACACATGGAATTACACGTAACACACACTACTTGGGTAGACATTATCATTATTTTCTGGCAGCATTTGTAACTAATTCACCTGTTTTACCCAGGACGTTGTAAGTTATTCTGGTCACTAGTCTGATAATCCTAGCTTCCTACAACCTACTGACCCGTGTACCCCTATATCTGTGCTAGGAGATGGGACAGTACAATGCCAATCATGGCAGCACACTTGAGGGCTGCTGCTGTGAATAATTTTAAGGGTCTAATCGCAAAGTATAATGAACATTCTATTTATTTAGAACTGAACCTTATTCAAGAAACTAAAGCATTCACAATTCATAACAACATAACAACTTATTACTAAGGTGGCCACATAGCCTTAAACAAAACATATCATCCAGTACATAACAACACATGGCACACAGCATAGATCATTGCATTCAGCATATCACATAGCATTCCCTAAATACTTGTTTATACAATCAGGAGGTCCCAGGTCAGGGTCTTCCCTAGCACAACACATCCTTAAGGGGTGGCAGAAAACACAAACATCCTCCACCCCTAGGCCACAATAAATTACAGTTTCCTCAATCTAAACAATGTCTCCAAGTAAAGTCTTCTCGGGGGTATGTCCTTCTTCTCCTCTTGCTACTGTAGCAGCCTCCCACCTGTCACTCTTACTGCTCCTGCCTTGCTGCAAAGTCCCCATCTTGACCCTGGAGTCCCCTGCTCCCAGCTTCTGCCTGGTTCACATGCAGGCAGCTCCTGTTCCATGTCTCAGTTCACAGGGACTGCTCCACTCTAAGCTCTCCTTGCTCCTGCCTGACAGCAGGCTCCAGGGGTCCTACCTGCAGCTTCTGTCTCTGGGAAAACAAAGCTTAACAGGGAAATGACAATATTTACACACATTACCAGTACTACCATCTCAATTCACTTTTAAAACCCAGAGGCTCCTTGATAACAACTTTTAAAAGTGGCTTAAGCTAAAGTTCTTCTGTATTGTTAATGCATTTTTGTTTAATGGGAAAATCTTTCCTATCCATTAATAGACCCATGTGACCTGCTTGAGTCACATGAGTCTATGGTGGGAGGAGCTTGCCGAATGGGCAGAGCAGTAAAGGTGGAGCAGAGCCCAGAGGAAGTGGGCAGAGTAACTAGAGCTGAGGGAGCAAAAGAAAGTAGGCAGCAAGTTATGAGTGTTCATTTGTGGGAAAGCCCTAGCAGGGGGAAGGTTTAGGGATGGTGGTTCCCCCTATATGGTTATTGTGTATAGATTTCTGTGTTGCTATGATGGATTTGGCTTTCTGGTGTTTGAATAAATACTTTGGTTCTGTCTTCCATGTGGAGAGTCTGTTGTATTTTTGTGATGCAGAACTACAGCAGCATATTCATAGCTGTTGTAGGTACTGTGAATATTGCTTTGGTGTTACACCTTCCCATGAGCAGGTCTCTGCCATTCAGTTCAAATCACTTTCACAACCAGGAGACTCAGTGAGTCTCCACTGCTGCTTCTGTCATCTGTCTCAGCACTCATTGTCTTCTTATTCATTCTCTCTTCTCTTCATCTTTGTTTTCTTCTTCACTTATCCAGGATATCAAGAGTTCTCAGGAGTGAGTTCCAAAGTGACACAAAGCTTCCAGCTTATATAAGGTTCCATTTGGCATCCTATTGGCTACAGCCTACTTGTGAGTACTAGCTAGAGCCCGAGTATGTATTTGTTTGGCTAAGCCCATGTCCACAGCAACCCCCTGACAGGGTTAGTACCCAAAGGTACAAAAACTCTCTGGCCTCAGCATCCAGTGCCCAAAGGCATGAAAGCTGTGCCTCAACACCTAATGTGCTACAGCTGTGGATTACCAGAAATGATCCTTCAGATGTTTACAATTTAGCCGGAGGCTGGGAAACTGAACTCCAAAAGAAAAACAGCAAAAAATCCCACTTTGCTTTGCCGTTACAGGCAGGTTGATCATAATTGTCATCAGAGCTATATCCTTGCCTCCTGAAGCCTCAAACTGTGGAGGGCCCAGGGTGTGACGGCAGTGTTATTACGTTCTCAGGGTTGTATCTGTACTGCAGAAGTCTCTATTGTGGGAGGATTTCATTAAGCCAAAGGCATCTTCCATTATTTTGATTGGTTGTTGAGGTACAGCATATAGAGTCTTCTTCACTCTAAATTTCTGTTTCACAACCATCTTGGTCAGGCATACACGGGAGTCATTTTGGAATTTTCTGAAGAAATTGCTTATATCAACATGGTAATAGAGACCCTAACCCTAGTGTGTCCTGACCAAATGCTTATCAGCGAGATGGAGTGCTAATTGAAATTATTTCCAGTCTATTCAGTATACTAGTTAAATATTGCAAGCAACAAACTAGCACTAAATATCTGGACACTGACCATCCATGTAGTTTGTGCAAAAGCATACAGATGAATAAAATAAAGTTGTGACAGAATATCGTAAGAATTTTAGCTTTTCATCTTCAGAGGTGGATTCAAAGAAATTTGAATTTGATGATTTCTCCAACAATAGAGAAATGGAAGACATTTTTTAGGCAGAAGCTTGGCGAAAAGACAAGTATGTTTTCACTTGCGTGAGTGAGATATGGGATGTGTTTGAGGCATAGATCACAAGATCCAACTCATCAACATCCCATTATTCTGGAACCAATCTAGGAAAAATCCTTTGGAATAATAATAATTAGAATGTATATAATGCTTTAAAGTTTGCAAAGCATATCACATTTAATTTGTTCCTTATAACAACTTTGCAAGATAGGTGCTATTATACCTCCGTTTAAAAGATGAAGAGACTGAGGTAGAGAGAGACTTTCCCAGGATCACACAGTCAATAGGTTTCCAAAGCCAGATTTGAACTCAGGTGTTCTAGACGCTAAGTCCAACACTCTGTCCACTGCATCACCTAGTCTCCTTTTTCTGCTTTTGCCTTTGAGGATAATCTGAGAGATAATCTCAAGAATCTATTAGATATGGCATCATCACAGAGTCCAACAGTCTATGTGAATTACCCATAGTGGTGGTACCCAAGAAGAATGGAAGGATACCTATGCATGTAGACTACTGAATTTCAAACAAAAGAACCAAGGTGGAACCAGTATACCATGCCAATAACAAGTCCTTGTAGGTATAATGCTTCTTGTGACTAAAATGCCCCAGGGCCCCGGGGATTTTTTTTTTTTTTACTCAATCACAGGTAATTATTTTGCAAGTGATATTGAAAAACTCACATAATATTTTATCTCTCTCTAAGGCCACATCTTGATACACATATAAAGGTACATGGAGAGAAACAGTAGTGTTTCCTGGTTTGCTCTGGCTAGAGCACACATCATAGAAAGTAGCCCTGCCCACTTCCAGAGAAATTTGCAGCTCAACATTGAAGGGCTTGTACTTTAAGATGATGTAGCAAATGAGACAAAAAATTGTCATCTCTTAGTTCCCCACCCCATGACTGTGGAAGGGGTAGAGGTTGCATCAAAATCAACAATTCAAATCAAGCATTATTAAGCACTTACTATTTCCAGCCATTTTTTCTAAGCTCTGGAAATACAAACTCAAACAGAAAAAAACATAGTCCTTGCCTTCAAAGAGCTTTTATTTGAATGGAGGACGGTAACACTTGCATGGAAAATTTGAAGAGTTAGAGGTAGAGCCTAGAGAGGAATGAAGAGTTGGCCTGGGAATTTTCCTTAAAATGGAAGTTCTGAGAGCAACTGACCAATCACAAGAAGGTACTGAAGGGGCAACATAAATTTCCAGGGACAGAAGGCCAGGGCTAGAGCAGAGTGGTCAGAGTGGACTGACCAGTAAGCCAGGGGTGCCAGACAACTCAATGGACCTTAAAAAGGAACAGCAGCACTAACTCCCTCTCCAAAGTGAATCAGAACTCATTTCAACTTCTTCCTGGTGAGGCTGGGGGGAGAAAGCTGGTTCCATTCCCCAGTTCTGGCAGTATGGCAGCCACCAGCATTGGGCAGCCTGAATCTAGGTTTGGGGCTGCCATTTCTGTTTTGCTTCTTTCTTGAGTATAGATGAACAAGTGGCAGTCTTGGAGGCAACTTCGTGAGTAAAAGAGGTCTTAGAGATCCTCAGTCCCTTATTAGAAGTTGTCTTGAAGGAGAAGTGTTCTGCAAAGCCGATACTTTTTTTTTAAACATTATTTATTTTAAACATTAAAAAAAAATTGAATTCCAAATTCTCTCTCTCCTTCCCATGCCCCCTAGCCCACCTACTGAGAAGGCAATATATTACTTACACATGAGAAATCATGCAAAACATATTTCTGTATTAACCATGTTTTTTTTTTTAAAGCAAGAAAAATAAAGACAATGAAAAAAATTATACTTCAATTTGTACTCAGAGTTAATCAGTTCTCTTTTGGAAATGGATCTCAGTTTTTCATCATGAGTCCTTTGGAATTGTCTTGAATCACTGTAGTGATCAGAGGAGCCAAGTCTTTTACAGCTGATCTTCATTATGACACTGCTGTTACTGTGCATGATGACCTCCCAGTTCATCTCAGATCATTTTGTATAAGTTGATACAGGCCTTGGAATGTTTTTTCTGAAACCACTTCCCATTTAATTTTCCCATAGCTCAGTAGTACTCTCTATCACAATCATATGCCATGACGTGTTCAGCCATTCACCAATTGATGAGCATTCCCTCACTTTCTCATTCTAATTACAAAAAGTGACACTATAAATATTTTTGTATCCCGAGATCCCTTTTCTTTTTCTTTTATTTCTTTGGGATATAGACCTAGTAGTGGTATTCCTAGGTCAAAGGGTATGAACAGTTTTGTAGTCCTCTGGACCTAGTTCAAAATTGCTTTCCAGAATGGTTGGACCAGTTCACAACTCCACCAGCAGTTCATTAGTGTGCCTATTTTTCCCTCATCCCCTCCAGCATTTGTCATTTTTGATAGGTGTGAGGTGGTACCTCAGAGATGTTTTAATTTATATTTTTCCAGTCTATAGTGATGTAGAACATTTTTATATCTCTACAAATAACTTTGATTTCTTTTTCTGGAAACTGCCTGTTTATATTCTTTGACATTTATCAGTCGGAGAAAGGCTCTTATTTTTATACATTTGACTCAGTTCTATACCCAGTATATATTTGGGAGATAAGGCCTTTATCAGAGAAACTTAATGTAAAATCTTTTGATATTACTTCGTTGTCTGTGGTACCTTTCAGCAAACTCTAGTTTCCTTTATTATCCCTTTTAATTGTCTATTTTTGCTTATGCTTTGTATGAAATTATAATTGCTACCCTTGCCTTTTTTTAGTTCAGCTGAAGCATGTTAGATTCTGTTCCAGCTCTTTTAACTCTGTGTGTCTTTCAGTTTAGAGTGTACCTCTTGTAAACAACATATTGTTTCTAATCCACTCTGCTATTTCCATGTTTTAGGTGAGCTCATTCCATTCCCCTTCACAGCTATGATTACTTATTGTGTATTTCCCTCCATCCCATTATCTTCTGTTTCTTCTTCTCTCTTTTTATTCTGTTCCTCCTCAAAAGTCCATTTTGCTTCTGACTATTGCTTCCCTTAATCTGTCCTTCCTTTTATCTCCGTCCCCCCCTTCTCTTATCCCACTCTCCTCCCATTTCACTATTGGGTAAGCTACATTTCTATACACAACTGAGTGTGTAAATATATTCTTCTCTCTTTGAACCAATTCTGATGAGAGTGAGGTTTAAGAATTGTCTGCTACCCCTGCTCCCATTTCCCCCTCTAATGTAAAAGCTCTTCCCCTCATACCGCTTTTTGTGTGAAGTAATTTACTCCATTCTATCTCTCCTTCCAATGCATCCCTCTTTTTCACCTTTTTTTTTTTTGGAGATCATTCAAACATAATCAACTGTTATTGGCTCTACCATTCTACAATTTGATTTGAGATACTATTTCAAAGTTGTTTGGAGGTGAATGTTGAGAGAATAGAGCTGGGTTGCCTCAATCCCACCATTTCCAACTCTTAACACTTCTTAGAAAAGATGACACACCAGAAGGAGGATCCAATCCCTTCCACAGCTTGTCAGATGACATGGAAATGGAGGAAATTGGACGATGCAATGAAATATAAGATAACTTTTCAGTCGTCTTGCAAATTGTTTCATATTTTGATGTTTCTCTCAATCTCCTGGGAGAATACTGTATAATAGTAATTACAGATGATTGCTTTTTTTTTTTTAAAGTTTTTCTTTTGAGTCTGTTGTATTTAGCATTTCTTTTGTGTATAAAAGAAATAGTCATCTTATATCCATTTATACTGTACAAGGTATATCTGTCCTACTCCTTTTGTGAGAAGACCCTGGATGTGAGCCAAACCAAAGATTTAAATGATCTTCACTAGGACTCCAGGGTGGAATTATTTACAGTCAGAGACAATGAGACAAAAGAGCCTTGCTCCTCTCTCTAGAGGCCCAGACTCCCTTAGAACTAAATTTTGTTCATATGCATGAGTCCAGAGTTGAGTGAAGCTGGGTCCCAGGGCCCAACAATCATTTTGTTGTTTTTGTTGAGCATAGATAGTGTGCTTTTTATTTAGTTTTAAGGAATTTACCATGAGCTCTGCAGAATTTGCTAAAATTTAGAGAACAGACTTTAAATGAGGTCAACTGTTAAAAATAGGATCTGCCACGCATCTAACCATTCATTACACTACTGGATGCTGTGCTATGAGGTTACTTTCTTTTGGTATGTTCTTCCTTTTCTTCCTCTCCACTCACACTTTAGGAAGAAAAATCTTAATTCTTAGAAATGAAAAGGTAAGATTTTATATGTGTAGTTGAGAAAAAAAAAATCAGGAAATTTAAAAATAATGTTGTATTTGAGTAAACTAAGTAGAACCAAGAGAACTGGCAACACCATTGCAAAAACGCACAACTTTGAAATACACAAACTCTGAGCAACATAATGATGAACCATGATTCCAGCAGATGGATGAGGAAAAATGTTACTCAGTTTCTGACAGAGTCCTCCCTCCACATGACCACTCTCATTCAATAAAATGCGAATTTTCTCCAGATGCTCATGATCACTTGGGTTCTGAACCAGTTCTGAATCATACTTCTTTTTCACAGATGACTTACAGGGTATGATGAACTTTTTCTTCAGTCAATCCAAATACTATTTTATTAAGGACATTTCTCAATTAATCTAATTGAAACTTGTTGATTGATTGAAACTTGTTTTCACATTTTTAAAGTATGAAGGCATCTTATCACTTACTTTGAGTGGGGTAGGACTTGATTTATTAACTCAACCAACCCCACCATTACATATATGTAAAAGTTGCATCTATCAATAGAATGTAAGCTCCTTGAGGGTAGGACTTATTTAATTTTTGTCTTTGTATACCTAAAGGAGGTACAAAGGGGTCTGGTTCTTAATAAATGCCTGTTGATTGATTTCCAACAGATCTCTTTGTGATACAGACCTAGTGGTGGTATTACTGAGTCAAAAGGTATGCACAGTTTTATGTCCCTTTGGGCATAGTTCCAAATTGTTCTACAGAATGGTTGGATAGCTCACAACTTCACCAGCAGTTCACTGGTGTATCTATTTTCCCTCATCCTTCCCAGCACTTATCATTTCTGATAGGTGTAAGGTGGTTTCTCAGAGATGCTTTAATTTGAATTTCTCTAATCAATACTGATGTAGAGCATTTTTCATATGACTATAGACAGCTTTAATTTTGCCTTCTGAAAACTGCCTATTTATATCCCTTGAACATATATCAATTGGAGAATGGTTTTTATTTTCATAAATTTCAATCACTTCCTTATATATCTGAGAAATGAGGCTTCCATCAGAGAAATCTGCTATAATTTTTTTTATATTACTTCATTGTCAATGAGATCTTTTAGCAAAATGTAGCTTCCCTGTTTATCTCTTTTATTTAGGTTTATTTTTGCTTTTGTTTTTCTGAGATCATGATGTTTAAAAGACCATGTTCAGTATATTTTCTCATGTGAAACTGACTTAGACTAGGCATGATTTGCAGCATCAAATTTAATGAGTATTTATGTGTTGAAGGAGAAATAAAATATAATGAACTATGTAAAGACATAGTAAAGCAGATGGTTTAACCCACAGGTATAAAAATTATTTTTTTTCCTTCAATAAGAGATACCTGTAGCTTTGTATGGTTACTTCAACCCTGATGTCTTAGATCAAATGGATTTTTTTAAGAATTGTAAAAGTAAAGATCTCAGATTAGAGACAACAACCCGACTAAACTCTCCCAACATTTCCCTCCAGGTAATTTTAAAATAATGATTCAAATAAAATTTTGGAGTGGCAGAGCCAACAAAAAAATCAAAATGAGATATTTTTCCAGCCTAAGAAAACTTAGGACAGCTAGGTGGTACAGTGGATAGAGTGTCAGGCCTGGAGTCAGGAAGACCTGAATTCAAATCTGGCCTCAGACACTTGCTAGCTGTATGACCCTGGGCAAATCACTTACCCCTCTCTGCCTTGGTTTCTTCATCTGTAAAATGATCTGGAGTGGGAAATGACAAACCACTCCAGTATCTTTGCCAAGAAAACTGCAAATAGAGTCATGAAGAGTTAGACATGACTGAAAAACAATCAAACAACAAAAACAAGAAAACCTAGGAGCTTGTCAGGAAAAGACTATGATGCAGAGGCTGGTCCAGAGCACATGTAGCATCAACAGCACACAGGTGGACTTTGGAGGTGGCTGTGACAGTGGCAGCAGCAGCAGCTTTGGGAGTTCTCAGTCCAGAGATGGTAAGGGGGCTCTATAACTGGTCAGAAAAAAATTACAAGGGACCTTTTGTTGGTACTGGGTGCAGCTCTGGGTCACAGTTCCAGGGTACAGAGGAGGACTAGTATTTGCAGCTGAATGAGAACAGGGAACCTGGACACAATTCCATGGCCAAGAGGAACACTAGAACTTAACAGCTATAGGAGAACAGGGACCCTTCCTAGGTAAAAACCAGAACTCAGAATATGAAAGCAGTTATAAGCAGAAGTGACCATACCTCTCCCAGCATCATACCACCTTGGAACCACCAAAAGTTTGCAAAGCCCAGAACTAGCTCTAAAAACAACAGCATGAAAAAGCATGGCGTTTGGGACAGAATCTCCCCACTCCCAGGTGAGCAGAACACTTTAACATAAAATTCAAAGTCAAGAAATAGGTTGGGGAATTGAGCAAACAACAAAAAAGGACTCAATGATACAAAGTTACTGTGGCGGGAGGGAAGATCGAGACACAGAATCAGAGGAAGACAACAATGTGAAAAGGGCTACAACCAAGATCTCAAAGAAAAATGCCAACTGGACCTAAGGTCAGCAATAATTCCTGGAAGAGTTTAAAGAAAGAGGTAACAGTGGTAAAGGAAAAATTGGGAAATAAATGAAAGTGTATCATCTTATCTTGTATCAAATGAAAGTGATACAAGAAAATTATGAAAAGAAATTTAACAGCTTGGTAAAACAGGCAGAAAAATATTACAGAAAATAATGCTTAAAAACAGAATTGGCCTAACTTAAAAGAGGCACAACAATTCACTGAATATGAGAATTTCTTAAAAATCAGAATCAGTCAAATGGAAAAAGAGGTACAGATCTCACTGAGGAAAATAAATCTATAAAAATTAGAACAGGGTAGTTATTGTTCAGTCGTGTCTGATTCTCCATGAACCAATTTGAGATTTTCTTGGCAGGGATAGTGGAATGGTTTGCATTTCCTTCTCCAGATCATTTTACAGATACAGAACTGAGGCAAACAGGGGTAAGAGACTTGCCCAAGGTTACACAGCTTGTAAGTGTCTGAGGCCTGATTTGAATTCATGAAGATGAGTCTTCCTGACTTCAGGTCTGATACTCTATCCACTGTGCTACCTAGCTGCCTCCTAGAATAGAGCAAGTGGAAGGTAATTACTCCATGAGATATCAAGAAACAATATAACAAAGTCAAAAGAGTGAAAAAAAAAATTTGAAATAGGAAAACCAACTGACCTGGAAAATAAATCAAGAAGAGATAATTTGAGAATTATTGGACTACCTGAAGGCCATAATCAAAGAAAGAGCCTAGATATCACATTTCTTTAATTAAAAAACTGTATTTTTCTGGTTGAACAATGAATTTAAATTGTTCCACATCCATGAGCATTCAAGCAAAATCTAAAAACAATTCTTCTGTATCCAATGTTCATAATGTTTACTGCATTCAATGTGAACCTAAAGCCTTTTTCTAAATTCAGATAACAAATATCTCAAAAAGCCTTGCTTCAAGGTACCAACAGAGGTATGTTTCCACAACAACAGGTCCATTTCAAGAAATTATCAAAGAAAACATTCCAATATCTTAGATCCTGAGGGTAAAAGAGAAATTGAAAGAATCCACCAATCACCTCCAGAAAGAGAGCCTAGAAAACTCCCAAGAATATTATAATCGAATTCCAAAGCTCCCATGTCAAGGAAGGAAGTAAGTTTGAAAGAAACCATTCAAATATTATGGAGTCAAAGTAAGGATCACACAAGATTTAGCAACTTCCACACTAAATGGAGTGGAGAGCTGGGAATATAATATTCTAGAAGGAAAAGGAGCTAGGGTTACAACCAAGAAAAACTTACCCAGCAAAACTGAATTCCTTCAGGAGGAAAATTGGATACTTAATGCAATAGACTTTCAAGCATCCCTGATGAAAAGACTAGAACAAAATTGAAAATTTGACATTCAAACACAAGACTGAAGAGAAGCAAAAACAGGTAAACATAGAAGAGAAATCACAAGAGACTTAATACAGTTAAACTATTTACATATGGGAAGATGATACATGTAATTCCCAAGAACTTTATCATTATTAGGGCAGTTAGAAGCAGTCTACATAGATAGAAATCCCAGGTATATAGTTGATTATGTTGGTATGATCTAAAAAAAAAATTAAGAGGTGAGAAAGAGAGATATACTGGAAGAAGAGGGAAGGAAGAGGTAGAATGGGGAAAGTTTTCTCATGTAAAAAATGTACAGAAGGAAAAACTTTTACAATGAAAGGGAAAATGGGAGGCAGCCAATGCTTTAACATCAGTCTCATTGGAATTGGTTCAAAGAAGGAGAAATGTATATTTTATATGTATATATATATATATATATATATATACATATATATGCACACATATAGATCACATATATAATGTGTGTACATATATACATATATTAATATATAA
>CM053588.1:270010005-270031382 GCA_028646515.1 Pseudochirops corinnae
CTCTTCTAAAATTTTTGAATTAAGTAGCAAGAACCAGAAAATAAAATTTACTCCATTCTTTTTGCTCAAAACCTTTTATCTAGAATACATATTTTTGTCTATCTTTTCACTTAGGTGTCTTTTGTTATTTGTCCAGCCCTGAATTTTAAAAAGTAGATTATAAAGATCAAACTACTTTTTTGTAATAGTTGGAAAAACCCGTAGAATCAAAGTTTTTAAAAATTGATTATTATTCAGTTAGAGCAGACCTGCACAAACTTGGCAGTAGGTAGGGGCCAAATTAAAATAGGCCAAACTTTTTCATGCCTCAGATCGGTTTTTAGTTGCTCTCTTTCCAAGTAAAGATACAATTAATGTTTAAAATTTTGCAAATAAAGTGTATTTTTAAAAAGGAAAATTTCAGTTAATAGCAGTTAATTACACTTCTTACTTAAGATTTTTATTCATCATAAAATTGTTCCTCTCAGACTGTAGACAGGATGATGATGGTTGGTTGCTGCGGGTCACATTGACAAATAGGAGCGAATACGATGTGGCAACCCACCTGCCAAGTTACATGATGGGCACAGTAGTGACTAGTGGAAGGCAGGTTAAGCAGGGCATGGAAAAAGCATTCATCACAGCTTTACTTTCTTTAACAACCTCGACATTTTTTGAGAGCCACCGGAAATCCTTTCGTGGGCCATATGTTGTGTAGGCTTGAGTTAGAGGCTTACTCAACATCTTTTTTCCTTCCTCAATAAAATACTTCAAACTTTGAATTTATTTTATACTAAGGAAAAATGCCTGCTGTAGAAAAGCTCTCTCAGAGCCCCAGAGTCAGAGTCCTGGTGTTCTGAGACCTTTAGTCCTTAAAAATTTTATTTATTTTTTTAAGACACCCTCTCTTGGCATGGCTGGGTGGCGCAGTGAATAGAGCACCGGCCCTGAAGTCAGGAGGACGGACCTGAGTTCAAATACGGCCTCACACACTTGACACACTGATTAGCCGTGTGACTTTGGGCAAGTCACTTAACTCCACTTGTCCTCCAAAAAGAGAAAAAAAAAGAAAAGAAACCCTATTTCTGTATTCCCAGGTTTTTTTTGGTTCCCTTATTATTCAACAAGCCAAAAGTTTTACCCTTAACTAACGTGGAGAGCATAAATTGTGGAAACATGAAACTCGTGCATTTTGACTTGAACATCTTTGGCACGCATTCGTGGGGCGTCCTCTTTACCTTGGCCATTTTCAGGTTTTTCATGGATTATTTTCAAAAGGTTTTTTCATGAGTAAATTTTGAACCCAAGTTGAAGGTGAGTTCGGAATATACTCAAATGAATTCTTCAATCCTTCTTTTATATTTAGCGCTTTGCATATTTTAATAATTTTCTTATGTATCTGGTATTTAATGCTGACAGGATTCCAGTCAATGGAGAGGTTTCATTGCAAGTAGCTGCAGGTGTGTTTCATAGTAGAGATAAAAGCTTTCAGTTCAAGCAGACTTTTATTTTAAAAAAACAAAACAAATCACATCCTATGGGAACAGAGTTGTAGTAAATTATGAATAATACATTTGTTGTTGGGGATGGGGTAGCATTTTTATGTATTTAAGTGCATGTATGCTAAATACTACTTTAAACATTTTTTAAAAAGTAAAAATAGGTTAAATCTAAAGGGTGCTTTTATTTCAGGAATTATGAAAATATCACTACCGTTTTGCAAGAATTAAGCAAAATGTGAATTTTTTTTTATAAATTGGTTCATTTACTTTTAGTTTATAACATTCAGTTCCACAGTCCCTCGAGTTTCAGATTTTCTTCCCCCCTCTCCCCCTCCCCTCATCATGGTGGCATGCATGTGCATACAGGATCTACAAATATCTTCCCATTAATCAGTAGTCAGGTCATAAAGAAGGATTATAACCGATGGAATGATCAGTGGGAAAGAGGAAACAGAGCAAAACAAGAAAAAGAAACAGAGCAGGTAGTTTGTTTCAATCTGCACTCAGACTCCGCATCTCCTTCTCTGGATGTGGATATCCCCTTCAATCATGAGTCTTTTGGAGTTGTCCCATAACCTTGTATTGCTGAGAGAAGCCCAGTCTATTGAAGTTAGTCGTCACACGTACATTGTGTCTGTGATTGTGTACAGATTTCTTCTGGTTCAGCTCGTCTCGCTCAGCATCAGTTTATATAAATCTCTCCAGGTTATTATGAAGTCTGTCTGCTCTTCATTTCTTTTAGCACAATAGTATTCCATTACATTCACATACCACAACTTGTTCAGCCATTCCCCAGTTGACGGGCATTCCCTTGTTTTCTAATTTTTTGCCACCACAAAAAGAGCTGCTATAAATATTTTTGTACATACAGGTCCTCTTCCCACTTCTCTGATCTCTTTGGGATATAACCCAAAGTGGTATTGCTGGGTCAAAGGATATACACTTATTTATAGCCCTTTGGGCATAGTTCCAGATTGCTCTCCAGAATGGCTGAATCAGTTCACAGCTCCACCAGCAATGCATTAGTGTTCCAATTTTCCACATCCTCTCCAGCATTTATCATTTTGTTGTGTTATCATATTAGCGAGTCTGGCCTGTGAGATGAGGTACCTCAGAGTTGTTTTGATTTGCATTTCTCTAATCACTAGTGATTTGAAACATTTTTTAATATGCTTATAGATGTCTTCGATTTCATTTTCTGAAAACTGCCTGTTCATATCCTTTCACCATTTATCAATTGGGGAGTGGCCTGTATTCTTCTAAATTTGACTCAGTTCTTTGTATATTTTAGGAATGAGGCCTTTATCAGAGACACTGGCTGTAAAAATTCTTTCCCAACAAAATGTGAATTTTGATGACGTATAGGAAAGAATAAACAATACCTCATGGCATCCAGTAGCATTATGATGCTTTTCTTAATTTTACAGTACATTATTTTCTGCAAACATTCTGCAGGTTCACATCTAAGGAGATCCCCTGGGACATATGATTTTATATGAGATTAGTTTTATGTAGGCCTCCCTGCTTATTATATTATAACGTTTCAGTTATTTTTCCTCCTTTGTCTCCCCCTAAAATACCATAACAATTGAACTTGAACACTGTGGCTTCAGCTTACAAAATAAGATTGTAATTAAAATGAGTTTTCTGTTTCTGCAAGTGCATTTGCTGCATAGCCTTAGATAATTATTTGATTTTTGAAGTAATACAAGATGTAATTTGCTACTGTGCTTGCTTTGTTACAAATGCCTGCGATTTATTTGTCTAATTTGTGGACAGTCTTTCTGATTAAAAAGGCCTTTTAACCCGTATGTTAAAATTTATCAATCAGATCTTGTAAAACCGTTTTACTTTCTTACATACATGCGCACACACAAATATATTGTTATTATTTTACTTTTCCACCAGGCTACAGTCAGCAGGCGGGACCCCAACCTCCTCAGCAGTTCCAAGGATATGCTCAGCAACCAACTTCCCAGCCCCCAGCTCCTGGCTTTTCTGGACAGCCTCAACAGCTGCCTGCTCAGCCCCCTCAGCAGTACCAGGCGAGCAATTACCCTGCACAGAATTACACTACTCAGGCTTCTCAGCCTGCCAGTTACACCCCTGCCTCTCAGCCTGGAATGGCTCAGAGTCAGCCAGGTGCCTATCCGCCAAGACCAGGCTACACGCCACCTCCTGGAAGTACCATGACCCCTCCTCCAAGCGGGCCTAACCCTTATTCACGGAACCGTCCTCCCTTTACTCAGGGTTACACCCAGCCTGGGCCTGGTTACCGATAGGGAAACTCAGCTGCTTATTGATTATGCTACAGGTACATGCAGCTGTCAGCTACTCTCCACCCCAGCAGACTCGGCACTGCTTTTAATTTGTATCAAAGTTCAGCAACTCAGAAAAGGCGGAGCATTCTCTGTGGCGTCCCTGTGCTGTTAATTGAAAGTATAATTTGCTGGAACAAAAGACCAAAACAAATCTTCCATTTCCCCCTGCTTTAAACTGTATCAGCTTCCGAGTTTTCTTATTTTGAAACGCTACCTAAGTGTGCGTAGAGCGATTGAGTTCTAGCTTGCCTTGTCCAGAGGATGTTGAGCTGCTGGGTTGGTTGAGATGTAGCCATATTCTGTGGCTTGTTTTTACTGTTAACATGATGTACTAAATTAGATCCCTTTGAGATAAAAGCTAGGTATTATGTAAAAATGGTAACATTGACATTGAATGGCTAATAAAATGATTGAATCCATTACTTGTCTTGTTCTTAATCCACACACTGGGGTAATACTTTTAAAGGGAGAGTCAGAAGGATTAACTTTTTGTTCATGTGCTTTTTGCATGTAATTTGTCTCAAAGCTCTTGAAGAGGTATAACATTTTTTCTAACGCAGGGGCTCTGAAAATTATTTTTTAAATATCTTGAGACTTATATATCAATATATTTCCTTTGTAAGTTCTATACATTTTATTTTATTCACTTAAAAGCATTCTGAAAAGGGATCCATAGTTTTCATACTATGCCAGTGTTCTATGACAAAAAAAAAACTTGAGAATTCTTGCTTGAACAGTTGAAGGGATTTTATTATTCAGAACCAGAGGTGCATAAAATTAATCAAAAAATGCATATTATTCAGAACCAGTGCATAAAAACTCATTTAAAATAGACCTCCAAGAGACAAATTAGGCTGAGATAAAACTACTTATCAGTATAAAAAGTAATGATGAAAATGTACTATAGGGTTAGCAGTATGTAATTCCATGTTAAATTTTAATTAAGGATTCTTTCATATAAGGGACATGGACATGTATAAGGGAATGTATAAGGATATGTATAAGGGAAAAATTATTCAATGACATGAACATCTCAGAAACAAACACGTTTCTTAAAAAAACTACATCTCTTTATTGCAGAGTTCATTAATGTTTGAAAAATAAAAAACGTACGTAGCATTGGAGGGGGAAGACTGAGGCATTTTTGACTAAAGGCAACCGTATAGGAGACATTAAGCACAGCGAATTAAACCCCTTCCCCCAGGAACAGTTTATTTAACCAGATTTTCTTTACAGTTTGAGTTAAAAAAACAAACAAACAGAATTACAACAAATATCCCCCTTTGCATTCATTCATAGATGTCTTTTATACAAAATATATATAGCAAATATCCTGTACATGATTATAGACCTTGTTCATTTACTCTTTTGTGCTCAAACATCAGAACCAGTGCTTACAACTTGGCTAGGGACATGACCATGTTAATAGATTAAATGAAGACACACACATTTATTTCAAGGGACAGTGGAAATCCTAAGTTTGATGAAAAAAAAAATACATCCAGATATTACAGCACAGGCTGATGGGTAGAGAATAAATCTCTTAAGTAAACAGGACCCTGAATTCTGCTGAGCATAGGTGATGCAGAACTTCTAAAATGAAACTTGCCTAACCTTCCACTCGTGACTTGACAATTATCTCCACTAAATATCTGATTGTGTGTTTTGACTGGGTGTCAAAGCTGTTCCAGAAAAGCTTATTCAGCTGTTTCTATTCTGAGGACTATGTAAATTTGGGAAAATTGTATTTTCAGCTCTATTGAAGAAGATTTTGATCCAATAAGTTAAAATTAATTATAAAGGGAGGGAGAATAGACCTTTGTAGAGTTACCTAAACAGGTAATAAAAGTGAATATTTAAAATTAATGCATATTATACTTTAAGTTTACCATAAAAGTGCCTCAAAACATTTATTACAACACTGTGATAAATAACATACAAACTATCTCTTAAAATATCATGAGCAGGGAGCCAGCTTCCCAAATTCCTGTTAGTGCCTATGGCTTATTTTATTTAAATGGCTTTGTAGAACCTGATAAATATAGTAAGCAGCCTATTAATGAACAGTTAATATTGCTGTTAATTCCATTTTAAATTTCTATACATAGTAAACAAAAGGTTTAAGTGGGACAAATATTATAACATTTCCGACTCTTTTTCCTTGATGGAACAGACAGAAGGCATCTCTAGCGAGGACTGTAGCATCTACCATTTTCCAGGTATCGTGGTTCCACATTCGTACCAGTGGACATAGTTGATCTGCGTGTGACCACCTATTTCTCCAAATTGGACTGGTTCTTGGCGAACTGCCCTAAAGTAGCCTAATGAATCAAATAGATAAATTAAGCACATTTTAGTTTCACTGTACACTTTCTTACTCTTTCTGTGGTGGAGTATTTTATAGTGATGATTCAAATGTAGCACTTAAGTTAGTTGGCATTGTTTTACTTGAAAATGACCTCAGGGTGTATTTTAAAATTTAGTCGCCTAGTATGAAGGATTGATTGACCTGTGTAAAGAGTTACTGTACCCACATGTTTGAACATGTTTTTGTTACACATGTTCCTGTTGTAAATACTGCAAGGGAGCTGCTGCTTAAGGGTTCTACAAAAATTTTGCTTTATGCAAGGACTTTTCCAAAAAAATCATGCCCAATAAAATTGTTTATGTAGCGTTTGACATTTAAAATGAATAAAAAATACTTTTTCATTAAATCTCTTCTCCCTTTGGTTCTCCCTCCTCCCTCTCACTCCACCATAACCTCCCATCCCCTAGCCACACACATTTACATTCACAATCTACTATTGATGCCTTAGCAGCGTAGTATGTAGGTGCTAACAGAAGTTAGTGAATTACTTCACTATGGTTGGTCAGGCAATCAAACTTCAGTTCACACACAGATTTTGTTTTTGAAAAATCTTGTATATTTTAAGATTTTAAAAATATACTAGAGGAGGTTGCTATTTAAAGAAATCCTGTGGAGAATCTTGTGATAATGTGAATACTCGTTCTCTAATGTATCTGATTCAAATTTTTTTAAAGTGGGATAATTGTATCTTTTATGGGTAATTTCACTTGGCTGTGGTTGAGCTAAGATTTCAGTTTCTAAGTTGTGGAAGGGTGGTGAGGGAACATGACTGGAGGAGTCAATAAATGGAAGGGAAATTGATAAAGAGTTTTCCTTTTACAGTGTTCTGTACTTAATAAATACTTTGCTTAATTAAATTTTGCCCAAGAACCTCATTTTTCCCTATGAGCACAGAAAATAATTTTATTAACTCTACCTACCTTTACCCTATTTCATACACCATTTGAATTGAAAAGGATATTGGAGAGTGTGTAGTTAGTATAGCCTGTTCATTTTACAGATGATAAGGTACGTGTCAGATTGGTTCATGGTGATTTAAGTGATTGGGCCAAGATTAAACAGAAAGCTAATGACAGAGCCAGACCAAGAACTTCAGTTTTCTTAGTTTAGTGCTTTTCCTGTCATGTTTTATCTCCATACTGTGATGATGTACCTTCTGTATGTAAAGCTATGCATGTGTTGTGTTCTTCTCTTTCAGTATTTAATCAGTTTTTTAATTCACTGTAACAAAATGTTTTGAGGGTCACTGAGACCATTTTAGAAGAACAGATTAAATGAAATACCTTCTTTGATGGGCAGCTGATCAGAATTGAGTTGTTGTCCAGTCCGGCCATCTAAAAAGGAATCCACAAACTGGCAGTGGTCTTCTCCATGTCCTCTTTGATCTCCTATGTTGTAAAATTTTCCTGAATATGCAGAAATTAAAAGGACATTGAAAATAAGCCAATGACGGTTTATTGGACATATTGCTAATGTATGAGTCTATTGAACTACTAAAACCAAGTCTCTTCCTCTCTCTCTCTCTCTCTCTCTCTCTCTCTCTCACAGACACACACATACATGATCTGAAAAAAAAGCCAAAAAACTTGGGTCAGTTTTAAATAACTTACACTTAACATAGTGTTTTTACAACACTTTCTGTACAACAGAGCAAGTTTTATAAACACTTGATTGGAAATTAAATCACAGGTTTAAGGGACTTGTCTAAGATCATAGAGCTAATGGTATCCAAGGCCATTATTCAAAGTCAGGTGTCCTGACTCCAAAACGAGTTCTCTGACTAGTGGTGTTTCTTGTCCCAGTTCCTTTTCTTCATCTTTCCCCCAAGTTGCTGAGTTATTTTTGGCAAACCATGAGTCAGTCAATGTAAGATAAATAGTGCCCAACATTGTAATCTAACATTGCAGTAAAGGAGATGAATTCTTTGACATTGTTTTGGAAATTTAGATCCAACTACAATGAAAGTTTTGCTATCTGGCATGTTGAGGGAATAGAGGGTATTGTTTAATTAGAAAGTCTAGCTAACTAGAAACCCTCTCTAGTGGATTATTATGGGGGCAATCATTTAATTCTTATAATTAAGTTTATAGAGGCAGAGAAACTAAACAATGCTAACAAAAATTAGGAATACTTAACTAGTAGAGCGAAGATAGGTGAAGTAGCCAAGAATGGACTAGAAGGAACAATGGGCTGGGTAAGAAGCAATTAGCTACAAGTTTGGACTTCCAATTCATTTGTTTATTTCCTTTGAACTATTTTAGTTTCCCTACTTTTACTGGATGGAACATTAATGCTGTTCCAAAAAATTTTTTTCAAGCCTCTTAATACTGTGATACTAATATTATCAGTCATGTTAAACATTATAACAACCTCTTTCAAAGTGTGGTAACTTTGCAGTTACATTTCAGCAGCTATCTTTTTTTTTTTTTCTTTTTTAGGGGGGGGAAGGCAGGGCAATTGGGGTTAAGTGACTTGCCCAAGGTCACATGGCTAGTAAATGTTAAGTGTCTGAAGCCGGATTTGAACTTGGGTTTCCCTGACTCCAGGGCCAGTGCTCTCTTCACTGTGCCACCTAACCTCCCTTAACTTCTATCTTCTAAAATCAAAGAGTTGTATTAGAAGATATCAGCACTTTCTACGTGAGTAAATGGCAGTAGTATTATATTTAATATATATATATATACATATATATATTATATTTTCAAGATAAAATTATAATGGGTGGGATAAGGACATTCCTCCATGTTAGTAGGCAACCAAGTGTTAATTTTTTACAGTTGTTTTAATGTTTAATTTTCTTTTTCCTGAAAATTTTTCCTTCAGATGGCTATGGCAAAAATTATAATATGAACACTACTATTTATTTGGCACAGGACTAGGTTTCTGCCTTTCAAATAGTTCTTTTGTGTGTAGTTCCAGAAGATAGAATCAAGACCTTTATCAGTAATATCAAAAAGTGCTTAAGTGACATTTTAATTAGAGGTACTCTATTTTTATTTGAATAATCCCACAGTTACTTGCACTACATAGTAGAAAAGCCCAAAACAAGTCATTAATAGCCAAGCATTGTATTAAAAGGAAAATGTCTGAAAACTGAAGAACAAAACTCAGAGAGATGTGTTTTGTTGCCCTTACCTGTGAGTGAGTCACTCAGATAAATCTTATATCGCAAGGAATTGCATAACTGCACACCCACAAACTTCTTATACCAAGTTCTCTTGACATACTGTTTGCCTTTGCATTCTGAGTAAGAATCTGATTTAAAGTGTATTTCGGTCCAGATGGCATCTCTTCCTGCTGCATGAGAGAAATACAGAGGCCAAGTTTATTGTCCACTATTTTGCTGTATCCTGGGAGTGGGACACAAGATCAAGGGCAGACTGTCCCATTTTTAAGAGTTGCCTAAAAAACAGCCACATTTACAAGTTTTAGTATCAGCTTGCTGTTACCTACCTGGCTTTTCCTAGCAAACTAAAAGCATCGAAAAGATTTTTTAAAATAAAAGCCTGAGTTCTATTCAATAATGAAATGAAGACATCTTGGAAAGAATATTCATAATTAAAATAAACATTCAATATCATATCATGTTACAATGTTCGATATCCAAAGTTTCCTGCAATGCTAGACATAGAAAGTAACATTTTGGTGCTATTCTGGATTTTATTGGCTTGTGGAGCACATAAGAACATTTCAGTAGATTCAATGTGGCTTACAGCTAACTAAGCCGTAAGTGGGAAATTGTTTATGCTTTGGGGATCAAGCGATTTGGATGAGAAAACCTGAACTGGTCAGGCATATTGAAGTAAACGTATTTCAAAATACCCGGTTGCTCTTAGAGCATCACAGATTTGAAGTTTGTTATCCATTTTAGGTAAACATTTAGACTGGCAGAAACTTTCAAGAGCTCTTGAGTGGGAGATGTGAAGATATGTGATTAAAGTTATGGTTCATGCCTTGTTTCATTAAGGTAGTTTAAATAAAAGTTCCGATTTATGCTTACTCGTATCCTTACCTGAAATTGGCTCACTCACTCTTGGATCCGCTGGGGAAAAATGGCAAACCGTGAGTAAGTCGACGTGAGATAAATAGTGCCCAACATTGTAATCTAACATTGCAGTAAAGAAGATGAATTCTACAGTTGCTACAGAGTATTGCTTATGAAATGTCATGCCTCAACTAAACACTGAATTAAATGTGCTTTCGGAAAGTTTTCTTAAGTGTTGGGATTCATTTCTGCCATCTCATAGCTATTTCCCTACAGCACGTGGCTCAGCCATTCAGTACCAGCTGTTGTGGCCACTGTAACAGCTGCCAAGTTTCTGAGATTGAACCCTAGATCCAGTTTCTAGCTCAGCCCAAAGAGCAGATACTATCAGTCACCAGCATGTTAACAGCTGCAGTTGGTTGGACAATTATTGTTCAAAGAATATTGATCACTAATAAATATTAGTTGAATTATTAATTTATTTATAAATATTAGCTGATATAAATATTAGCTGAAATAGTTCACAGTTCTGCATCAAAACCTATAGCATCATGACAAAATGGCCACTTTTCAGTTTAACAGGTAGCTGTCAGGAAACTGACCAAGTAATAAAATCTTCTGAGTGTCAATACTGGTCAGACCCAAGTAGCCTTTTTCATAGTACATGAATATTTTATTATGGGTTTGGCAGTGCACACTTGATTGGCCAGGCTGTTTGAGCAGAGACTCTTCCTTAATGTCACTTAGTCTGACACAAAAGAATTTTACTGAGTGGAAGAGAGATAAAGAAATGTACAAAAGCTTTCCTGAGTTCATCTTTATGCATTTGCTTCTCCCCAGAACCAATGTTCTAACATTGGTCAAAAAACCTAATTCCTGAGCACTGGGAGCTTACCCTGGATTCCCTCTGATTTTTTTTCTTTTTTTGGCAGGGGGGAATGTAGGGCAGTTGGGGTTAAATGACTTGCCCAAGTTTGCGTGTGTGTGTGTGCGTGCGCGCGCGTGTGTGTGTGTGTGTGTGTGTGTGTGTGTGTGGAGTATCTGGGGCTCAATTTGAACTCAGGTCCTCCTGACGACTCCAGGGCTGGTGCTCTATTCACTGTGCCACCTAGCTGCCCCCCTCTGATGGTCTTTGTATTAGACAAAGCACTGAGTACTTCTCTGGACTGAATCACTATGAGTTATTAATGAGGTTACCTGATTCTGTACTGAATGCCACAGTTTTGCTGGGTGGGCCTTCACCAAGAGGGTTTCTGGGTGTCACCTGGAATTCATAACTGGGTGAAGAGAAAAGGAGAAAAGTTTGTGTTCTTTCCTAAGAAGTAATATTCACTTACAGTCCTGTCCTCCTACACCCACTGATTTTATTATTGAAATTGAAATTATTATTATTATTTATTATTGAAATTATTATTGAAACCAGAACCACAGAATCTTATTGCAAGAAGGATGCTCATTTTACTGATGAAGAAACTGGGACCCAGAAAAGTGAAGTGACTTTCCCAAGGTCATGCCACAAACATTTAGCAGAGCCAGGACCTGAAAACTGAAGTCCACTGCTCTTTTCATTACAATGTTGGTTTTCTAGAAGTTCTTTAAAAGCAAGAAGCATGTTATATATTCTAAACAACGCTGTGATCTGTTATTTCATTTTGTTATCTTAAACACAGTTCTTTGCTTGGAACATACTGTGTAGTAAATGGAGTTGAATGACCAACTGGACAAAAAAAATAGAATAAATGTGACCTGTGGGTTTTGTTTATATTTCTTCATTTTAATCCAGAACATTGAGTTCATCTGTGAAGGGAACTCTCAGTTTGGAAATTCCCTTCACCAATAGAGATCAGCACTTCTGTGCACATATGTATATCGGCATCTCTTGGTAGTTTGGATACAGTGGCTTATGTAAATGCAGGTGATGGAGTGTTAAATTTGGGGAATACCTAGTAGTCCAGTTTAGCTAGAATTCAGCATACATGTAGAGAACTAATATGAGCTAAAGAATGCTGTTGACAGATGTGCAGGACTTTTAAATATCGACTGAGGAGTTTGCATTTTAACCCAGAGTCAATAAAAAAGAGAATCCCTGGAAACTTGAGCAAATAACAAAGAAACAATAACCATAACATTTGAAACACCACACACATGTTAAGGTATTAGTGACATGACTTTATTCATACTTCAACAGCTGTGTTCTCAAGTGGCAGCTGTGTATAAAGCACATCCAACAGGGCTGTGGATAGGAGGTAGGAGAGAAGGGAATTGTGGGATCCTAGACTAGTAAAGTTGGAAGGGGCTTTAGAAATCACCTGGTCCATCATCCCCCAGAATTATATCCCTAACAAATGGGCCTCTGGATAAGGCCAAGCATGGAAATAAATGTGCGTGAATCTGGAAGAGGACCAAGGGTGAAGAGCAGACAACCTTGTTTGTTGTCTGTTAACATCTCTGCAATGTTGTTGTTGTTGTTGAGTCACTTTTCAGTTGTGTCCAACTCTTTGTGACTCATTTGGGGTTTTCTTAGCAGAGATACTGCCTTTTTCCTTTTCCAGCTCATTTTACAGCTGAGAAAACTGAGGCAATTGGAATTAAATGACTTGCCTGGGTCACACAGCTACTAAGTGTCTGAGGCCAGATTTGAACTCACAAAGATGAATCTTCTGGACTCCAGACCTGGCACTCTATCCACTGTATCACCTAGCTGCTCCTTTCAAGTGTTAGAAGTAAGAAAATTTTCATTATGATCTATAGAGGGAGCTAAGCAAAGAATAGTCAAAGAGAATTCTTGCCAGTTTGGGGGGGAATGGGATCAGTTGTTTATTAGTAAAGATCTACGTTGAAATCCAATTACATATGGAAGTCTAATTACCATGGCAATAGGAACTTTGCTCAAGTGTACCAAAATATAGAACCCTGAGAGCACTTTTACAATCCTTTGGCAGGTAGAAAAACTGAGTTTAGTATAGAGTTAAAAAGAATAATTAAATTGTAAGGTACCAAAGGGCAGAGTTCCTTCTCGCTTTCACCTGAGCTGAACCTCAGTTGAGATCTATTCTGGTCCATCCCTCTCCTGCTTTTCTTCTCCTGATCCTACCTCTAGCATCAGTGCTCAGGCTCTGTCTCCCAAAGTAAGACGTCCATGGGCTTTCCTTGAATTCTCTGAATTATCCCCCTTCAACTGATTTTTTTTTTTCAAATTGATTTCATGGCACCTCATGTGCTACTTATCTCACGCACCAAAAATGTTAGAGCTCTGCCCAAATATTCCACTGATGAGATCTCCTATCCATTGCTTGACTTTTAAGAATTATTCTCTTTTAATTTTAAATTTAGCACTCAACATGAACATTTTAGTGTATGAGAAAGAACAAAAATGAATTATATATGAAACTGAACTTTTGTTATATACCACCTATCTCCATAAAAATTATTCATTCCTCTCCCCATTGAATTAAAACCACAAAGAAACATAATATTCCTCTCAGAGCCTTGTTTAAGCAATAATTGGCATGGGCACACGGAATTTTCTAACGATTAAAGATTTGCTGAGCAGAGCTGACAGCCCCAAACACAGCCTCTGATCCATTATTGCTAGAGTGAAATGAACATGGAAAGAATAATCAAAGGCATATGATCTTTGATTCAAGTGGCAACAAACACAGTTTCAGTTGGTACATTCTGGGTTGTGGCTGAGAGCTTGGGCCCTGTAAATCAGCCAGCTCTGACTGTGTTCCCTCCATTTCACCATTATACTTGGTCTGTTTGTAGTTTTGTTGATGCATTTTTAAATGTTCATGAACTGATTAGATGTCTCTCATTAACTTCTGCAGAATGCTTGGCAAGTTGACTAAAGAAATTGGTCTGAACTCTATATTTATTTGGCAGTGCACCCAGAAGTGCCCAGGCAATTGTAGGGGGTTAAAGGGAGGCCATGTATTTCTTCCTGATTAGATTACAAAACTAGGCAGGCAGAAAGTGCTTGTGGTAGCAAATCACAGGATCATAGATTTAGAGGACCTTAGAGAGCAAAATTCAACCCTGTCAGTGTGCATATAAAAAGATCAGGGCTCAGAGAGATCGAGACTTGATTAAGATCCTCTAACTAGTAAGCAGCATTTCATTATTCTGACCTTTCCATGCTATCTCATTTACAACTGTACTTTCTCCTTGCCTTTACTCACCTGATTTATACTGAAGGGCCTCATTCTCTTAGACAATGAATGGCCAATAGTGCAGGCAGCCAGAGGAGGAAGAGAGCATTTCTTCCAACTAATTTTAAGTACTTCTAAACTCAGTTTAGGTCAGAAGCACTTTGTGCCATGATGGTGGTATAGTGGATGGAGAGCTTGTATATGTATGAATGAATGAAGAATTAATAAGTGCTTATACTATGTTCAAAGCTTGTTATTGTTCAATTGTGACCAACTTTTCATGACACCATTTCTTGGCAAAGATACCGGAGTGGTTTGCCATTTCCTTTTCCAGCTCATTTTACAGATGAGGAAACTGAGGCAAATATGGTTTTAGTGACTTGCTCAGAATCACACAGCTAGTGTCTGAGGCTGGATTTGAACTCAGGAAGATGAGTCTTCCTGACTTCAGGCCCAGGACTCTGTCCACTTTGTTGCTACTAAACTGTCTTCATATGCAAAGCACCATGGGATAAAAATAGGAAAGTAAGCCAGTTCCTGCTCTCAACAAACTCCCATTCTATAAACAACACATATGGAAGATTTAGCTGCAAGTTAGATGGAAGAGGCCCATGGTCCTAAGGCTACGGCAGGAAATCAGATGATAATGCCTCTCCTCTAATGACATTTCTATTAATGAAACATGTCTGAGGTGTAGAAATATAAAAAATATTGCATGTGTATATATACACATAATAAAGACTTGTGTTGGTTTGAATCCTCCCTGAGACGCTTGCTGGCTGTGTGACCCTGTGAAAATCACAACCTCTCTGAGCTTCAGTTTCTTCATTTGTGAAATGAATGGAAGAGCTAGACTCATTGGCCTCCAAGGCCCCTTACGTCTCCGAATCTGTGATGCCATCATCTCCTCGTTGGGGGCCCCCCATGCTCAGAAGGCATTCCCTCCTCACCTTTGACTCTTACAATCTCTAGTTCCCTTAAAAGCTCCATTCCACCCCTTCCTCCTATAGGAATCCTTTTCTTGATTCCCCAGCCTCTGGGGCCTTCCCACCTCTTTGTACTTCATAAATGTTTTGACTTATGTGTGTACGTGGCCTTTCCTCCCGATAGAATGCAAAGGGCAGAGAATGTTTAATTTCTCTCTTCGTATTCCTCTCTCCTGCCCAAGGACTGGTTTACTGATTGACTGAATGTTAATAGTAGCTAACATTGGTGGAGTCCCTAAAAGTTTACAATGTGCTTCATATATGTTATCTTATTTGATTCTCATTACAATTGAAATAGCTGCTCTTTTAGAGATGAGGAAACTGAAGCAGAAGGAGACTAAGTGATTTGCCCATTGGAGTCTGGAAGATGAGTTCAAATCTGAACTCAGGCACTTAGTAGCCATGTGATGCTGGATAAGTTACTTAGCTTTGGTCCACCTTGATTTCCTCAAACTATAAAATGGGGATAATAACAGCATTTGCTTTCCAGGGTTGTTGTGAGGGACAAACGAGATATTTATAAAGCTTTTAGCATAATGCCTAGCACAGGGTAGGCTTTCTAGAAATGCTTATTCATTTCCCCCCCTAGGATCACACAACTTGTGTTTGAGGCAGGATGTGAACTCAGGCGCCCCCCCCTCAATGTCATCTTCCAAAGCATATTTATTTTCTGTGTGTTTTATAAAGTATTTATGTTAGTGATCAGCATTTTGCCTACCTGGCTAATTTTACCTACAAGGTTCTGTGTTTTGAACAGTGTGGCCTGGAGAGGTAGGCTGTGCTCCAGCCAGGGTACCAAGGTTAGGAGTCTAGAAGGAAAAGAAGGATGCTAAGGGTCTAGCAAAGGATCACAGGATCAAAAGACTTAGAGCTAGTCACTTAATCCAGCTCCTCCATTTTTACAAATGAAGAAACCGACAGAGAGATGAAGTGACTGAAGGGTCACGTGGGTAGTAGCAAGCAGCAGAGTGTAGTTGTTGGCAAAAGAGTAATTCCCTTGCCACAGGGGAGATAGGACTATGGTTGAATGTGATGACCGTGTTGAGTATTTATTATACAGGCTGATTCTTGCCTTTCAATTCTCCTGTTATAATGGCGTGTACTTAGTATTAGAGAAGGAAAGATGCACAGGGCACCCAGGATCAGACTGTTCTTAGATGCCACCACATTTCCCATTTCTACCACTGTCTTTTTCATTAGGTGCCCCCATTCTCCCCTTCACAATTCTTTTTGTTCCATGTGAGAGAATTCCCTGAGGATTCAATCTCTGGATCATCGTTCCAGAGCAGGAAAAGACCTGCTGAAGGAAGAATAACAAAGAAAGAGAAGGGAAACAAACTTTAAAAGCGACGAAATTTAATCAGATCCCAGTTAGGTCTTTAGTGAGGGAACACAGGAACAGAATGCTATTCTGTAGCATGACTGAGCTAGAGGGCTGCACGCCTTCCTCTTTCCCTTAAGTACTCATGAATTTCAACTACACAACGATGTGAAAAAAGAAGTTCTCTTTATGGTCTAATGAAGTTTGATACTGATAATATATTACTAATAGTGAATAATGAACTAAATTTCTCCCCCTTCTCCTCTTTTTAATTAAATCAGGCAAGAATTAGCCTTTGATTGTTAGTACCTACAATAAAGGCAAACCCAAGATCCTCGGCATCTTTTATCCTCCCTCGAAATTTGTGTAAAGCACAATGAAAAGAATATTGAAAAAGCTAATGAAGAATCTTCTTAGGCCAGAACTTCACAAAGAAATGATGAAAAGCCCATAATGGTTATTCCACCTGCCTGTCTCTTTTAGCCAGATTCACAATTTGCAAGAAGTCTCTCTTTCACCTTGTACTCTGTGCCAAAAGATATTTAATGTACCAGCGTAAACAACAGCTTCCAGCTACCTTTGTCTTTGACCTCAAAAGGAGACACTATACGTTTTAGAAAAAATTTGTCCTTCCAAATCCAGCAGAACCACAGGGGACAATAAAAGTTCTTGTGCAGATTAAGAGAACTTGATTTATCTTAATTACTGTACTGGGTACTTTTTCCGAAGGAAATTGCTATACCACATGGAATTCTGGCACACACAGTGAATTCCTCATTTTTCCAGTCATACAAGGAAGAGAAATATGGGATCACAAAGAAAAAATGGTGGACTTAAATGGCTTTCCAGTACACAGAGATTTTGTGTGTCCAGACATCCTGGCAAGCCAAACCATCAAGGAAATTCGGCTTAATCAAATGCTGTTGCTAAAATGTGTGCATATTGGCACCTTTGTGCTTTGGACAAGATTTATTTGGTATGAATTGGTATGACTCAGGGACACTGGAAAATCATAGAAATGGCACTACGACAGGGAAGCTAGACTGGAGTGTGATTCAGAAGACCTGGGTTTAGTCCTTTCTTTTTTCCCTGTAAGTCAAGTTTAACAATTTTAACTATTCTCTTAGACTTACAGAATGTCAGAGCTGAAAGGAATCTTATACATCATTTATCTAGTCCAAAGCCTTCATCTTTTCTAGATGGAGAAACAGAGGCTGAGAGATGTTAAGCGATTTGTCTAAGGTTATTTAGCCCAGGTATCGGGATTCCCATTTTAATGCATTACACTGCATTCAATTAAAATCATCACATATATATGAAGTGCCAGTAATGTACAAGGTGCTGTATTAGCTAATGGGGATACAAAGGTGATAAAAAGATCCAGTCTTTATACTTAAGAGGTTTCCAGCCTTGTGGGAGTTGCTGGGGCTGAGAGGTAAAATATGTATAAAAGATAATGAGCTAGACTGTGAAAAAGCAGAAAAGCCCAACACTTCTTTTAGACAGTCAGGTTCTTTTAGAACTGAATCTTGTTATCGTAAATGCATGGTTACCAGAACTGAGAGCGGACAGCTAGGTGGTACAGTGGATAGAGTGCTAGGCCTGGAGTCAGGAAGAATTGTCTTCCTGGATTCAAATTCAGCCTCAGACACTTACTAGCTATGACTCCGGGCAAGTCACTTAACCCTCTTTCCCCTCAGTTCCTCTTCTGTATAACGAACTGGGGAAGGAGATGGCAAATCATTCTAGCATCTTTGCCATGAAAACCCCAAATGGGGTCATCAGAGTCAGACATGTCTGAAAATGACTGAACAATAACAATGAGAGCTGACCACTGCATATTCCAGGCATGAGGTAGTTGGAGGAAGAGGTTTAGGGGCAAAGGAAAGTCCAATTTTGAACATACTAAATCTGAGGTGTTGGCCAACGTGCTGATAAAGGTGTTATTCAGGGCAGCTAGAAAGGTCAGACTGGAGCTCCAAAAAAGAGATTGGGACTAGATATGGATTTGGATGTTGGCAGATGTGATACCTGAAGACAACAGAGTGGCTGAAATCACCGAGAGAGAGAGAGAGAGAGAGAGAGAGAGAGAGAGAGAGAGAGAGAAACAGAGAAAAGAAAAAAGGGCCATGAATAGAGCTTTGGGGTCATACGCAAACACAAAAGGCTGAAAGAAAAAGCTGAATTAGGACAGGGGCTGAACAGAGGAGGAAGATAGGGAAAAAGAGAACCAGGAGAAAACATTTCATTGAAGCAAAGTGATGACACTTCATTTAGAAAGAGGGAGAGAGTAGTTAATTGGTTAGCAGAAAGGTCAAGGAAAATGAGCATTAAGACTGATTAATGAGTTTGGCAATGAAGAGGCCTGGTGACTCTAGGGACAGCAGTACAGGGCTGAGGAGTCAATGGAAAGTAGGGGCAGTGAATATAGTTGATTTTTTTCATATAATTTTTGCAGGGAATGGAAGGGAGTAACAGGGTGACAAGGAAGTTGTTTTAGGATGGGCAAGGTCTGTGTATGACTTTTTAAACTTCTGAGGATAGTTTGTGTGTTGGTGTTACACACTGCTGGTAAGTCCTAGAGGTACCAGGCTCACTATGAAAACTTCAGGATGAAGCATTGAAATTCTCTTGAGCAATAATTTTCAAAGGGGTGACTGTAAAAAATTATTGTGACAGAACTGACCATATATATATATATACAGAGAGAGAGAGAGAGGTATATATACACATACAATACATATATAATACACATATAATATATATATATACACACATACACATCCATATACACATCCATATACATATAATATACATATGCATATGCATATGCATATACATATACATATACATATACATATACATATACATATACATATACATGTAGAGAAGGCAGCAGGCATAGCGAATAAGGCCCTGTATCACTATTAATAGTGTTCAAATAAGGGATAGGAGCTGAGTTAGAATCTGCACCTGTGAGTTCCTTGGTATAGAGAACACCATCTACTAATGGGGGCCTTCACTCTCTCTGCAAGTTATAATCTTGGAGAGACACAGCAAATCAGAAAACTTGGGTTCAAATTCTGATCTATTTCTCAAGCTAGTGACCTAACAGAAATTGCTCACCCTCCCTGGACATCATCTGTTGTTCAGTTGTTTTTCAGCCTTGTCTGAGTCTTCCGGACTGCATTTGGAGTTTTCTTGGCAAAGATAACGAAGTGGTTGGCCATTTCCTTCTCCAGCTCATTACGGATGAGGAAACTGAGGCAAACAGGGTAAATGACTTGCCCACGACCACACAGCTAGTAAGTGTGTGAGGTCAGATTTGAACTCAAGTCTTCCTTACTCCTGGCCCAGCCTGGATATCAGGATAGATGTAGAGGAGACCTTGAAGTCTAATCTAACCATTTGACTTGATTAAGTGACAAAGCTGGTAAGTGATAGACCTAGCAATGAAACTCAGTTTTAATGGCTGAGAAGTTAATGTTCTTGTTTGTTCATGTATAAAATGAGAAGCTTGGGCTAACACTAGATAACATCGAAGGCCCCCTTCTAGCTCTAAAAGCTCATGATTCTAGAATGTGATTCTCCAATGATCTATTCAATAATCCAATTCTATTTGATTTCAGGAGCCCTGCTGCTGTGCCCTCTTCCTCCCCCCCCAGGAGAAGTCATACTTTAACTTGCTATCAGTCAGCTCTTAGGTTTGCTAGGGAGAGAGCAGAGGATTCTGGGTACCTGAAGGAGAGAGGAGGGGGAGGGAGGGAGGGAGAGATATTCCTCTCCCCCCCTTAGACCCTGATCAGCTCATTTGCTTATTCCTTTGGCTGCATATATATCAAGTGACCATCACATGGGCTTGGTTCTGCAGAATTATGAAAACAGAGGCCAGAGGAATAAGGAAATAAAATTCTTTGCCAGAGTCAGCAGCTTTTTGCTTGCTTAGTCACCCAACCTCTAAATATTTAATACAGAAGACCCTGGAGCCAATGAAGAACTAAAATGAAAAGTGTTTCAGTGTGAGAGAATAACTGGAAAGTCATAAATTTGTATTTTTGTAATATAGTGGAAAGAGAACCAGAGCTGAAAATTATGCTCGAATCCTGGTTCTGCTAATTACTTGCTCTGTTAATGCAGGCAAGTCACTCTCTGGAGCCTCACTGTGCTCATTTCTAAAGTGGATACAGTGAAGGGTACATTGTTCGTCAGATAGAGATCAAACCGGGGAAAACGTATAAGGTGTTTTATAACCATAAAACACTTAGAAGCTATTAATATATCCATGTTTCTATTATCTTCATCAAGGAAGATTATACTTGGTCCAGTGCTACAAATAGATGATTAGTTGGGACAAAAATTGAATGGTGGGAGGAAATTGGACTATATACAAGTTGGGGAATTATCTAGTGTTTTCAGTGATTCCAAGGTATCTGCTACTGCAAAGGGCCATTCCCTTAGCACCAGTATTTTCCTAGGGGTATTATGTGGTTGCAGATCTTGGAACATCGTTCTCTTCATTGGAGGCAGTGGGGTAATAAAGTCCTGGACCTGGAGTCAGGGAGAACTGGATTCAAACCCTTCCTCTGATGCTTGCTACCCATCTGAAATAAGCCAGTCATTAAATCTCTCTGAGCCTCAGTTTACTCATCTACAACTTCTCCTCCTCCTTCTCTTTCTACTACTACTACTACTACTACTACTACTGCTACTATCATCACTACTACTACTACTACTACTACTACTACTACTACTACTACTACTACT
>CM053588.1:270031882-270128708 GCA_028646515.1 Pseudochirops corinnae
GAAGGGGGGAGGGAGGGAGAGAGAGGGAAGGGGGGAGGGAGGGAGAGAGAGGGAAGGAGAGGGAGAACAAGAGGGGAAGAGAGAAAGAGAGAGAGAGAGAGAGAGAGAGAGAGAGAGAGAGAGAGAGAGAGAGAGAGAGAGAATTTTTATGAACCTATAAATGCAAGGGTTTAGATGTTAGCATTTTTCAGGAATAGAAACTAGAAAGTCATGGGAAAAAAACCTCTCTATCATCCATCTTGAATGAATATCAAGGTTCTATCTGGGCCGTACCTATTCAATGAAATCTTACCCCTTTCTCTCCTGCTATATGTCTTCCATTCCCACCACCCACTGAAACTGTTTCCTTGAAAGATGGAAAAGATGTTTTTCTTGCTGGCATTTGTTTAGGACTTAAGTTTTTTGACTTTTCTTTGGCACTTGCTCTGTTGGCCATCTCCGTGTTCCTGAAAAGCTCCTGTTGTACTGCTCAATACTGGTTCTTCTCCTGTTTCTACAGCTATTTCTTCTTTGTGTCCTGTTCCCAGTCATGTGAGTTGAACAAGCATCAGTCATCAGATCTTGCTCTCTCTCTCTTCATCCTCTCCCTCAGAGTACTCCAAAACTAATTATTTTGGAATTCAAGGTCTTTCTTCCATAAACTTGCTCTATGTCTTAGTGGAAAGAATTCTGGATTTAGGGTAAGTGGAACTGGGTAAGAATTCCAATCCTTCTTATTGCTGTTGATGTAACCTTGGACACTTTGAGTCTCAGTTTTTTCATCTATAAAATGAAGGAGTTTGACTAGATGGTATTGAAGGTATTTTTCAGTGCTAAATCCATGATCCTACCCATCTAACCTAATGTCCAAGTGCTTCTTAGCACAAATTCTCCTTTCTTTGTGGTTTGGAATCCTCAGTCAATGAATATACTATTTTACTTTTTACTCACATTGCCCTCTATGTGTACTTAACTTAATCCTTGCTTGTAATGTCTCATCTCCTCCCTTCTGATCTAAAAATATCATTTAAAGCTACATTCAAGTCTTGAATTCTTTGCAAATACTTCTCTCACTCTCTGGTGCACTTTGCCTTCTCTCTTTCCTGAACTCCTGTAACATCATACTCTCTTATTTGGTTACACCTGACTGGCATGTGTCAGATCTTTTCCCACCAGTAAGTGTGTAAGCTCTTTGTGGATGGGATTCTTTTGTCTAGTGTGGTGTTGGTTGTGCAGAAAGTGTTCGATAAACAGGGCATATGAACATGACCTATAGATTTCATTTCTATAGGGAACTCCCAGGTAAGGAAATTCTCTATCACAGCAGGTTGGTATCTTCTCTGCAATTTATATCACCAAATTGCAGAGTGCAGAAGTGGCAAACAATACTCCCAAGACACTCCTGAGTATCAAGTACCACTGGAACCAGATTTAAGTGCAAATAGGAAATATTTAACAAAATAAAAAAATACAATAAACATAGAAAACATCACATTTTAAAACTAAATCAATATTTAGCCTGTAGGGACCCTTACAGGCAATGAGGTGGCATAGTGGATGTTGAGTACTGGGCCTAGAGTTGGGAAGATTTATCTTCCTGAGTTCAAATCCAGCCCCAGACATGTCTTAGCTGTGTGGCCCTGGGCAAGTCACTTAACTCTGTTTGTCTATATAATAACAAACAATAACAATGGATTATTATGTATAGATTTTATTGCTATTGTTCAGTTGTTTCAGTCTGACTCTTTATGATCCCATTTGGGGTTTTCTTGGCAAAGGTAATGGAGTAGATTGCCATTTCCTTCTCCAGTTCATTTTACAGATGAGGAAACTGAGACAAACAGGGTTAAGTGACTTGCTCAGGGTCACACACTTAGTGTGTGACACAAAAGTGTTTGAGGTCAGATTAGAACTCAGGAAGATGAGTCTTTCCAACTCCAGGCCCCACACTCTCTAGTTTGCACCATCTAGTAACCCTTATGTAAAGATTAGTGGCCTCCAAATGTGAGTTTATCACCACTGGCCTAGAGCACTGAGAACTTAAATGCTTTACCTAGACTATCACAGCCATGGATTTGGCCTATGGATCAGAGGAAGAATTTTAATCCAGGACTTCCTGGCTTTGAGAACAGATCTGTCCTACTGCACCATACAGCTTCTGGAAGCGGCTAGGCCAAATGACTTTTTAATTGCAGATTAAAAACCATGTTGTAAAAAAATGATATCAAACATAGTGGATTCTAGGAGAACAAGTCAAAGATGAGATAGATATAAGAGAACTGCCTGGGGATTAAGAGGACCTGAGTTTTATTTCAGCTCTTTCTTTACCCAGGAGACCTTAGGCCCATGGTTCTCAACCTTCCTAATGCTGAAACCCTTTAACACCCGTATGTGGGCGTATCTGCATGTGGGTGGACCCTCCTGGAGACAGACAGAGGCGTGGTGTCTCAGTTCCTAAGACCATCGGAAATATGTGTTTTCTGATGGTCTTAGGTGACCCCTGTCACCCATGTGAAAGGGTCGTTGGACCCCCACAGGTTGAGAACCACTGCCTTAGGCAAATCTCATTAGCTTTTTGAGGCTCAGTGTTCTTATTTGTCAAATAAGCGAGTTGGGCTAAGTCATCTCTAGGAATATTTCAGTTCAGATAAAGAAATGGGGTGAGGAAGAAAGAAGGAGAAGTAGAGAGATAAACAGACCAACAGACCAGCATTGGCAGAGATTCTTTCTGCAGGACAGAGGGGGGAAAATGAGACAGAAAGTTAAGCATCTGATAGAAAAAATGAAGAATATCTTCATTTTCAATTTCTCACTTCAAGAAGCACTCAATACTCTCAGAGACAGAACTAAAATTAAACAACTTATTATCTATACATCTTGTTAAATTGAAAGCATTTTGATTTGGTTATATATCTGTACCTGTAAATATGAAAAAAAGTCATTCTCTGTGATAATGGAAATCTTATTCTAGAGAGGTAATTTCTTCCTTGATATAAAATGAAAAAGTGACTATCCAGTGATGAGATAAACTCTTATTACCCTGAGTTGTCTTTGTTCGTTTAGGTGCTCGAGGAGCCTTTGTGGTGACTGGTTGCTGAGTTGATCGAACTGTTTCTGCTGAGAGGGGAAACAAGGCATACATTGAGCAGTCTAAAGAAGAAATGAATAGCACCAATTTATTGTAGTTAATAAAACTGTTGCCTTAAATAGAGTTGACAACTGTATAAATATTTCTCTCCAAGCACAACAAAATAGACTCTAGAAAATGGATACATAAAATAGGAATTTTTAGCTTTCTTTACTGGCATATAATAAATGACATAGTGTGGGAGAACATAATGGGAAGGGAATAAATATATTTATATATTTATACATAATGTACATAATGGGAAGGGAATAGATTTATACATAATGTTCATGATGGGAATGGAGTAAAAAATAAATAAAATAGTGCCTACTATGTTCCTAGAACCGTGCCAAGAACTTTACAAATTTTGTCTCATTTGATCCTCACAAAAATCCTGTGAGTTAGAGACTGTTAATCAATTTACCAATAAACATTTACTTAACACCTACTATGTGCCAACCATTGCTATTTCCCCCATTTTACAGTTGAGGCAATTGAGGCAAACAGTGGTTAAGTGACTTGCCCAGGGTCACACAGCTAGTAAATGTCTAAGTTCTCATTTGAACTTGGGTTTCTTGACTTCAGGCCCTCTGTATCACCTAATTGCCTATAGATAATAATTTAAAAAAACACTATAAAATGCCACTTCCAGAATAATAATAATAATAATAATAACACATTATGCAATATATAATAATTATAATATATACATATAGATAATGCTTTTATTTCTCCATTATCACTTCCTCTTGTTTTCTATTACACGGTGTAGACGTAGTGAATTATTCATTTTGTGACATGTGGGCACTGATGAAATATTTTTAGCAGTTAGATAGGATCGTAGGGCTATACCCAGACTAGATCTCACAGGCCACTATTTTAACCCTCTCATTAGAACACGTAGCTTCTCGTCGTCACATGATAGGATAGCTATTTTTTTGTGTGTTTTTATCTCCCATACTACCTAGGGCCTTTAGTAGTCAGACAGAGCTACAGTTAGGCATTTTTGTGCCCAGGACGAGTGACACAACCATTCCTGGAGCAAATAGCATGAAACACTCCTTCATTTAAGGGTGGGGGGAACAGGCACTGGGAAACTGGGATGAAGCTCCTTCTGGGGAGGGTGCCCTGAACTAAAGGTCAGAAAGAGGGACTTTTATTCTGAGTCACAACAAGCAGGTTTTTATTTACTTATTCATTCATTTTACCAACTATTCTTACTAACTAGGCTCTAAGATCCTTGTTTTCTATGATGCTGCCGAATTGCAAGTGCTAGCAATCCACTTCAGAGTCCACACCCTGGGACAAAGGAATATTAAATAAAAATAGAGTGGCCGCCTGAAAATAACCAGGTTCAGCTTTATGTAAGACGTCCTTCCAGTTAGGCAGGGCAGTGAATAGAGCACTGGCTTGAAGTCAGGAAGACTCATCTTCCTAAGTTCAAATCTGACCTCTGACACTAGCTGTGTGACCCTGGGCAAGTCACTGGACAAGTCATCCTGTTTGACTCTGTTTCCTCATCTGTAAAATGAACTGGAGAAAGAAATGCAAACCACTCCAGTATATTCGCCAAGAAAACTGCGAATGGGGTCAAGAAGAGTTGAACGTGACTGAAAATGACTGAACAATAAGATTTCCTGGATTGTGAGTGGATCATTTATTTGTGTCATCATAGATGGAAAATGCACTGAATTTGCTGTCCTCTACCAAAATTAGGCATTATTGAGATCTTTAGTTTTTTTATTTCCTCACTGAAAATTTATCTTTTCCTGAGAAAAGAACATTTAAAAAAAAAAAATTACTCTTAGCAGAGATTCATGATGGGATCAAATTTCCCATACAAACCAATGGTTTTAGTTAAAAGGAATGGAAATGAGAAAGTAAGGCAGTGAGTATGCATGTGTATGTGTGTGTGTGTGTGTGTGTGTGTGTATGTGTATATGTGCATGTGTGTACATTTGTGGTATATGTTGTAATTGGGTAATCACAACAAAATCATAACTTGAAAGACTGGTTTTCATGCTAATTTTAAGTCACATCAGACAAATTGCAGTTTCTGTTGATTTTGATTGCTTAGATGCTACATTTTGTCAGACTTTTTATTTCCTAGAGAGTCCTATTATTCCTTCTTATTCAACCCTATTCAGCATTTTGTACTGAAAATTTTGCACTGGGAATTCTTCAATGAGAGCTCTGCCAGGGAAATCGTAATTTCATTTTGTTTCTTTATCTCCTTTCCTTTCCTCATGCATGGCACAGAGTAAGAGCTTCATACTTGCTGACTTTCTTGCAGTGAAATAATTCTCTATTTTGGAAAAGATAATAGGTACATGTAACTGGAGAAAAATCTCTAACTAGCCTGAAAGCAATCTTTTTTCGTGGGGTGGGTTTCATTAAAAATGGCACCTTAAACATTGGGGAAAGTGAACACTGGGAAGTACTACATGGAGGTGATGCCACCAGAAATCTGAAAAGGGAAAGCAAATCTTGTCTACTCTTAACCAAATTGTACTTTGTCAAGTGATGCAAGGGAAACACTCAAATTCTAATAAAAACTTATCTGTAATGAATGAATTATAATGCAAATGACTAAAGCTTATAGAGATGGCCTATGTGGATCTGGAAACTGGAGGGTTTTTATCCTATAAGAAAGTGTTCTGAAATAATAATGAAAAAACCACTATGATAATATAATATCCTATGGTGGTAAGCTGATGTTTTGTTATAAAAGCTAATTACTTTAGTAGTAAGAAAACCAGAAAATAACTCCCCTCCCAAATAATCATATTAGAGTATCTTTATTATATAATTATAATAAATCTAATTTCTCTTATTTTAGACATCTTGGATATCTTTTGGTGGGGGGTGCTCTGGAATAATAATTTCATTGATGTAGGAAAATCTCAGAGTAGAAATTTCTCTACTGACAATTCATTTCTAACTTATGTGTCAGGAAGTTGACTGGGTCATTGATTTGTCAAATGATTTGACCATGGTACCACATACACATATGTGTGTGTATATATGCAAATACATGCATGTGTATATAAATATGTACAGATACATAAAAAATATATAGACAGATGTAGATATATAGATATCTATGAGGCAGACCTTGACCCAAGGTGCCCCTGACTTCAAGACTGACTTTCTATCCACCATGCAATGCTCCCACTTACTTTGGATAATCTAAATTCCGTTAATTTCTGAAGTGGTCATTCTACCAAAAATGGGCTCCCCAAATGAGTATGAATGGATAGATTTAATAAAAGTTACTGTCACAGGTGTTTGGTTTTCTCTTTAGACTATTGAATGATACTGTTTTTAAAAGCAAAATTGTCTGAAAGTTTTGTAATCTCTCTCTCTTTTTTGATATGTTGTCTCCTCTGCTCCTAAGATTTCACAAAACAACTAATGAATGAAAGAATTCAGAACATGTTTCTATCTAATGAAATCAAAATATTATCTTCCTTTCAGATTGGAAAAAGGCAATTTTTTTGTTATTTGAAAGAAAGCCATTCAAGATAATTTGCAATAAATTCATAGGCTATTATAATGCAGTCACTAAAAGACCCATAATTCATTAGAAATATCAAAGCAAGAATTTACCCCGTGTGGTTTGTAGTACATGACTTGGACTTGGTGAAGTCTTAGGCTTAAGAGGAATGCCCTTTGTTTCTTTGGGAGCTGGAAAAAAAAGTCCAAAGTTGTAAGCGAGTCAGATCTAATATTCACATCACCAGGTCAAATGCAAAGCATAGGCAGCATACCATGGACTGAAACAGAAAATGATGGCCTTCAGATGAAAAATGGAGAAAAAAGTAATGAAATGAATTTTCAGGAAAATGATTTTAGAACGTAAAAATGAGTATTAAAATATGAACTACTTTGGAACATGCAGCTTATAATTTGACAATAATTGAGAATGCCAATGGACCAAGTGATGGATCTTTCATAGTCACAGTTCAGAGCAAAACAAGACTATTGTCTTAATTGTAGTGAAAACATTTCCCCCACTTTGGAAACAAAAATGCAGTGATTCAATGTCTTCTACGCCGAAGGAGAAAGGAACCTAGCAAAAATAGAATGAGAAGAGAAAGGGATGGAATAGGATGTAAGAACAAAATGGTTACATAACATGGTCATTCCAAGGAAGACTTGCAGCAAAGAGAAAACAGAAAATTAGACTTTCTTAACAAGGGAGAATGAACATTACCCATTGTTGGCTTTGATGGCTCAATTCTAAAGGTAACAGGTTCCAGGACTATGTCAAAAGCAAAACAAACACACAGACACACATAAACATTTGTGAGAATCACCACCTGGTCAACACCAATTTCTTCATTTCTAGATATAATCAAACAATACACAGCATTTATACTTTATCCTGAGAAAATTTTTATAGAAGGAAACTTAAGGGGCCTCTCTTAAGGAGCATCGCTCAGGTCACTTAGGTTAGCATGTGAACTCTGAGCTCCTCACCCTCTGTCATGAAGGAAAATGTTGGTGGGTACACAAATGCTACCTGAAAAGTAGACTCACAACTCTAAGTACATCTGATTAATATGTCGTCATTCTGAAGGCATTTGAGAACTCAATCTGTAATAATTTCTGATATTTTTAGCACATGCCTTCTCTTGAAAAGTGGTTTAGTACTCTGAACAAGGCAATGATCAATTACAAATGATGAGGAAACCTTTTATCCACCTCCTGACAGAAAGCAATGAGTTCAAGATACAAAATGAGGGAGTTTTAGACCTGGCCAATACAGGAATTCATCTGGTTCTACTATGAGTATTTGTTACAAAGGTTTAACTTTTTTCTCTCTCTTTCTTCTTGGGGGAGGGGAAGGAATAGGGAAAGAAAAAATGTTTGCTAATTGAAAAAAAATTAAATTAAAAAAAATCATTCTGGTATAAAGAGAAATGGTGGAAAGGGGTGGGTTTTTGACTTGCTTGCTTTCACCCACATTATCCACATTTCCCAGTAAGATAGCAGTGTGATTTAATCTTAAAACACATACACATATTTATAGTTTATGCAAGCTTCTCTTAACATTATCTTCAGTGATAACAAAAACATCTGTATTCATCTCAAGGAAGAAGTTTTGAAAGAGCCCTCTCACTCTTGAAAAACAAAATAATGCATTTACCAGGTTTGGTCTGAGAGACATCTGGGCCTGGTTTATGTACATCTCTGGGAGCTGAAAGGAAAAGCCCAGGTTATAAGACTCTGCGTTCTTTAGGCATCACACCTGGTATCTACCAAAACAGGGACAAGAAATCCCTCAAGTATGAATGATGGAATGAATAATCTTTTGTTAGTCATGGGGGAAAAGGCAGCCCATGAAAGAATTTTTTAAAATGGAAAAAATGGAAGTGCCTTGGAAAGGGTTTTGAGAGAGTCAGACAAAACTATGGAATTCACATTTTGAAATTGTCAGGAAATAGAGAGAGGGAAACAGCTAACATAATTTTAAGAGGATGGATTTGCTTTGAGCTTTATTTCGCGGCAGACAGTCTTTTGTCTGAAGTGTAACACTTTCTTAACATGCATGCCTATCTTCTAATGACAGTCATGGAAAATCTTGAAGATACAAGACAGTAAAGTAAAATGAAATATGTTCTGGTAAGGGTAATTAAGGGGGGCAGATATGTTGAGTGCCTAGGAGAGAGGGTGTATAAGGTAAAGCTGAATAATAAAAAGTAGTGACAGAAGATAAGCTCTTGACTACAGTAATGAGATGTAAAAGCAAACACATCATCCCTTTGGTCCAGTGGTACCTATTGTTGTTGAAGTTGCTGTTCTCAGCGTGATGGTTGTTGGGACTGTTACAGGTAAACAAAATGAAGAGAAGAAAGGTCAGTTTGTTTTTTAATAGTCTGGTCCCTAATTTCTGTTGCACCTCTCACAAACTTATTTTCATAGAGAAAAATGAAATATCAACAGTAAAAATGTAGGGGGCAGCTAGGTGGTGCAGTGAATAGAGCACCGGCCCTGGAGTCAGGAGGATCTGAGTTCAAATCCAGCTTCAGACACTTAATACAAAAAAACTAGCCATATGACCTTGGGCCCTCAAAAAAAAAAAAGCAGTAAAAATTCACAAAAAACAATAAAAATTTATTAAATGCAAACCACATACAAGACACTGTGCTAAGTGTTGAAGATAAAAAATTGAAAAATAATATGATCCTTGCTTAAGGCAATAGACTGGAATGCCATTATCTCATTTTCTATTGGCGAAATATCTACAGTCAGGGAAAAGTTCTCACAAGGCAAACTCAGCTATTTACATCAGAATTCCTCTCCCTGAGCCCTCACAGTATTGGGGGATTTTTATAATGCAAGATAACAAAGGAGAATAAAAGATGTTCTGGTAAGGAGAACTAAGTGAGGGTGGCAGATCTGTCGTGTGATGATACTGCCTTACACTTTTGGCCAACTTCACCACAGGACGGTTTCCTTACTTTGGTTCTCCTGTCTGTCTTGTCCTCTCCTTTCCTACCTTACTGATAAACCTCACAAATTCTAGAATCTACACGGTAGCTAGCTGAAGACTCCACAAGTTACTGAAATACAATTAAGTTTGGGTCTCTTTGAAGATGTAAATAAGCCTTATTTGAGAGAGGTCTTGTTGCTTTTCATCATTGTTTAGTCCAACACCGTTTTGTCCTTGAATGAAGGAAAGTGATATGTGAAATTTTTATAACTATAGAGAGGAAAATACGTTGTGAAGACCAATACAATCAAATGGGACATCAATGGGTGTGTGTTAAAGCACCAGAGAGGACACCTGCTTATTTGCATTAATGGGCAAAAGTCGTGGTATGAATCATCCCCATTGCCTGGCTGAGTATGTGGTGGGTCTACATCAGTCCTGACCACTTCAGTAGTGGTGATCTTTGCCTGCTCATTTACTCACATAGTCCTAGGCCATCTTCCCCTGCCTTATAGGTCAACTCTTCCCAACTATGCTCCATTGCTCCCTAATTCTTACCATTTGTTCAGGCAAATACAGGACCATTTGGGAAGTTGCTAGCTTTCCACTCAGTGCTACTTACTTCAATCCTCTGAATATCATGTGGTCTAATAGATAAGGCATAAGATTTGGAGTCAGGGAAGAGCAGTGTCCTGGAAATTCAAGAAAGAGAGAATATCCAGGAGGAAAGGGATAGTCAACAGTGTTAGATGCTGCAGAGAGGTCAAGAATTATGAGAACAGAGAAAGGGCCATTAGATTCACCCATTATAAGATTGTTGGTCACCTCGGAGAGAGAAGTTTTAGCTAGGTGATGAAGACAAGAGTCAAACCAAAAAGTGAAAATGAGAAGTGAGGGAGGATAAGTAGAAACACCGAATATACACAGCTTTTTTTTTTCTAGTAATTTGACTAAGAAAAAATGAAGAGATATAATAGGATAAGTTGAGGGGATGGTAGGATCAAAGAAAGGGTTTTTAAGTACAGGGGAAACTTGGACACATTTGTAAACAGTAGAGTAGGAGCCAGTAAAAAGAGAGAGAGAGAGAGGAAATTAGAGAGAAAGAGGAAATGATTGTGGGTCAAGCTACCAGAGAAGGTGATAGAACATGGAATAGAGGACACAAGTAGAGGAGTTGGCCTTGGCCAGAAGGTCTTTATCAGAGACTAGAGCAAAAGTAGAGAAGATGGAGAATAATGCTCATGTCAGTGGGTTTTAAAATTCATATTAGTGGAGAAGAGAGAATTTATAGAGAACTATTTCTATTTTTTTTTCATTAAAAGTATGAAATGAGGTTTTGTGCTGAGAAGGAAAGGGGAGAGGATGGTGTGGAAGACTTGAGGAGAGAAGAAGAGCTTTGGAAGATCCACTGTGGGGAGTGCAATATGAAGGACAATTAGAAAAGGCCAAAAAGGATACCTTGCTATAATGAGAGTTCTGTTGAGATTAGATAATAAAAATTTACAGTAGACTGGTCCCTCAGCACTGTTGTGCAATATTTCCTCCAGTAATATTTAGCAGCACAAGTAAGAGCAGAGATGGTGGAAGTTCGATAATGTATTAGTAGCAACAGAACAAGGAGGTCAGGAATTTGAGTAGAAGAGAGAGTTATAGTGAAATGGGTAATTATAGGGTCAAGATTAGGAAGGGAGGAGGGTGAAGCCAGAGAGAAGATGCTGGCCTGGTTTGAAAGCACTGAGGAATATAGAAACCAGAGAATTGTGAGGGTGAAGATTAAGGAAGATTAGTAGTATGGAAAATCCACTGACAAGTAGGAAACATTTTGCTGTTGGATCCTGGAGTTTATGGGGAATTACAAGGGCAAAACTGAGGAATTTCCAGTTGTAAATTCAATTTATTGTTTATCTGGAATTTGAAGGAGAAGGCATTTTGATTTTCCTCTGGAAATGTAATGGGTACAATTAAACAACAAAGGTTATAGCTATTCTGATCAGTTACAGTAATAGACTATACAGAGAAAAGCCAGGATTAAGTAAAGTAGAATCTGAAAAGAGATTTGTTGCTAATAAATCCTCCATACTGTAAATATGTGACTTTCTGCTTCTGTTTTTTTCTAAGACAGTATTTGGTTCTCTGGAAGAGTTTGACTTTCTGCTGCTACAAATGACATTCTCTCTCTCTCTCTCTCTCTCTCTCTCTCTCTCTCTCTCTCTCTCTCTCTCTTTCCATTCCTCTCTCTCTTTCCATCTTTGCTTCCTTTTCTTTCTCTCTTCATCTCTCAGCCATACTTCTTTTTCATGAATTGTTAATTTAAAAAAACTAAGATAAATTGGCATTATCAGATGAGTAAAGACAAAGTAGAGAAATGAAAATGCCCACGGGCAGAGGCTATAAATAATTTCCCTTTTTCATATACTCAAAAAATTCCCAATTTCTATCACAAGCAACATTTCTTTCTGGTACTTAGAAGATAGTGGGACTGGGGCATTCAATGAACTCAGGTTTCCTGAGCATTTAAAAACTAATGAACTTAAGTAAATAGTGACTTTTATTTCCTCATAAGAAAACCTGTCATTCTTGTTTCTCAGACTTACCACATAAGTAATAAACTCTAACATGTTCATGAATTGAAGATATGGAAATAAAAATGTCATAATCCAAAGCCAAACTCTAAATGACAATTTCCTTATACATCCGTGCCAAGGAATAGGGAGAGTGTCTCTTCTTGGCAGAAATGCAAAGTTTTTAAAAAATTTTTAAATTTTATTCTTTAGAAATGCAAAGTTAATTTAGTTAGAGGAATAATGTCCATTGTGGGCTTATAGTTTAGTTCAGATTGTGTAAACTGTATAGAAGTTAACTCAATATAAAAAAGCCCTTGGAACCAATTATTAAATTGATATAGAAAATTTCTCATTGGTGGGGTACCTCCTTTACCAATACATATTGGTATCTATTAGAATGTAAGCTCCTTGAGGGCAGGGACTGGCTTTCTACTTGTATCCCCAGTTTAGCACAGTGCCTGATACATAGTAAGCATTTAATATATACTTCTTATTGTTGCATGTTGGCATTGGCTCTGCAATTTATAGTTGCCTGGTTTATTGACAGGCAAATGACTTGCCCAAGGTCATATAATTAGTATATTTTGGAGGCAGGACTTGACTTCATATCTTCCTGACTCTAAGGCCAGCTTTCTATCCACTGTACCCATGCTGCCATTCCATAATATAGTGATAAACACTCCATAAAACAATGATAAGATAACATTTATCTATTTTTAAAATCGGAAAAAAAATTATGTTGCTCTCATATAGAAAAAAAACCACTTCTTGGGCATTGAAATAAACTACTAGGTACTATCAAGGTACTGAAAAAGTATTTTTCTAAATGGTACCTAGGATTTTGAATAAGCAACATCCCAAGGTGATAACTTAAGTCTAGGGAACAGTTAACACACTGACACAATCTGTCACATTAAGCACAATTTAAAGAATGTTTTTGCTATAGAAGAACTAGAAAATCAGTTTAAGAATTTATGATCAATTGTTCTGAGTTTTTTTATTTGTTGTTGTTGAAGAAAGGAAGATGCTAAGTCGGTTGTTCTTTTGGCTAAAAGAGTTGAAACAAGGTCCTTGGTGGCTAAAGTCCTCAAAAGAAATACTCCAAGCTTATTAACAAATTAATTTTAGTTCAGACATGAAATGGACATGGAAAGGAAACCTTTACCTGGGAGCATGAACATGGGAGGTGTGGTCAAATATGCATAGCCGTCTATAGCAAATTAGAGTCTTACTGGAAAGCACATGTGACAGAAAATCAGATCAATTTGATTTGACTAAAAAAATGCTGTTAATTATTATTAAATTTTCTGCCCTTCCAGGAATATAGCAGAGCATTAAAGTGGTCATGCTATAAGAGTTCAATGAGAGATTTGATTCAAACAATCCCTTAAGCATATTTGTTTTGTACTCTGATGTGTGAGAGAGCATTTTGACTCCAGAATTGTCAGCAAAACAAAGATTTATGTTCACAACTAGTAAAATGATGTTGGGGGCTTTAGGAAAACAGGCAAAAGTGGCTAACTCAGGAACAAATGACATCATGCCTAGAAGACAATAATAATGAGAAAAATTATGGGGAAAAATGATGTTACAATTGTAGGTTCTTAAAATCGGATGCTGCCTTGCCCCTACTCCAGTCTTGGAATGAGAAAATGGACAATCAAGGAAATATTATTACCTATAGTTGTCTTTGGTTGCTTGATTCTAATTGTACTTTCTTCTGGGACTGCATTAAAACAAACACATTCATTATATTCAGACTTTTTCTTTGACTTGTATGTACGGAATTACTGTTGGTTATTTAATCTAAACAAGATTTTATAGAAAATGTGACTAAAATTATACTTTTATAAAATTATAACTTTAAACAAGGATCTGTATATTAGCAAGTGTTTAGGATAAAGTACACTTTTTAAACTGTGCTTAGAAAATACACAAGCACTACTTTGCCATGTAGGCTTGAAAAAAGGAAATTGGCCTATAGACTCACTGAACTACACTAATAAAAATGAATGGTTTATAGCAGTTTAATTAAATTATTGAGCAGACTGCACAGAGGTGTACAGATTGCTGAAAGCCCAATGATATCCTTGCATTCTTGCACAGATTGCTCACTAATCCAAAGCAGGAGAATGCTCATTCTGCCTTCCCCTCATTCTGATTTCATATGATCAAAAGAACAATAAGTTTTAGACTAACTCTAGGTCATTGGGTACAAGGGAAAAAGACATTTCTATAGTGGCAAAATGCTCCATAAGGTTTGAATTTCAAACAAATAGACCTATTTATTGTTTTTTTATTAGGGTCTTTTGTTCTGGAACATTCTTCAAGGAAGGTCTGGGGGTCAGGGCGGGGAAGTGTGAGCTGACTTTAGCTCAGTGTATAATAATGATAACCATAGTTGTGCATAATGCTTATGTAATGATTTAAGATTTGCCAAGTACTTTACATAGGCTATCTCATTTGATCCTCAAAAAAGCCTCTTGAGGTAAGTGCTATTATTAAGCCTCATTTACAGATGAGGAAAATAAGTCTCAAAGAGGTATGAAACACTTGCCCAGCCAGTAGTATGTGAGGCAGGATTCAAACTCACATGTTCTTGACTACAAATACTTTCCTCTATCAGTTGCACCATCTGCCTTGCTTTGAAGGCTCAGTTTCAGACTTTGCATTGGGCCTACTAGGTGGCTCAACTGGTTGGCTAGATATACTAAAGTTTGAATTTCTTTACAAAAGCATTAGCATGAAGCAATGATATGCCTCAGAACACATATAACGATATCCTAGAATAAATTCTCATGAGCTTATTTTGGTGGAATTTAAGATTAATTTTATTTTCCCCATATACATACATGCATATATATACATATATACATATACATATATGTGTATATGTATGTGTGCATGTATATATATATATATATATATATATGTATAAGCTTCCTTAAGGGGAAAAAATGAGGTTTGCATGAAATTTGGCCATTGGGCAGATTTAATGAAGGCTAAAAGAAAAGATGATTTTTCTTAAGTTTAGCTTCTAGAAAACAGATTTTTCTGCTTTTTCAATTCATACTACACAAATATTTTACCATATGTGACTGGAGATGTAACAGGACTCAGGGATGGCTGAGGTGAGGTAAAGATGTGTCTTTCTGTGGGAGCTGAAAAATAAGATTAAAGGTTATATTCTACAAATTGCAAGTGAGACTTAAATTTTGATATGTAGATTCGAAGAATCTTAGAGGTTCCATTTTATAGATGAGGAAACTGAGGTTCTGAGAATTTAAATGACTTCACCATCACAAAGTTAGTAGGTTTCAGAGGTAGGAAATAAACACTGAGTGCCTTGACTCTCAGTGTTTATCATGATAACAGGCTATATGCTTAAGTCTGCAAGAAAAATGATTTCACAGTTATTCATGTCCATACTACCCCTCTGGGACAATAAAGTAGGGGTAACTTTCAAGGATGCAATGATGGCAGCACTGCCAAAGCAATGGGAATAGAGAAAGAAATAATGTCAGCTTTAGCTGTACTCTTATCCCAATAGCAGAAAAATCAGCAGAGAAAGTCTATAGGAAAAACCCAAAGGCAGGGATTCTTAACCTTGTTTGCATGATGGACCACTTTGGCAATCTGGTAAAGCCTATGGACCCCTCCTCAGAATAATATTTTTAAATGCATATGATAAAATACATAAGATTACAAAGAAAACCAATTCTGTTCAAGTTCTTATCAAAATATTACAAAGCACATCCATAGACCCCAGATTATGAATGCCTCTTAGAGTAACTTTATTGTGCTGATTTTCTGGTTAATCACGCATCATAGTAACCACATTTATGGATGAACTAAGAGTCTTCATAGGAAAAAAAAAGGATGTGAGTTTTAGTGCAAATAATGAGTTTTAAGGAATAAAAATAATTTCAGTGTTGAGATGGCAGCATTATATGCTTTTGGAGGATGGTAGTCATTTTTCTAGTAAGTGAGGAAAACCAATAAAACATTCATTTAAGTTAGCATTGCTATCTGTCATAAATGACAAAGGATTTTAGTAGACTGCATCAAATCATTGTTAAACACAAAAGATAAGCATTGACATTATATGATTTCCATTAATTTGCTCCTTTCTTACTTATCTAATAAATTCAACTCTGTGACCCCAAGAACCTTCAGTGCAATAAACACTACGCCCTCTGAAACCAGAGAGGGAAAAATATTTGCTACTTTACTTTGCCTTCCCAATTTTCTACTTGTGTCTAGTTTACAAAGCAGTCACTATGAAGAAGAAGGAGACCAACAAGAATGCAGACATGGGTTCTTTCACTCTGTCTGCTCAATCCTTCCTTAGGGCTTCCCTTGATAGGCCTATCTGAAGTTCTTTCCACTCGCAAATGAGACAAGGGCTGACTGTGTTTAAAGAATCTTTTCTTCCCATAATCTTAGAAGATGAGGCCACATTGGAAAACCTGGATTCTGCAATATAATTTCAGAACTCAAGGGAGATATTTGGCATCATTTTCTTCTTTACTTGCAAAAACAGCTGGTCCTTTATGGAAAGACCCAAATTCTGGATTCCAGTCTTCTACTTTGTTAAAATGAGAGGCGCATGAAATAATGTGACCATGATTCACATGGCTAGGTTCTTTCACTTTATAAAAGGACAGTGACTGAACCTTTCCTTCCTGGTAAGGAAGCTCCCTTCCCCAGTGCAGGTCGACATCTTCTGTTACTTAAAGTCTTAGAGTTGAGAAGAGCATTGAGAGCATTAAATGACTTTGCCCAAGGTTGCTTTGGCAATATGCGTCAAAGGAGTGTCTTTCAAGCTTTTCAGTGAGCTCACTTTCCTTATGCCACACTGACTCACTATTCTATTGGAGTAAAAGCATTTTTTTAATTCTAAGAGAAAAGAAATACTATTAATTGAAGAGTTCTAAATGCTTTAGAATCCTCTCTAGCTGCATCATGTTAGTAAATATACAACTTCAAACTTCTTTATCAGACTAATTTGTGAAGTACAATGTGATCTTTGAAAAACACTAAAAATAAATATTTGCAATTTACCTTTTAATCACTAACTCCCATATTACATTTCAGTCAAAAGTTAAATTATATGCATTTGACTTAAATACAAGATGAGGAATTTACCAGGTAGAGTTGGTGACACACGTGGTCTTGGTGATATTTTCGGTTTTGAAGTGACAGGTCGGGAACCCTTAGGAGCTGAAAAAATGAACTTTATCGTGAATTGTCTTGAAATCAGCGCATGATAGTCATGTTTAACACACAAATATGTCATGCTTTAAACCTAAAATGGGTTTAAAAAATATTACTAATGTGGAATTTAGATGATGTTTTGGAGGCGGCATAGATGTTTTTACCAGATGCTCAGGGAAAACAAAGCCTGAGAAACTACAAAATTGGGCTAGTCATTTTAGAAGGATGAAGAATAGCCAGCTGGTTGTTTCACAGTATAGAGAAACTGATTTTGAAAGAATGGCCTTTTTGTCTCTGGATAGGAATTCCAACCTCCTCATACCCAGCCACATTTCCCATTGACTAGCGCTACCAAGGAGTTAAGAGCCATTTTCAGCAAAAGAAGAAAGTTAAGTTTTAGAAAACCAATAATATGAAAGTTCACAATTTATAAGATTATACAATTCTTAAAACAAGATAAAACCATTTCTACACATTAAAATTATCTTTTATTATGGCTGTCACTTTGTGGGGATTCATTTGCTTGGTGTGTACATGGGATGCTATTGGTGTAGGATGGAAACTTCATCCACTAAGGGATTCTTGGAGAGCCTCCCTGGGGGCACTGGGATATTAAATTATTTTCCTCTGGTCACTGTCTCTAGTATGTATTGAAATCTTCCTGACTAAAGCTGTCTTGCTACCTCTAGGCCAGGCTACCTCTATCATTTGGGAAAGTGTTAATTCATACACTATAACAATGATGAGAGTAATGGATAGATAAAGTTTTGCCTGTCCATCAGGTTTTAAAGTTAATATAACTTACTCTTTATAGATGATATCATACTTTAAAGAGAGGCAGCATAGATTCGTGGTTAGAGAGCCTATCTTGAGATTAGGAAGATCTTAGATGCTGGGATCAAATCCACATCTGACACATACTAGCTACATAAACCTAGATAATTCAATTAACCTTTTAGGGCACCACGCAACTTTCTTTTTCTTTTCTTTTTTTTTAGGATAATTGGGGCTAAGTGACTTGTCCAAAGTCACATGGCTAGTGTGTTAAGCATCTGCAGGCACATTTGAACTCAGGTCCTCCTGACTCCAGGACCGGTGCTCTATTCACTGGGCCTCCTAGCCGCCCCTCCATGCAACTTTCTAAGACTTTAAATTGCCAGCCACTTGATTTGTATTCAGACTAAGAAAGTTTACTATATTAATGTAATCCTGGGTCAGGCAAAAACAAAATAAAACCCCTTACTTTGACGTGGATAGATACTTAGTTAACTCAGAGTATTTCCTTGCTATACCTGCTGCGCGCACACACACACACACACACACACATGCACGCACACACACACTCGCACACACACACGCGCGCATGCATTTGGGCTACTTAATCTAATTCTTTGATTGCTTACTCCAGTAAAAGCTGCGTCTACATGCACCTTTGATGATAGGATTTTCCAAGTGCTGAAGTGGTACCAGCTTTATCTTCCGCCTCTGGCTGCTGGGCTAGGAGCCAAGCAGGATCACTGGGGAATCAGACAAGTGACTGCCTCTCCCTACTCCTCACACCCTCAGTAAGAATAACTTACACAATGACTGATCTCTGACCTTTGGGTCTAATTCTTCCTTGGCACAGTAGCGGACAACTGACTTCAAATTTCTCTTAGTAATTCTAGGATAAATCCTGTGTGTCTATGTTCAGGCTACAACCCTAATAGTAACTAATGTTTATCCAGTGTTGTCAGGTTTGCAGAACAGTCTATAGAAATGATCTCATTTGATCTGCAAAATCACCCTAGTAGGCAGGTGTTATTGTTATCTCCATTATACAGATGAGGAAACTGAGACCAAGAGAGGTTAAGGGACTCGCTCAGAAGACTGAACTGCTAGGTGGCTGAGATGGGATTCGAACTCAAGCTTTCCTGACTCCAGACTCATGGTTCTATTTGTTACCCCAAGGTGTCTCTTGACATAATGAAAGCTTCTGATTGGCAGGGCTCATGGAAGTAGTGATGGATTGTAGTTTGCACTTGTTTTTGTAAGATATTGTTTAGGCTATTTATTACAGGAATGTAAATGTGAATTATAGAATGTATTTTTCATTATAAACATAGGACACTCCCCATCATAGAATGCACTGTCAAAGGAACACATTTTAGAGTGCCTATTTGTGAAGTCCTGTTAGAAATATGAAAAGGAAGTAACAGCTTTCAATACTAGATAATTCTGTTTATATGTAATTTATATAATGGTCTAATTCCAGATAAAAATGGGCTACATTCTTCTTATGTATAGTCACATACCCATGCTGATCTTTACTAGGCTGTACTTTGCCTCCTGAATATACCTTAATAATTGAAAATGTTTATAATGCACGATGTTGTGGGGAGTCAATTACAATCTGATCATCCTATTCTCCTTGGAAATCAAGAGGTCTTAATCCTACTCATTATTTTTCAATAAATTACATGGTTATATTTTTGTTTCCACGAACTGATAAAGTCACTTGTAGTATAGTAGCCTGTAGAAAGAAAACATGTGAGTCACTTAGGGCCAAGCAGTCTCTGTAAATCACTCAATGGCATTCAGCATAGCTGCCAAGCTCAGAAAGTTTTGGGGTTACAAAGATTTTCCATAGTAGATGCTAGGGGTACTGGTGGTGTCAGGATTGGTAAAGTCTCAGAAAAGTTCCATCATTACAGTCTGGCAATTACTGTGATGTTTCAGAGCCAGATCTTTAAAAAACAAAACAAAATAAAAAACCCCAACTCATCTTATTCATTGCCCAGTGGAGCTGCTTAAGGCTGTTTGAAAAATTTGAATGATAAATAATTTATTAGAATTTATTGGAAATCTTCTAAAGCAGGATCATATCAATCTGGGACTGAACCAATGTGCTATTTAAGAGACAACATAATAATGGAAAATAATTGACAAGTTCTTGATTTACTAGTCTATTTTTTTGAGAATAGAAAATTGAAAAGTAGGGCTTAAAGAGGTACTGCAACCAAATCAGTCTGAGTTGTTTCTGTGTATCTCATTTCTTTTCATTTTTATTAAGCATGGAATTTAGATGCTTATTAGCCTGAACTTTACTCAGTAGTCTTTGTTTTTACTTCTCTCTTTTCCTAGTAGGGAACTATAATATTTGATCATTTCTTTCTATTCTCTGCCTTTTATCTGGATGTCAATCTCATTTCTACTTTGATATGTTATGTTGTATCCCTTTTTCCTTTTTTATTTTCTCTCATCTCGGTTTCCTCACCTGTAGAATTAGGGATTGGGACTGGGTGACATCTAAGTTTTCTCTAATTTCTAATATTCTGTAATTCTATTTACTTGGCTGTAATGGTAATGGTAATTTGAAGATCTTCCCTGCCCCTTAATAGGCTGAATGTAATCACATGGAGCCTGTGGGTGGGAGAACTTTGCTTAACAGGTAGAGCAAGAAGCTGGGAGTCAGAGCAGTTAGAACTGGAGGGAGGAAAGGGCACAGACAAGGAGACAGCTAGGTATGGTGTGGCTCCCTGCTGTGTTATGTTGCATTAACTTCTTTGCTGTTATGAGGAATTTGGTTTTCTGGTGTTGGGATTTGGCTTTCTGGTTTGGAGATTCAGCTTTCCGGTGTCTGAATAAATGTTTTGTTCTGTCTTCTATATGGAGTCTGTTATATTTTGCAATTCAGAATTATGGCAGCATATTGACAGTCACCATTGGTGCTGCAAATATTATGTTGGTGATATACTGGCCAAACTACTTTAGCTATTTTTTCCAGTATTCTGTTTTTGATAAAATATTTCTTATCCTTTATCTTTTTCTCCATTTGTATTTTTCTAATAAAGTTTTTAAAGTATATTAGAATTTTATTAGTATTAAAGTATTAGAATACTTTGCAAATTAACTATGTAACTCAGGAGCCATTAAGAATCATTAGCCAGAAGTATGGTCTAAAATATTACTTTGTCCTCTGACCCCATATAAAAAAAAAGCTGTTTTAAAGAAAGATTAATTATTCATAACAAATTTCTTCCAGAAGTTGCTGGACTTTATGATCAGAATGACCATATTCTGTTTGTGGATCTGAGATTAGGTCATCACAGTGAAGGGACTTGCAAATGGAGATTAGTCATGGAAGTACCAAGTTCATAAAGCTGCCAACTTCCTGCTTCCTGGGGTATATTTAGAATCAAATAAGATAATTGAAATACAGCATTTTGCCAGCCTTAAAGTGCTATATAAATGGTAATTATTATCTTTATTATTATTAGCCTATACTTAGGAGGCCTCCAGTCTGATGATGACTTCATTCCCTGAGCCTTCTACTACAGAGTCTTGCTGAGCTCAAGCAATATTCATAAAGCAAATAAGATTGTGCTGGTAAGTATTTAACAACTATGTTTTCTGGGGGTCAGGGATGGGGTGGAGGAGTATTCGTGCATATTTTAAAGCTTAATTTGCATTATTAACATTCTCTTAAATCTTGACACTCAACAAAAAACGATAAATAGTAAATTACCATAAATACGATAAAGACCATAAATAATGTGAGATGATTCTATGGCAAACTGGTTTATTAATCAAGTGCTGATTTGTATTAAATCTTCAATTTCTGAGCTGTAAGTTTTAATACTGAAAATTCAGCAACTGACTAACCCAAAAGGCGTAGAGCTGACTTTAGGGCACCCTTAGCCCCATCTTTCTCCCCCTTATCCCAGATTTGTCAATGAATGAAAATGAGGGGTTTAGTTGTTCTAGACCACCTGAACTTAACAAAGGTTCAGTTTACTTAGTCTAGAATAGGGAATTATAAAAATGGAGAAATAGGAACGGAATATCCTCTAGCAAGGATAATCCTAGCTCTTCAATCAATTTCTACTTGAGTTCAAATCTACCCTCTAAGGAAACCGGTAATAATTGTGTGTTAGCTTTGTACAACAAATAGATCTAATAATAGTTTTCATTGCCTCTGAAAACCAAGGCTCCTTGGGTTAGAGAAAAAAAAAATCTGTTTAAAGGGAAAACATCATAAATAAACCAAATCCTCCAAAACCCTCATTTAATTCAGTAGAATGGGATGTGTAATATACTCACTGACCCAAACCCTGCTGAAATATGAAATTATACATTTACCAGGCTTGACTGAGCTTGGGGTTGTTTTCATTTTGGGTGGAGCACGTGTTGTCTGTTTTGGAGCTGAAAAGAAAAAGACATAAGTTGAACCCTTCTGTGTTCGGAAACGGCTAAATCACAAGGGACCTTCACATCACCATCTTGCAGAGGGTAACAAAAGTGGAAAAAAAAAGAAATACGTACAGAAGTTACATTTTGAGTGACATATGAGTAGCTGACCTGAGGGAAGCAAAGTTGGTGGAATTACAGAAGAGACTGTTTTAAAATTAGCTTAAGGATACACAAGAGAAGGCTTGGTAATAATGGGGACATCAGGATCTCCCTTGCACAGCTTCCATGCTTTCCAGTGACAAAGGTGAGTTATTTGAAGTGTGATTATATTTAAGTTCTTAATGAGAAATCAGCTTGCCAAGTTATATTCCCAGAGTATATGCCAATAGTGCAAATGAATATTACTGAGCATCTGCAGTTCTGAATATTTGTCATGGAAAAAGAGGGGAAAGAGCCTCTGAGGGAGTATTGTTACACTGTGTTGCCTGTCATCATCCAAGTACTAAAATGTTCCAGGGAAAATTCTGTGCAAAACTAAACTAAGTTTTTAATAATAAAATCAAACATAAACATCTCATTGGAGAAGGTGGAAAACAGGCTGGTATTTATGTTGTTTAAAAAAAAATCTTTTTAATTAATAGGTGTATGCTGGACATCACTAGGGACAAAACAGTAGTAATCACATTTATTAAGCTTTGGAAAATACATTTTTCTTTGAGACACTTTTTGGGGGTAGTGGGGATTATCTTGCCCACGCTGGAAGTACAGTGGCCACTTATAGGCCCAATCCCATTGTTGATCAGCACTAAAAATGACTTACTTTGCTTCTGATCTGGGCTGATTCGTCCCTCTTTAGGGAGTCTGGTTGCCCCTATTCCTAGGGGCTCATCATATTAGCTGCAAACTTAATGTGGACACATGATGAGCTCTGGGCTTTATTGCAGCTCAGAACTCCTGAACTCAAGCAATCCATTAGTCTCAGCCTCACTGGTAGGAGGACCACAAGCATATAACACCATGCCTACCCTTGTTGTTCAGTTATTCTAGTCATGTCTGACTCTTCATGACTCCTTTGGGGTTTTCTTGGCAAAGATACTAGAGTACTTTGCCTTGTCCTTCTCCAGCTCATTTACAGATGAAGAAACTGAGCAAAACAGGGTTAAGTGACTTGCCCAAGGTCACACAGCTAGTAAGTATTCAAGGACATATTTGAACTCAGGAAGATGAGGCTTTCTGACTTCAGGCCCAGCACTCTATCCACTACACCACCTAGCTGCCAATTCTAGCCTTAGAAAATACATTTTAAAGCTTTTTTGAAATAAGAGTTGTTAAACCCTGGAATCTGTTTCTGAAAGGATCTGTACTATCTAATTTCTTAGAGGTCTTTAAGGACATACCAACTGTGATGTATAAAAAGTTCAGTAGACATAGTTTCTGGGTAACTGTTTTATTAATCACGCTACCAGATAATTAATAAAAGGGGTAAGTAGTACTCTTGAATGCCAAAGGCCCCCTCATGGAATCCATTCAATGGTTATATGCCCTTGGAAGAATGGGTGTTCCTGAGGGTGGTAACTGACTCTGGTTAACAAGTGATGAGAGAATGAATATTATAAGTAGAGGTGGACCTGTTCTAATGAGGGGCTGAGGGACATGACTGATCACTTATATTGGTCTGACTAGAACATAGGTTGGATTTCACCCAGATTAAGTTCTTTGTAAGGTTCTCTAGTTGGGTGGGGTCTCCCACCCAGCACCGAAAGGCATGTACCCCAGAGTTGTGGGCAATCTCACCCATCAACAATGTCATTCAAAGACTGAACAACTTACAGGCTTCTGAAAAAATCCTGGTCCTAACTCAATATTTGTTATTAATATGAGAGAAATAATCATTTCCTTTATAACCACAGGATAGCTTTAGTGTGGTCCTGTCTGTAGATAATTTAAGAGTATGGTTTGATTTCTTAAAAGTGTCATTTGCCAGTTCTGTGACCTTGGGCACCCCATTTAACTGCTTTCGACCTCCATTTCCTCAGTTGTCAAAAGAGAAGGATGGACTAAATGATCACTTTGGTCTTGAAAATTATAATTCTAGATATTCTCCCAACCATGTAATTCCCTGCTCACTGACATATGAGCCAGGTTCAACATTCCCTTCTCCTCCAAAGAGAGTAAAGGAACTTGAAACCACAGACAAAATTCCACAAGGCAAAGACCATAAATAATGTGGGACAAATGCATGGAAAAATGGGAGAGAATGAGGTGGAGTCTCAATTATCTTCTCACCCCAGAACGGCTCTGTGATTCGCTTCTCCCACTGGTGAATTTGGAAGTTCCACGTTGAAGGAAGTGGCCCCAGCCGGCTCTCCTTCATTTCTCTCCTGGCTCTGCATTTGACTCTACAGACTTTGCTACCGTACATCCCTAGGACTAAGGCACAATGCCCAGGCAATAACGAACAAATGCTTATTGACTAACAGTTCATAGTGTTAATAATGATAATAACAACAGTAACAGCTAAAGCTTGAAAGGTTTTAGGGCAAAAGACAAATACAGCTAAGATATGCCATGTGATATCTTAGAAAAGGTGATCTAATCGATATTCTGGAGTAGATGATAATAGGATGAATACGCTGTAGTTCTGTCCACCAGTTAGTAAATGACAGGCACCCCTTGAATGAATGGAAATGGCGATCAGAACAGTAGTGCCCGATGAGAAGTTGTTTACTTGGGTCAACATGCCATTCCAGATTCACTCTCATGCTGGGCTGCTGCTGAAAGGAAATTTCTTTTCCCAAAATAATAATATCCTTGTAATATTTTGAGTAAAATAATATCTTTAGAGGTAGATTTTATCATTTACTTATCTCAACACAGTTCTTAATTACACATAGCAAGTAGGTACAAGAATAACTAGAATCCACAAATGATCTGCAAACTATATTTCCATCACTAATTGCAGTTTCCATTCTAAAAGCATCTTTTATTTCGGGCAAAATTGACCAACTTTAGTTTAAGCCCCTATTAATTATCATTGAATTGGACAAGAGATAGCAGGATAGAAAAAGAAGAGATTCTAAGGATCTGCATAATCACAAACTAAGTAGTTCTAGATGCATCCTTCTGATTCACTGAAGAGTAAAGCTTAAGGAAACCACAAGAAAGTTGTGTTATAGGAAGTTTTTAGTTACATAATATCATCAAAGTTATTTAAATCTTAAATCATGCGTTCCAAAGGATTTTAGAGATTCTCCCTGTATTCTTCCGATGGGTTCATTAACACTCTATAGGTTAAGGAAAGATATTGTTTTGTCAGAACATGTTATTAACAAGAATATGTATTTTCAAGTGATTGTACCAAAATCCTTATATTTCCTCACAATTAAACATTTCGTCAGTCAATGAAAAGCTTTTAAAAACCACTTTTTAATTCATCTCCATAGTGTATTTCTGATGGATTGGTGGCTAAATTATATTCTTGGACACAAGCAATATTTACACAGTGGGTAGATATAGATGCAGGCACGGAAAATGAGATCACCTCTTGTTGGCCCTGTGTGGATCATATAGCTTTTCCATTCCCATGGATTGCCTCAGAGACTCACCTCACATGCTGAAATGCAACATAACATATTTACCAGGTTTTGTCTGTGGCGCATCTGGCCTGGGCAGTGCTAAAGTTTTGGAAGGCAGAGGTGTTGTCTTTATGGAAGCTGCAAAAAAGTACCCTATGTTACTGGAGAGCATAACATTACAGAACAGTGAACAATGATGGGTTTGGGGAGTGACAGGTGATTTTTTCACCAAATGTGTGCTTGAACCCCTCAAACAACACCCAAATTAACTCAGGCCACTCAAGTTGTGTGACCTTGGACGAGTTACTTATTCTCCCGTTTCCTGATCTATAATCCCTTGTCTTCTAAAGCCCTTCACCACTTGGCACCTCCTGCCTTTCCAGGGGTTCTTATCTTTATACAGCTCCATACACTATTCAATCCAGTGACTCTGGATTACTATTTCTTGCTGTTCCTCGTTGTCTTTGCCCAAGACGCTATCTCCCAACTCTGTGCAGTTTCATTGACTAGAATTCTCTCCTTGATCCTCTTCCATGGCTCCCAAATCTCTCTTCATCCTATTGCCTTTCCTCTGTTGATTATTTCCTATTTATCCTGCATCCATAGCTCATTTATACATATTTGCATGTCTCCCTCATTAGATTTTAAGCAATTGGAAGTCAGGGACTGTCTTGACTTTTTGTATCCCCAGTGCTTAGCACAGGGCCCCAGTGCTTGGCACATAGTAGGTATTTAATGAATGCTTGTTGGTTTGTAAAATTATAATTTAGAGGATCTTTGAGACATCTTCCAGGTCTGAATTTATGATGCACACACCTAAAGATTATATTCAGAGTGAACACTTCTGTGACTCTTGATTTCTACTCTCCCCACCCCAACCACACACCACAATATGAAACATATGATTATTTAAAAAAAGATAAATAGAAAAAGAAATAATGATTAAGCAAACACAATTTAGGGTGAGGTAGTCATGCATATGACTGAGAAGCATAACATTTTGTGTAGTTAAGGAAGAAAAAATGAAAGAAATCAGCAGGCTTGTAAATGAGTTTGAATGCAAAGAATTGAGAGGAAGAATAACAGAATTAGCCCCAACAAGGGATGGGAGCCCCAGAGCAGCAGTGGCTGGGGTATTCAAAGCCATGTTTCAGGCTTGACAGCTGAGCTGCCTTAAGGCAAAACCAAGGCTTTATTAAGTCTTTTAGGAGAGAGGAACTTGTTAATGATGATGTGATGATGATGTCATGAATATGAAACCTAGAAAGAAAATGAAGTTTTGGGGAAATGGGTGATGCCACAAGATGGAGTCACAGTGAGAAAGAACCTGCAATGGCAATGGTGATGATGAAAGAGAGGAGGAAAAGCACATGGGAATCAGCCACTGAAGATACCTCATTACCTATTGTTTCCGTGGGTGGCTCAGCTACATATGTAATAGATTCCAGGACTGTATGAAAAACAAAGAATAGCAATTAAAAATGATACAGTGGTGGGACTGGCTAACAAGAATCATACTTTCAAAGAATAACAACCCTTCCTCTCCAAAAGAATCACTAACAGTTTTATCAATTGGCTTTTTTAAATCTTGGATATATATTTTCTTTTTATAAACTAAAAATAAAGAAAAAAGGAGAAAAATCCACTTTAAATGACTAATTTTTGGACAAATATGTGATTTTCTTTACTGTTCCTTTCCTCAAGGAGCTTATGATCTGATCTTGCAGGGAAGATTAAAGGAGCAAATTTTCCAATGTAATTGGATTTTGATGTTTACTCAAAATTTGAATGGGGGAATAATATATCTGTCTCTCCTTCATATCAACAACTATGATAGTTTTGGATTCATGCTAGCAAGCTCCTCATGTGTTACTCCAATGCTTTGTAAGTAGGAAAAAACACAAAGACTTGCTATTTGAAAATTAAGTTTTAAATGGACATCATCACTGTCAAACACATAAATCCAACTATATTGGAAGATCACTGTTTTTAGCTCCTGGAGTAGGCTATAAACTCCTTCAAGCGCACATTTCACACCTCATACTTATCCACATCCCTGAGAGTAGTGGTGTCTACATGTAACTGAGAAAAAAAGAAAAAGTTAAGTTAAAAAAAAAAGAGTTCTGGGGTCAAATTCAAAAAGAAAGGTCCCACTACTCAGTATATACTTAGTTTTACAATGCAATGTTATCTCAAATGTAATGTTTTATTGCATTTTTATTTATTTTGTTAACTATTTCCCAACTACATTTTAATTTAGTTCATCAAACATTTGACACCTCTACCCAAGAGCACCTCACATATAACAGGCTCCCAATAAATAAGTATTTGTTGAACAATTGAAAACAATTCATTTACCAGCTTTGGTTTGTTGCTCATCAGGGCTCTGTGATGTTTTAGGTATAGGATGTGCATAATGTGTCTCTGCTGGAGCTAGAGAGAAAAGGTCTTGTGTTATTCTAATGTTAATCGTGAGAGTTCATCAGTTAATGGCATGAGGGGGTACCAAACATATCCTCATTATGGCCGCCATGTATTTAAATTAAAGCCACCATTAATTAGACATTAAAAACAAATATACTTATGAGAACAATGGTAATTTATGCAACATATGAAGAATACAAGTTAGATGTGCAGAAGAATGTGCAGGAAACCATGGTGCTGTAGACGATTGCTGTGAAGGACAAAGACACGGGGGAGGTAGGCAAGTGAAAGAGCAATTTCAAACTTGTATTTACAGAATCATAGATACAGAGGTTGGAAGAGACCCCAGAAACCATCTAGTCCAATCTCTTCATTTTATAGAGCAGCAATTTTCAAACTTTTTAGACTCTTCACACTCTCAAAAATGATGGAAGAATCCCCACTCCTTGCCAAGGAGCTTCTGTTTATGTGATTATATCTCTTGATATTTACCATATTTGAAATTAAAATGTCCATGTATCTTTATGAGGGTAGTTTTAACTTAGCAGATTCCTAAAAGGGTCTTGGGGACCACAGGGGACCTTAGATCCCATTTTGAGAACCACTGTTGATGCAGAAATCAAGGATTATGGAGGATAAATGACAGGTCTAAGATCACACAAAGAGTAAGCATTAGAGGTAAGATTTGAACCACTGCTCTCTGACTCCAGACCCAGGGCTCTTCCTCTGTACAATGCTATCTCCTTATTGAAATAAAACAGATGGCATCATTAACTTAGTAGAATTTTATTTTTGACTTAAAATTTCAAATAGACTGTATAGAGTAAGATTAAATTTTATGGAAAAAAATTGGTAAAAGCTTTGGTGCTTAATGCATAAGCAATATATTATAAGTTATGTGAAATATCTGTTATTTTCCCAGGATGGGAAACATTCTTCACCATTATAGATTGCACCAACCCATGTACAACTGAGTAGATGAATATTATGCACCTGCCTGTAGCATAAAAATGTTAAATAACTTGCCCAGAGTCACACTGCTAGTAAAAGCCAAGGGCAGGATTTGAACTCAGTTTCCTGAGTGTAAGCCTGGCACTTTATAGATTATGACATGCACCTCTAGATGGGATTCTTTTTACCTACTAGAAATAGCTGAGAGAATAAAAATAATTGTGTGTCCACCACGTTAACTAAAATTTTAAATGAACTCAATACAGTCCAATGTAACTTTAAAAATCCAATTATATTTGAAGATAAAGTATTGAAATTACTTTAAATATTAGACATAAAGTAAAGGTGGAATAAGCTATAAAACAGTGAATCTCATACAGCAGCAGAGAAGACCCTGTCAATGTTACAAGAGTTATAACTCTCAAGATTTAATGGGCTAGCAGAGATATGTAAAAGGCAAGACATCGTAATGGATGAAAACATCACAAAGCATGAGGATTTGTAGCAATGAGATGGAAAAGCAGAAATGTACATGACCACTCCTTAAGGGAACATCATTACCTATGGTTGTCTTTGGTGACCCAATGCTAAATGCAACGGATTCCGGTTCTATTTTAGAAACTAGCAAAAAACAACAACAAAAACATAGCACAAAATAACAATCGGAAATGAAAAGAAACGCCATCACTCTAAGTTGGGGATTCTTAACTCTCTCTTTGTGTCATGGACCCATTAGCAAGCCTGGTGAAGCCCTTGCCAGGATAATGTTTTTCAATGCACAGAATAAAATACATAGGATTACAAAGGAAATCAAGTATAATGAACTACAAAATAATTTTTAGAAAAAAGTTCACAGAGCCCAGATTAAGGACTGTAAATATGGTGCACAAATTCATTGGAGTGAGAACCCCCCCCCCCAAAAAAAAATTCTATGGGGGAAGAAAAATGAAACTTTGGACTTAATAGCTAATCATCTCAATTTTGTAGTGATTGGGAGGCTTTTATTCTCTTGCTCTCCATATACTGGTTGTTTATCTTTTAACTGGACCACAGATGCCTCAAGGAACAAGAGATGCTAAACTCTGATGCATAATGAACATCACTCTTTCAGTTGCCATGAAATTCTCCACCAGCATCACTCTACCCACTTGCTCAGTATGCCTCTGAAAAATAGACCCATTGCTAGTTCCACAATTCTGGCAGACTAAAAGAGAGAAACTATGACAAATTGTAAATTGAGCAGCAGTGTCACCACCGGAGACCCGTCAGGATAGCTGCCAGGATGAGCTTTACAAACTATGAACTTTACAACATCCAATCAACTATATTTGAGAGTGATTGTCCAAGAACTCTGAAACTTAAGAGCAGACTTATGAAGAATACAATCACTTACAAGTGCAGACACACACACACACATTTACCAGGTTTGGTTTGAGGTACGGGTAGACTTGGAGTTGTTTTAAGCTTGGAATATGAAGGTGACTTTGTTCGATTTTGTATGATTGGTTTGTGAGCTAAGGGAAGAAAGGATGGCATTATCGTCAGAATCATGGTAGAAGGCACTGTGGCTGAATACTATGTAATATCCCTATCTGCTTTCAACTATACAGACTTTACCTGTAGCTATTGTTTTAAAATGTTCTTTTGAACTTGAGGAATTTTCATCCATCTTTAATGTTTCCCCCCAGAATGTTTGGGCAAAATTACATTAGAAGTTTCATTTGAAATCTCTTTGAGCTTAGTTCTTACCCCCAGCTCCCACTAAAAGCCTTCAATATATAATAAAAAAAAGAAAGAATTGAAAAAATAGGAAGCTATTTATCCCAAAGAATTAAAGGATGACATTGTTGATCTATTTTAAGGTAATTAAAATTATGCATTATGCAATCTAATTATCAATATAAATTTTAATAATTCAATGTCACATACATTAAATATATAACATATTACATTAACATAACAGATGAACAATGATATAATTATTTAATATAATTTTAATATTTTATATACTATTGATATTTTCTAATATTAATTATTTTGGTGATTATGGATATCAATAATAAAATTTGCTTCATCACCAATGTGAGAGTTCCTGCCTTTCCTCTCCAATTTATATTCTTTCCTTCCTTGGTTTCTGCATACTAAAAGATTGAACACAAAAATCCTAAAGTGATACAGTCATAAAGTTCTATACTTAGAACAATGATATAACTGGTATGTGGGTACTTTTCATTGAAACAGACTGAACACCCTTCATGACTTCTTGTCCTGTGTGGTTAGTTTCCATGTACTGAACAGGGCCATGGAGGTCACTGAGTTCAACTCTGTCATTTCAGAGATGAAAAAAAAAAAAAAAGATGCCTAGGGAGGTTAGGTGACTTGTCCAGAGTTAAACAGCTAGTAAGCATCTGAGGAAGGATTGCAATTCAAGTTTTCCTGACTCCAAGTCTAGCATGCTGTCCATTCATCATTCTGTGTTACAGGGTTTTCCCAACATGCTAGATATCTTTTCTTGTATCTTTTAATATTTTGTGGACACCAGTGCCACATAATTAGGCCATCTACTTTTTTCAATAATATAATTTCTAGATGATATAGTTTATTCCATTTCTTGTGTACAATTCACTAGAAAAAGTTCAATCTACACCCACCCACGATATGTGTTTTCCATTGTCTTTTGGGTCTCCTGCAACACTGATTCTTTGGAAACCATGATGTTCCATTATTCCTTGCCAGAAAGCCACATTAACAAATATTAGTGTTAAAAGGATGAACTTAGGAAGTAATAGCTTGGGATCATAAAATGTATTGCACTGCTTTTCAAATGAAATTCAACTTGTTCTCCTTCTGGGACCAGTTCTTCCGGGCCCGTGTGTTATAAATAACCAAGATCAAGATATTTATGCACTAACAGTGCTCTGTATAACAGTAAGTTATGATCTTGGCAATATTCCTTTGTCAGCTACTTGGCTTATTCTGTATGAATGGCTAAGTTAATCTTATTTGAGTGTCCGTGAATATCATTGAAGAGGTGCACAGTATTCTGGGGTTTGATGTAGTCAATAACCACGCATAGGACCATGTGGAAAACCTCACTTTTTAAAAACTGGAAATCCCTCTTCTATGAGATCTCTGCAAAGAATATCCTCTGAGACAATGGCAAGCACATTTTGCAAGGATGTGACTCTTTGTTTTATGCTTTGTTTCAAATTGACAGAGGATTATTGAATAATGATTTCTGTGCTCCCATCTATCAAGAATTCTTAGCAAATGCCTGACATTTTGTTGGAAGAGAGCCTTAAAGGCTGCTGTACTGAAACGCATGTATAGTTTTTTAAAATAAAAATAATAATCAACCAACAGTAACAACAGCAGGATTTTATATTCTTTTCTCTCAATCGTATGACAATGATGCTGTGCTGTCCTGTAGAGAACAGTCTATAAAAACCTACTTGTTTTCAAGGATCTTTCATCAAGATTGCCTTTGATATGTACACAGACCATTACAAAGATTTTTTTCTTCTCAAAATAAGGAAGTAAGCATAGGAAGTTACTAGTAAAGACATGTTTTCTAAGTCACTGTTCTTTCATACTATCCTTGATGTCATTCTTTTGGAAGTTTCTCTACTTTGAGATAACTTGAAAATGAATGCAGGAATGCTTTTAAAATTGTGTTGTCTCTAGCATTCATTTCTACTCTAGATATTTGGCAATTCCATAGTCACTGATATAAATAAAGCAATGTAAAAAACCCAGCAAATCTGTTCCTTTTCTCCTAATTTCATTTGTTGAAGTAAAATGATTCAGCTGATTTTAAAAATCAAAGTAATAAGCTAAACTTAATAGTCAATTATTAATTTTGGATAAATAGTTATCTCAGACATTTTACATTTGAATGTTTCTAATTTAAGGAAGCTCTAATTTATGAGTTGAAATTGGCAATAACAGGTTGATACAATAGAATTGTCTCTATGTATAATTCTCACTGAATTGTGTTCCCATACCTTTCTCAATAAGAGAATCATGAACTCAGCTGAATCATTAAATATAATCATAGATTTTTGATAATAAAATATAGTAAATGAAAAATAAATCAAAGGGAAAGGAAAAGTCAAATTTACTTGAAGAGGTTTGGTGAAAGACACATTTAACCATTCTCTGAAATAGAACATATGGCTTATTTAGAGCCACATATCTAAAAGACAAAAATTATTCTTTCTAGACATGTTTAGACATGTTTGTGAGTTTCATATTTTTTGTATGAGTGGGAATCATACAATAGATTATGACATTCAGGAAAATAAGTTAATATGAAAGTGCAATCCACAACAATTTTCACTAGAGTGTTTAGAGATAGCTATTAAACATACAATCCTTTTTCATTTTTATACTTCTGAATTTTTTTAAGCTTCAATAGCATTTCATAATTAAGTTCATTTAGAGAGCCCTATCCTAAAAATTTTTAAAAAGATCTATTTACCAGGTGTAATTGCTGGTTTTTCTAGGCGTGGTGATGTTGTTTGGAAAAGATTAGTTTGCACTTCTATGGGAGCTGAAAGAAAATACCTATATTGTTAAAACGATCACAAGTGTCATTTTCTATATAAATAAGTGGGCATAATGTCATAAATAGGCATTATATGAATAGCCTAGCTCGTTAAGAAGTCAGCTTTGGGAATATGCTGTCCAAAGACAACATAGCATTCGATTCTTAAAATGGTAGGCTACACAATGTTTCTCTGTTCTGAGCAGGGACAGATCATGTCATGAACTGATACAAAACTCAAGAGAAAAAATAGGAACAAGAATGAAAGGAAAAACAAAACTAACAGCCATTAAAATTCAGATCGATGCAGTGATCGGTCTTGAGTCCAGAGGCGTGATGATGAAATAGGCCTCCCTCTTCTTGGTAGGAGAGACGTGCATGTGGAATGAAGGTAAATTCCGCCAGGCATGTTTAGTGTGTCTGGTTGTTTTGCTTAACTATTTCATTGTTAAAAGGGAGGGAGTATTGGGAAGTGACAGTGATGTGAAAAACAACAATAATGTATTTTTTTAAGGAAGGAGGAGAAAGGGGAAAAATGGGAAAAGGACACAGAAGGATAAAAACTCCTCGCCCTTAACTAATTCCATTGCTACACTTCGAAGCCTACCTTTTCCATGATTTTCCAGACCACAATGAGGTCTTCCTTTTCTAATCACTCATATATTCTCACCTTTTAAATTCCGTATTGTATCTATTTGCATATGTGTCTTGTCATCCTTACTGGATCTTACATTTCTCAAGAAAGGAACCATATTTATCCTTGTCGTATCGCCCTCTGAACACCTTGTACATGAGCAGGGCTTATTAAATATTTGTTAATCAAAGGAATGGGTATTGACTAGGTGCCTAGAATCGGAGTTTAAAGCATGCAATCCACAACTTTGCATGTGGACATATTACTTTCTATTATTGTTTCATGTACACAAAACTGAGTTTCATAAACAGACTACAAACGTCCCAAGACCAGAGAATAAGCCTTTCTTTTATATCCCCCCAACAACTTTTCACAGTCTCAAGAATAATGGTAAATAGTGAAGAAATGCTTTTTGGATTGAAATTAATCTTTTGGCTGTGTACTTTTGATACCTTGAGATAGAGAAATTTTTACAATATATAAAGAGAAGATTATCCTTAATTTCAAGAGAAATGAATAAAAGATAGGGTCACAGAGAATGATTTAAAAACAACAGCTACAGAAATCTAAATATGAGCAGAGTAGAAAGCATGAGCAATTCGTCTAAGACTTAGGACCCCCATCTAACCCCAGTGCCAATTGGCTTAATTTAACCTCGTGGTTTGGGATGGACTGGGACCCCATTTTTCAGGTGAAGCAGATATCACTCATACTGTATGATACCAATTCTTCTAGTGAGGACTACCTCATACACTCCTTACCAGCTGTTTACTATGGGCCTCAAAGCACTGATCTGCTACTCACTTTGCTCAATACCAAATGACACATTTACCAGGTTTGGTTTGAGGTGCTTCAGTACTTGGTGTAGTAGTTTGGGGTAGGTGTGGGCGTGGACCTGGGCGTGGGCCTGGGCGTTGGCCCGGGCGTGGACCTGGACGTGGACGTCTTGTCCTAGGTACTTTGGATGCTAGAGAAAGGAAATGCTAAGTTAATTAAATTATTATAGTTCAAGAAACTATGGATAGGATTACACATATGCCTACATTTCCCAGTGCTTATTAGGTAACATAAAATTCATGCAGGTCTTAAGAAGATGGAAAGTAAAAGGCTTACAGGGCCTTTTAAGGAGTCTCATGGTAGTAGAATGAAAAAAAGCTTGTTGGTCTAAACATGTAAACCCCTAATCTTGTCTAGAATTCACCTTCCAAAGACAATATTGTATAAATAAAAACAAGACAAGAAAAAGACACTGAGCACTTGCAAACATAGGGATGGGTTAGATAGAATTCCTGAAAATACGTATTACTTCAGCTTCATTTAAAAAGAACACTAAAGGCAGAAGGTTACTTATTTTAAGAGACTTCAATATTCTTAAGATGAGTAACATGGTGAATGATAGCACATACAAATGGCATGGCAGTTTCATAAAATTGGTGAACCTATGAAGATGATGATGATGGTGATGATGATGGTGATAGATATTTGTCTGACAATGAATGAATGGGAAAAGCACATGTAATTTTATTCACTGAAAGACATCAATTACCTAATGTTGTTCCTGGAATCACAGTTCTAAGGGTGGCAGGTCCTAAAGCTGTAGTAGGAACTGATATAAATAGATAAATTAATTAGAAAAAAAACTGAAATAGAGACATCTAAAAGCTTACAAAAGATCAGACATTTCACCTGAATATTAATCTTACTAGAGTATAATACTGATCCTTAAGGTGCTAAAGAGTTATATCTTTATTTATACTTCTGAGCTGAGTAAAAGCAGACATCTGGTCTCTGAAGACATGAATAAACTGTAGGTAGGTACCAATTCATCTCATAAAAGAACCACATCCCCTGGATTGTGCTAAGCAGCCCTATAAGGTCAACTAGAACTTTTCCGAGATTCCTAGTCATCTGATGACAGCTGACATCGAAAACTTATGAAAAAAAAAGGTTTTGCTCTGAGAGAGCGAACGATATGTAAGCAAAGACTATTAAAGTCTCTGATTGGTATTTTAGTCTCTGAAGGATTTTATTCCATTAATTTTCTTGCTTGTGGGGATCGGGCATTCATTCTATCCACTAACTACTGAAGTGATCATTGAACATATCACAGATAAAGGCCAATGTGTGTTTTTCTTTCATAAATGACCTGGCACAGTTTCTCATTCACTCTTTTATATTATGTTGCTAGTCTGACCATAGGTAGAGGGTTCATGAAACACTGGGAAACGGCAATTGAGGAGGAGGAGAATAGAAATGGTTCTCCTTCACTAAATATGAATAAGTTTCCCAATCTATGTGAGGGATGAAAGGAGGAAAAGAAAAAAGAGAGAAGGAGAATGGGCGAGAAAGGGGAAGAAGAGAGGAAGAGGTTAAGGTACAGCGCATTTTCTACGCCTCAGAATTGCTATAATGCTTAACAGTCAGCTATTATAACCATTTCCCCTCTTCCCATAGGAAATTCAGAAAACTCATGAAGTATCCAGAAATCTAATCAAATAGACTGATTACAAATGTCAGTCATCTAAAAAAAAAAAGATTCAGTTTTGCTCAAAACACTGAAGAAGACTTTTTTACCAGATGTGGTCTGTGGTTTCTCTGGTTTCGCTGTAGTTTTAGGTCTAGGACGCCTTGGACGAGTAGGCTTTGTTTTTATTTGAGCTGAAGAAAGAAAGTAGTTGGATTATTTCACTAGTCAAAGTTAAAAATGATATGAGTAAGATTAGACAGAAACTTCCACTATTCAGGAATTGATCATAGCTTTTAGAAAAATATGATTAGGAAGGTCAGATCTTTTTTTAGGTTTAATTTCCTTACTCCAGTTAAGTTTTTAAAAAAATCTGCGGACTGCTTTTGGGTGAGGAAAAAGAAGGAAGAAATGAATTTTTTTTAAAAAAATTACTTTATCCTTTTGACATCTAGTAGAAAACTCTTTTTGGGGGGAGAGGTAGCTTTTTTTTATTTTTCTATTTGATATGAATAATATCAAGATAGTGATAGAAGAATGAAATAGGAGTTTTAGCTTAAAACCCTGAGATTTCAGATTCAAGTAATTTTCAGTCATTGTCTCAAGTGTAAATAGCTACAATGTTTAATTTTTTACGTAATCTGCAATTAGGTTGAAAATCAGGGGAAGAAACTTGATCAAGAGCCAGGAAAATATATGAAATAAGTAGGGAGATAAAGTTAAAAGGGATATAGCGCACATCTAGTCTTCATAATTATGTACTTTCTAAAGTTTTTGGTTAATTTTTCATTTGAATAATAACTAGGCAAAACACAAAAGACCTCGCTTTCAAGTTACTCATTGGAAGTACAAAATTGAACTCAACAGTGAAAGCAAGGTAGGAAAAAAAAAACATGTATAGAACGCTCAATTTGCAGTTGGAAAGATGTGTTCAAATTCAGCTTCAGGCACTTACTAAGCTTGCCTCAGTTTCCTCATCTGCAAAAATGGAGATAATAGCTTCTACTTCCCAGGGTTGTTGTGGACATCAAATAAGATAATATTGCAAAGTGTTTAAAATTCCATCTAAATGTAGGCTATTATTATTGGAAAAAATTTGCTTATGTAATGAAAAGAAACATAAAGCATCGCCATTTTGAAAAAGGGGCCGATTGACCAACTTTGCTTGGAACTCAGTTTGAGGAAGCACTGTTTTCTTAGTCCCAGACAGATATATTTTTGATGACTTGATCTGATGGCTAGTTTTAGCTATGTGCCAGAGAATGAAGATGGCCTCCATGTGTGATTGCAGCAGGCTCTTTTTAAATGACAGGTTTCTTAAATTTTCCTCTCCAATAACCTCTTGGAGAAGATGAAATTTTATAGGAAAAAAAATATGCCTGGCAGTCTCCCAGAGAAAAAAAAAGCCTTCTATCAGGAATGCAGGAATGAGTAGAAGAAGTGTACTAAACCAACTAGTAAGGGGTTGCAACGTACAATTACCTAATGTTGTTGTTGGAGAATGAGTTATAATTGTCCCTGGTCCTGGGGCTGCAATAGGAACAAATAGATACAGATTTTTTTTTTTTTCCACAGAGTACAGAAGCTTAATTTTCCAGCGAGCTGATTTTACTTTACATTTGAGCCTTCAGTGGAGGACATTGGAAGGATTTTGAATGAACACTCAATTCAGTGGTAACGTGAATGCAATTTATCAAAATTACACCCTCTAGTTTATGAGGAACAATTTCCAGACATAGTTCTCATTCATCACAGGGATCCAGCCAACCAAAATGTCAAAAAAAGAGAAGGAAATAAAACGAGGATGCTAAGATAAAGAGAATTCATTGCATGAATAGCACAAAGGATGCATGATTGTCCAAAGTTACTTTTCATATAAGATTTATCCAAGCAGATAATGAGTATGTTAAGACAAAGGTGTATGTTATAGAGGGATGATAGAGAGAAATGTCTAGCCACGTCATGGAACGTCACACCATAGTCCTCCTTTAATAATTAGTTATCATTACCAAGAAATACTGCTAAGGATGATGCAAAGCCAACATAGGGGGTGGATCCCACCTGTGAACTACGACTACAGAGATGAAAAGGAAAAGCTGTGATAGACATTGATTCATGTTTTACCTATTGTTGTTACCATGGTATCAGTTTGGAATGTTGCAGATTCCACGACTTCCCCAGAAACAAGGAAAATGCAAAAGAAAACCAAAAACATCCATGTGAGTATTATAAAACACTGGAAAATTGCCCTTTGTCTAAAATCTTCCTTAGTATGCTTAAAGAACGCCTAACTTATGCTTAATGTAAAATATGTCAAATGACCCTTTTCTATCTAAACCTGAGAAGCTAAGTTAAAAAAATGGCTTCCAACGTAGAATCCAGGAACCTTCCTTCCTTTTCAAATATGTTCTCTTGATCCCCCTGTCCTAAAATAAGACCTACTTTAAGTAGTTAAAAATGTTATGAAACAAGTATATTTGCAATACATTTTATCACACTAGATAACATTTTCAGGTGCAGTTTGATTTTCTGATGATCTTTGGAACTGGGAAGTTTCATCTCTCTCTTAAAACTGAGGGATTCTTCCTCAACTGGTTTCCCTTTACTAATATACTTCCCCTTTCTGAGATCAATCTATCTATATCTAGATAGACAGATCTCAAAAAAGGCACATAAACGTGTGTGTACATACATACACACACACACACACACACACACTAAACTATTTGGAATTTTAATGGTAAGAGGAAATGGATGATATATCTGGTGATGAGACCAGCAAGCATGTAATGGGTGGGCATGAATGGGAGTTCCCTCATGATAGTAGCAAAAATTGATGTTTAGATCAAAGAAACAAAAGAGTGAACACCCTTGCTATGCTTTTTTATCATATCACCTTCCCTATGACTCTTAATCTTCACAATGGAGTGTATGGGAATTGAAAACAAGAAGTCATATACTAGGTATTCTGAATCCAGGTCCTTATCAATTTTTTAATAGGACTTGTAATTTCATTGCTATAGGAAACTCCTGATGAGGATTCTCCTTCCACCCATGCAGACTAACACCTGCTCTCCAACTTAAGAGGTTAACTGACTTGTAAAGGGCCACAGAGACAGTACAGTTTAGAGGCAGGATTTGAACCCAGGACCACGTCTCCCCTAATTCTATAAGGATGTCCCCTAATTTGTAACCTTCAGGTTATAACTCATACTCTGAACTCTGCTAAATAATAAAGAACACATTTACCAGGTTTGATCTCTGGCACATCTGGACTTAATGTTGTTTTAAGTTGGGGACCTGCATATGGTGGTGATTTGTCCAACTGTGGAGCTAAAGAAAGAAGGCACCTATGTTATTATGGCAATCAAAGATGAGAAAAGCATACTGTTTCTTAACCATTTCAGGTGCATATGTCTTACCTTCCTACCTAAATTAAAAGCTCCTGGAGGTTATGGTTAATGTCATATATTTCTTTGCATGGTTCTAAGCCTAATACCAACCAGACAGTATGCATCTATTGAATATTGAATAATGACTGCTAAGGTTGAATGCAGAATTTCATTAAAATTAAGGGTTATTTTTAGATGCATAAGGCATTTAGAAAGTTATTATTTTAAACTGAAACATTTTGCAGTTTCTCCAAATATGACTGATATTAGAATTTTAAAGTTCCAAGATATATTACAAGATTGTAAACAATTCTAAAGCAATGATGCCATATAAACAATAGTTTGTTCATTTCTAGGAGACAATTCTTCAGGAAAGAAACAGAACTTGAAGGGGAAAAAGTTATTTTCAGATTATATAAAATAAGGAACTGCCATCTTGTGAATCCTACTGTCATGCTCTATAATTATGTCATTTTTGGTGGAAATTAACAACTCGATCAAGGAATAGTTAGGCTGAAGTGATTTTTATTTCTGTTTTATCTATCTTTTCTTTCTTAAAAACTAGAAAATTAAACCTAAGATAATTAAAATACAATTTTGACACCAAAAGCCTTTGTAGCATTTATATAATAAGTGGCTCAGTACTCATTGTGCGAGGCACAGAGCATGATGTCTGGAGCCTGGAAAATTTATTGACCATTTTTTTGATAAGCCAAAATTTATTGTGAAAGAGATGGAGAATCAAAGAAAGCTCTGTGACCAAAAAAAACAAAAACAAAAACAAAACCAAACAACCCATTCATAGCTTATTTATGATGAAAAATTCCAAAGGAAGAAAACTTCATCAATGTCTCATACTCAGTCTTGGAAAAAATTTTACTGTGCAGACAGATTAGGAAAGCAAAAGAGGACAAAAGGAGAGGCAGGGAACAGTGGCATTTCTATAAGCAGATTTAAGATGATATACTTAAATAAATGTGCTCCATTGATATCTTCACTCATCCATTGATAACACATATATACATGTGTATATATAAATCATGTATATATGCATTGATCCATTAGTAAATTTAAACACTCAGGACATCTGATACAAAAATATCTTGGTATTCTTGATATCCTAAGACTCTAACAAACTGAAAATCACCAAAAACCATGCATACAACTATAGGAAAATACAGAGGTGTGAACTATGTAAAGGATGGTGCCAGGATCTATAACTTGATAAAGTGCCTTTGACAGACGGTAGGAAATATGTGACTTCGGGAGATGAATGAAAGATGGCAGGAGGGAAGAGGGAAGAGAATCTAGGACCCCAACAATAAAGATCAAAAGGAATAGTCAAGAGAATCATCAACTAAGAGGACACAAATCTATTATTACCCAGAGTTGTCATCGATGCCTCTGTCCTGTGTGTAACAAGTTCATATGCTGTATCATAAACAAAAATATGAAAATAAACTGACATGCATAATTATAACCAGCAAGCGATGCTCTAGCTAGTCTTCTAAATAATGATTTCTTACACTGTATAATCCTTCTTGGTTTACAGACGATCTTACAGACCTTATTTCAGTTGAACCAACTAGCCCTTAAATCTGAATAAAATGGAGATTTATTAAATTAGAATTTATTCTAAATCTTCAAGGTAATGGAGAAAACTAGCTCTATAAGACCTCAAGAATTTCCTTGAAAAACCAGTTTATTACAGGTGTATTGTTACAAGACTCCATTCACAGTAAATTAGAATCTTATTCATTTTTTCCTTTTTATCAGGAACTTGCCTGTCATACCTGTTTATTACAAGACTCCACTCAGAGCAAATTAGATTCTTATTTGTCTTTTCCTGAATAAAAATCCTTTCAAACTGTTGAACTTAAGCCTGATACATAAATGGTAATTACTGCTAAAATGACTTCTTTAGAATATCGAAAGGTATTTTCATCACTTTTAAGGATGGTGAAAACATATCTATTCAGTCTTCCTCCCTCCACCTCCATTGTGTCTACAAATATATAATGTTAGCCCATTGTGGACACAAAATATTGAATAGTAATGAACACTGATAGCAACTTTCAGGAAAGATCTGAAAAATGTGAAGTCCAAATTTAGCAAAAACCAAAGAGATTCCTTGAGAGGGGCTCTCCCTGGGAAAAAGTGTACATGCTTAAGAAAATAGCCTTGACAATTGTTTTTCTAAAGGCTGTGCTTTATAAGGTGGCATAATATAGAAAATGGGCCTTCCAGAGTTTTTAAAAATTACTTACCATTCTCCACATATATTTTATCATTTAACATTTGTCAAATTAATATGGGGGACTTTAAGAAGATATCGAACAAAGTCAGCAACTAGGTGACTGCACACATCTACCATTCAAATTGGAAACACCTAGGCAGAGATCAAGATTTATTTTTTTAACAAAAGCATTGGAAATGAAGTTTACCAGATATAGTCTGTGTTGGAGATGTTGTAGATGGTGTGGTTTTAGTCTTAGGACGTTTAGTTTTGGGCCTGGATGGTTTGGAAGCTAAAGGAAAAATAGTGCTGAGGTTAGTGTAATAATCACAGGTTGGAATTTTAAGATTAGACTTTCTTATAGTTTTCCTTCCTATTTCTAGATTAAGGCATGGAAAAACATGTTAATCACATTTGATCTCTGCCCCATCTGGAGTAGGTGCGGTCTTTGCTTATTTTGATGGTTTTAAAACTAAAACAAGAAAAGTTCTACTATACAGCTGAGAAAATTCAAATTAAAGTAATACTAAAACACTCCTTCTTGGCACTCATACATCAGAGAAAAATATTCTATAAATACAGTGAATATATTGATATAAATAAAAGAGATATGTTCAACTAGTTTTTGACCTAGTAATACATTTTAACTGAGTTTTTTCGTTTTTAGCTTCTACCTGAAGGCAAATCTTTTAAGACTATTCTAAATAAAGTTGGATCCAGAAACAATGAAAAGACATGAAATGATTTTTAACCATAAATAACCCCAAAACCCTCAAAGTATACAAGTTCAAGTTTTTTGTTCATTTTTTTTAATATGATCATAAAAATTGAAAAAAAGGGGTGAAAAATTCACTAATTAGGTGTTCTAGAATAAATATCTGAAAACACTTGTTATTACATATGATTTCCTGCAGTTTTCTGAAGTAGAGTTATGGCACATCTCTTTGGAGATGCTGGGAAATAATAATAATAATAAAAAAACTACAGTCATATGGCATCAGAACCATTCTCTTCCATCCCCACCCCACCACTTCCCTCCAACCCATTTTGCAGCCTTTCTGATCTCATGTTACTAAGTCCAGGGTAATCTTTCTTTTTGACTCATTATTGAGGATCAAGATTCATGAAAATGGAGGAATGCCATCCCTCAAAAAACATAGATAAAAAACATAGAACTTCATGCAGGTAATGGAACGAAGTCAGTGAGCAAAGCAACTCAGTGGAATCCATAGTGTTGCAATAAAAATAATTTGTCATTTTTTTTTCCTGCAGAAATCTTGAGCTCTTCTGAAATTTAGCATTACAAAGGTAGTGTCAAAGCTACAGTGCATGGGATGGGAGGGTGATATGTTAGTGACGGTAATAAATTCATAGCTTCCTTGAATTTATCGCAATATGATTCTTCTTTGAAGACAGTTATTTTCAGATGAAGAGCAGAAAACCTCTAGGGAAGCATGAAATGACTTTGTGAGGGAAGATGCTGCCAGACAAACACACAGCAACAGCCTATGGGTTTGTCTGAAGGGATGAAAAGGAAAAAGAAGATGTAGCCTATCCACTGAATCTGTGTCAGGAGAGTAGAATTACCTATTGTAGTCTTTGGTCTTTCAGTTGTTAGTGTAACTGGTTCCAGGGCTGTATCATAGGAAAAAAAACAAAATAAAACAAAAACCACCATACTGAGGAGGAAGGAATTACGGGAAGGATATTTTCTTTAAAATTAGCCATTTGTTTGTACACAAGTAATAAATATCTCGATTTTATTCAAAGACGCTTGGTTTTTTTTCTCTCATATGAAGTTTCCTCATGACTTTCAGGAAAGAGAGAACCTTTGAACTCCAAGTTCAATACTCATATGCAAGAGGGGAATGGGGATGCAGGATGTGTTCTTTTCCTTTCCAAGCATACAATTCTACCTTTTGCACAATTTTCCTCTCTTGTTTACCTGTTAGTAGGTTTGTATCAAATTTGCTAGATGGCTTGCACCTATATAATGAGTATTAGTCTTAGATAAGAGATATAAAAAATTCATTATGTATATTCTGGGAACACTGTCATTGGTTACCACTATGAGTGTTTAATCAGTACAAAGAACGTCATAATTGTGAATATATTGAATAAGATGTCTAAATCATTGGATTACACTCTCTTCAACATGACAACAATCATTCTGCTAAAACACTGACAACACATTTACCAGGTTTGGTGGGGGACGTTTTGGGAGCAGGTGTGGTTTTAGGACGCCGCCGAGGTGGTCGCTTTGATTTTGGTGGAGCTGAAGGAAAAAAAAATGCCTGATTATTATAACTAGCATAACTCTGGAAACTTGCCAAGGCTGTCTACATCTTTGAGGAATATTTAAGCCTTCCTTTTACTTATTGTGGAAACATCTAAATCTGTATCGCTGCTTTTCATCACTAGATGCCCAATGAAATAGGATCTTTCAAGATGGGCAATAGGTTTTTCTCCAATGAAAAAGAGTGACTTTTTAAATCATGAATGCAAAACAAAATTGGATATCGATGAAATAGTAGCAAAAATAATTTCAAAGTGATATGTTGGTGCGAAAGAGAGTTTATATGAAACTTTTAGGAATAAAAGTCCACATTCTCTTTGGAACTCAGTTTTGGGGGAAGAAACCTCTTTTTTTTTTTAGTTTGTTTTGTTTTTTAATCTTTAAGCCACAAATACAACTTCAAACTTTATTTGAAAGCAGCTGATTGTTTTTTTATTACTTGAAATGCTGACTGGGTCAACTTTAAAAAGAAAGGAAAAAATAAGAATTTTTCTGACAATGAGATGGAAATGATGATGAATTAATGTTAAAGGCATTAAGGAGTCATTCAGATAGCTGAGAGATAACGTCCTATAAAAGATAGATTAGAACAGTCAATTGAAAAGATGAGATGGAATTTAACAATGGTGGTCATGAGTGAATTTTAAGACATTGTAAACAAAGAGAATATTCAAGGAAGTCAATGGATAAATTCACAATGAGGAGAAAAAAGGTGGATTAATCCCAGGGCAAGACAGACAACTGATGAGAGAGACTGAGTGGTACAATGGAAAGAACATTGGATTTGGAATGAGTGTACTTGGGCTCGAGACTCTCTGAGAAAATTATAGCTTCCTGTCTGAAAAAATTAAGGGGTTAGATTAAATAGCCTTAAAAGGTCATTTTCAGGTAGAAATCTATGAGCCTATGAGATTATGGACAGCCTGTGTGCTCCACTGGCATCTTGTCAAGAAGGTATGAGCAAGCACTTTGAGTAGAGCCCCAGTGGGAAACTTATGGGAGGCCATTTATGAGAGCTGTATAGGATGGACAAGCATCGATTAATTGTGTCTTTCAAGGCTGAAAGGAGTATCACCATAGAAGAAATAACAATACATTTGTATATTTGGAGTAAATATATAGTCTTCCCTTTATGTCTTCGTTTTTAAAATCAATCACACAATTAGAGGAGGCAGTTAAAGAGGTAGTTAATGTGCAAACGATCTGGCACTATTGTTCAATAGCAAGCTTAGCGAGTCAATAATGTATTGAGTACTTAAAAAATTAATAAGATCCTAGAAGTATGATGGTCAGATAAAAGGGAGGAAATAGTTTAATTGTTCTCTCTTCTCTGGCCAGATTACATTTAGAGGCTTATATGCAATGGGGAGTGACATGTCTTAATGAAGTATTGATAAATGTGTACTTAGACAAGGAGCTATCAGGATGGTGAAGAACCTGGACGTCATGTCATAAGAGAAATTGGTGAAAGAACTGGATATGTTTAGCCAAAAGAAAAAGTGACAGTGTGGATATAACTCTCTTTAAAAATGTTATGTGAAATGTTATTCTGAGTTACTCCAATGGGCACAACTACAATGAATGGATGGAAATTTTAGGCTGTGTAAGGAAGCGCTTTCTGACAACTCGATGCGTCCATAAACAGAGTTGCTTCACAAATTGGTGAGCTTGCCATCACAAAAAAAACAATTTTTAAACAGATGGTGGTAGACCATCTGATAGGGATTCTTGCTTTGGGCAGATGACTGAATTAGACTATCTCAAAGATTTCTTCCAAATCTAAGTTTCTATATTCCTCAAGGTCACGGACTGCTTCATTTTTATATTTATATATTTCCAGTGTTCATCTTCCTAAAAGAAGATAGGCTGCTCACAGGAATTTTACTCTCTATCTTAATTTCACTTAACTTAATTTCACTTCCAATCATTCTATAAAACAACTTCCTAACCATAAATGAAACATAATAGCTATAAACTAAAACCAGTAATATCAGATCATCTCCATAGGTTTACATGGGTACTGAAGTATTTTAGAACTATTAACTTCTACATTTTCCTTTCAGGGGACAATAAACAATCTGACATTATAACTGGAAACTTCAAGAATGGAGACAAAGATTCAAAGATGAATTGCACTAATATATTTCAGGGAAACCATGACACTGCTAGAGATAACACCTATATTAGAGCAACAAGCAAATTCATCCTAATTTTGCAATGAAAGCAAAGGCAATGAATGATTTATGAAAGCAAAAACACATTTTAAGGCAGAATGAGAGCAAGGTTTGGATGGACTTCCATGATCTTAGTCAGAAGATGTTGGAAGGATAGGAGGAAAGAATATCTGGAGAACTGATTAGACAAACTTGAAAACATATCAATAATTAATGGGTATGAAGTTGAACATAAAAGGAAATGAGGGATATTTTTATGTCCTAACAAAGACAGGCAACCACTCACTAAAGGAAATTCCATTACCTATTGTTGTCGGTGACAGTGGTGAAGGTGGTGCTGGTGAAGTTGCAATACTAACAGACTCCTGGGCTATAAAAAAAATAAGCAAAACCAAAGAAAATATTGAACAGCAGAATCCAAGTGGGAAATGAGATTTTCTGTTAAATTTAAGAGTGTTACTTCACTGATGACTACTGAGTGCAGCTCACTCAGTAGAGTGAATCAATGGTTATTCTACACATTCTTGGAAAACCACAAGGAAAGTAAGATGTAAGAATGATTTTTTTGTTTTTCCCTGACAATCATTCACATTCTGACAACCATTCATATCCCCTACTGCTCTGGGATTGCACTATCCATATAAAGGAGAGCATGGTGTCATCTCTTTGAGTGGAGGGAAACTAGATGGGGAAAAACGATGTCATCACCTATGACTTAATTTTTATCTTTCCATCGGATGGTGGAGGCCCATCCAAGAATGCAAGATCAGGTCCCAGATTACTAATCAATTTCTTACTCTGTTTTGATTTTGTTACTTTCAGTGAATCACTTTAAAAAAAAATTCAAAGATTCCTCTATGAATGATAAGAGTTTATGACTAGGGAATAGATTGTATTTCCTGGCTTGGGCATACTTAATTATAAAAATAATTTTCTACTAAAGAAACCCATGATTTTTTTTTTTAATGTTTTGAGAAACTGATCATTCCTTAGGGAAGCATCAAAAAAGACAAAATATTCATTTGGTGAATATATTCCTTATAACCTATTACTCTTTTTTTATAACCTATTACTCTTAAGTTTTCCTATTAGATCATATATGAGCTGTATCCTTCAATAATTGGATGACTTCCTAATATGAATTTATAAGAAATTCCTGCCATCAAAGTTATGTTTTTAGTTATGATTGTTTTGGGTATTCCATCAGGGGGCTTTCTGCCTAGTTTCTGCAAGTCAAAAGTAAGTTATGCTTTCCAAAATGTGTAACCAGATGGTTTGTTTGTAGTAGTTACTTATCATAAAAATGCAAGCTCAGGACATTATTAATGAAACATATTATAACATAGGGGTAGGGACAAACTGTTCAGTTGGCACCAGTTTCAGAAAAGAAAAACTTTATTTCACTAGTATCAGCTCGACAACATTTTGGGTTTATTGTATTTCTTAAACATTCCTAAAAGTATGTTGCCATTTTATAAAATATCAGTAGCTGAAAGATATTTTTTCTTTTTGGTGACCTTTAAAAGAAATTTGATCTATGTAATTTTAATGTTTTCATAATGGATTTTTTCAGTTTTGTTGCAAACTCTTTTGACATAATTTTTTTCTTTTGGACATCTTAGTATTGCTTTTGTCCAAACTAGAAAATTAGTAAGTTATCCAGAAAAATAAGATATGATTACAAATGTAATTCATTGGAGTCCACACTCTTGAACTTACTCTGTCTAATATGCTGAAGTTAGAGCTCAAGCTAATGGGGGGAGGGTGCCTCTCTGGGTAAAAAAGAAACATTGAGATGGATATCATTGACTATCTTTGTTAATCTTATCTCATTTTTACCACTTTCACCCCCTATTCATGCATTTCTGATGTTAAATTTACCAGGAGTTAGTTGTGATACTTCTGGGCCGGGGGGAGTTGTTGGTTTGGGGGGAACAGGAAGTATCTCTTTAGGAGCTGCAAGAAAAAGACAAAGAGAAGTTGTAGAATTTTTGGCTCTCCTAACCTTATTGCACAACCCCAGGTGTGACCAGAAGTCAGTATGCACATCTATGGAAAGATCATCTTTGCACAAGAACAAAAAAAGGGTGACTTAAGTGAAAAAGAAGCTTAAGCTGCCTGAAAAATGTCATTGATTAGCTTAGCTCATCAAAAATTAGGCTTCTAGTATCTTTGAAACTTGGCAACAAAGTAAGAAAGGAGTGAAGCCAGTGCAAGAAGAATAAAGATAATCTAAAGTGTACTGATTGAGCCCATACTCAGGGATCTTTTTATCTTTTAAAAATTTTTTTAAATTTTTTGCTTTTTGGAGGGGGGAAGGCAGGGCAATTGCGTTTAAGTGACTTGCCCAAGGTCACATGGTTAATTTTGTCAGGGATCTTTTTAAATAGATGCTTATACATTCCTAGAAAGAAAAAAAAAGTGCTAGCGTTTCGGTAATGAATAGCAAGCACATAGATTTTGAAGAAAGATGATCAAATTTCTCTGGTGACATGCATTGCAAGTATATATTGTAAGCAATAAAGTATTTCAACTTGCAGAACCCCACATTTTAGCTTCAATGAAGAATAGGGGGGAAAAAAAGAATGCAGGTGATCTGCTAAGTAAATACCACTATACATGACTATTTAAAATGGAATTCAGAGATGCATTCAAAACCAGAAGAAAGTAAAAAAAAAAACAAAACAAGAGCTATGAAAAAGGAAGAAAAATTGAGGACGTCAGTCATCAAAAAATCGTATTTCTTCAAAGTTGCTGCCCTACTGCACAATTTCTTTGTGCTAGAAGGAGACCACTGATTTCACTGGGTTTTTAAAGGACTATGAAATACACATTACATATTGCCTACATAAATTTGACAAAATAAACTTCTACTACCTTTGAATTTATGTAGCCATAATAAGCAAATTTGTAAAAGAGATTGACCAACTTATTACATGCATTATTGTTGTTAGTATTGTTTGGGCTAGACTTTCATTTTATCTGTAAAACATAAATGACTTTTAAAATCCTTCTCAGGTCTGAGTCTATTATCCTATGCCCTGTGATACCATTAGGAAAGCAAACTCTAGCAACTTTTACTATTGTCTCAGATCAGAATTGTTATAGTCTAAGAGAGTTGCAAGGGAAATGGGAAGCTTAATGTCTTGAAGGGTCATGATAAGTATGTGTAAGATTCAGGACATGAACTCAAATCTTCCTAACTCCAAGGTCGGGTCTCCAATCAATACAGCACATTGTTCTCATTGTATGTTATACATGAGCAAAAATCTGTTATTATGAAAACATGCAGTATTACAAATCTCTATAAAACAACACAATGCTTATGTGTCCCAATCTTAGAAACTCTAGATAAAAACAATAATGATTGATTTTCATGGATGGTACTTAGAAAATAATTTATTACTTAGGAATGCCTTTTAAACATTATTGAAGAAAGTAATTAATTTCTGGGACAGACAATGCTAGTTTCCACTTACATTCAGGAATGACATTCCTATACTTTTTCCATGACTAAAAACAAGGTACTCAAAATATTTGTCGATAAATGTTAATACTCACATTGATTAAAACATGTAATCAATTCAATTTTTAAAAATTTGGCAGCTGTTAATTTGAGACTTGCATGGGAATGCAAAAATAAGCCAATGGCAGATGGAATTCATTCTTTATTGGCCAATAATTTGCAACACAATATGACACTCCCAAATCATTCTATTTTTGAGATAACTCGATTCACTTCCTTATTGGCACCAAAATGGAAACCTTGAAAAGTTTCTTAGAGACAATTACAAATATGGTTTCAAGTGCACACTTTCTGCCCTGGTATATGGTTTAGACTTAGAATAAATAAAACGTACTTTTAAGCTTCCTTTCTTTTTGTAGTCTTCAGGAATCAGTCTGAAACCAGTACCTTGGAGATCCCTCACACCGTCAAAATGTGTCACATGAAGGCATTATACAGACCACTAATGGATAGCTTGGCAGACATGTTCAACATAATTCTCTTAGGCACAATCAGGATCCTGATCTAATTAAATGAAAGCTGTGTCTTTTTTTTTTAAGGACAAGAGAAGACTATGTCCTTGGAAAATGAAAATAAGTCATGCTGTTTCTGTTATTACTTGATATTTGGCTAAATAAATAGTCTTTTCCATTGTATTTGCTTCTGAAGATTTGAATTAATTTAAATTTAAATAACTAAATTAATTAATTTGAATTAATTTTTGAAAGACCAAATGGGGACCAAAAATCTGCTTCAGAAATAATAATTATCTACAAAAGTTCATCAGAAGAAATGGGAAGTCATACAAAATGAAAAAAATAAGCATAAAATGAGGATAATTAGGAAAACAAGGTAATCTAGTTAGACAACCTTCTGATTTTAACAACCTGCTCGTAGTACAGAAGTTGACAAACCTATCTTCATTGTTTTCATTTAACTTTTTCTTTATACTAGTATTCTTTTGATCCAACATGGTGTAGTGAGTACAATGCTGGACTTGGAGTCAGGAAGACTTGGGTTTGAATTCTGCCTCAGACACTTTTTGACCCTGGGCAAGTCACTTAATCTCTTTCAGTCTTCATTTCCTCATCTATAAAGTAAAGGGGTTCAGTTCTTCTTAAATTGTGGATCACAACTCAGAGTTTAATAAGCACTGAAGGGGTCCCCAGTGGAAAAAAGTTTAAGAAGCCCTGGACCCTAGAGGACCTTTCAGGTCCCTTTCAATTATGTTCCTCTAATTTCATTTTGATCAATGACTATTTCCTTTTATCACACTCTCAATCCTACTTCAATGAGAGAAAAATCGACCTGAAATACTATTTCTAAAAGGACTGATTCCTCAAAGAAGTTACGACAGGATAAAATTCAAGTGGGGATAAATGGAACAAGTGGAGACTACAAATGATCAACTCTTTTACCTTAGGATAAGATGGATTGTGCATTTGAGGTTAATAACCACTTATATTATTTATGGTTCCTAAAACCAATAACAGACTAGGCTCTTTAAACTACTGTATGTAAGATTTTTGTCACTTTTTTGGGCCAGAATTAAAGGTTTTAAGATCTAACTACTCTCAGAACAGATTAAGACTTATTTAAATTTAGAATTAAAATAATAATGTTACTACTGGTTAGATGAATTTGAGACCTGGTGCATAGGTCATTTTGTTTTGGGACAAATACATGGTGTCCCAAAAATCGTCGTGCCATGTTAAAATAGCACTAAAACTTTTGGGACATTTGGTATACTCGGTTTTACAGGGTTCTGATTACAAAAGTCTTAAATTATCATTGTTGCCTTCCAAAAAATCCAGAAAAATCAGCATCTATGGAATGTCTGCAATAAAGGAACAGGAAAGTTCAGCTAATGAATTTCGAGAAAGAGTTTGATGACCTGCCTACTAAAATTTAATGACATGTAAAAAATAAAGTAATGATTAACAGAAATAATATTGTTACCCAGTGTTGCTGGAGGACTCTGAAGTTCAAGAGAAGTTGGTTTGTGCTTTTGTGTAGATTCTGAAGTGGTTGAGCTTATCACTGTTGGGAAAGCAGGTATCATCTTTAGAGTATGAGCAGGTAGCTATTGCAAGAATGTGGCCCCACTAACTCCTTCAAAACAAATTCTGCATTTGCTATAAATACTTTAAAAATCCTAAGCCAGCAAGAGCATGATCTACTCTTATTTATAAGCATAAAGAAATTTCCTCATGGAAACCCATTTTTGTGATCCACCACAATAAAAATTAAATGGTGCTGACATCATGTATGTACCATATCCAAAATTCAGGGAAAAAGCATTTAAAAATATTTTTGAATTTCATCTTGTAATCACAGAAAAAATGACCTCAGAAAGACATTTCATTCAAGTAACAACTTAGACAGTCACTGACACTCTGTGTTCTGCCTAATAGCTGGTCCCTATCCACAATGTTGTGCCAATGTGATTGTTACGACACAACACAATTTCAAAGCTCTCGAAGCACGAGGTCTCAAGATGTAAGCTTGTACCTCCCCTTCTCACAAACAGTTACTGTTAGGACTCTGATTCATGCGGTTAGTGACTTTCAGTGTTGTTGACTATACTACCCAAAACTTAATCTTTTCTGACTATTCCATTCCTTTTCACTTATTTGGAAAACCTCACCCACTCTCACAAGAGATCATTCATCAATCTGCTTCTATCCTTCTGCCTAACTGCTCATTGCCAGTGGCCCAACACCTATATACTTGAAAGTTACTGCCACATACAACTGAAAGTGGGAGAAATTAAAATTTTTGAACGTTTGACAAACTTTTTTTCTCTTTCTTTGGTGTCACTCTCAGCATGCCCGATTAAGCAAATCATATCAGCGACCCTATTTATTCTAATGAAAATTCTTAATTTAAACTTCTAGTGAAGACACACTAATCAAAAATTAAATGACCCCTGTAGTGAAAAATACAATCTGCCTAGAGCTAAGAACTTAAACATTAGATCATACATTATAAGGCTAGAAAAGTAAATGCAGTGCTATAACTCAACCAATCAAAAAGCATTTATTAAGTACTACCTGTGTGCCCGGAATTATGCTAGAAATAGATTGGCCCTAGATTCCTTCTATTCTCGAAATTCAAACATCGTAAAAGTTATCCTTAGAGACTGATTCATAAATACAATGTAATTTGATATTTAGTTGATAGAAAATTTTATTCAACATGTTCCCTGCAAATGTTTAGGCCGCCAGAGTCAATAAATCATTCTTACCTAATAATCCTCACTTCTCTCATAAACCCACAGTCTTAATTAGATGATGATTTTCCTCATTCTTTTTATCTTCCTCAGATTCTAGCTGACTAGCACCAGACTAGAACTTTAAAAGGATTTCAAATAAGCAATAGAAAAAGAGGATTTATTATTTTCTCTCTGAGAACAGGGAAGAACAAAAACAGAACAGGTATCTAAGGTAATTAGAACTGTTTTTTTTTCACTTTCTGACCAAAAAACTATCTGCATTATCTGATAAGAGTGCTATTCATCTTTAATAATGAAATCAATTTTCTTTCTCTAGCCCATCAACTCCCCAAGTGTCCAAGCCTGACTTTTTTTTTTTTTTACAATTTTCTGACACTGTCATGGGTATAATTGCTAAAAGAAATTTCCTGATGATAGTTGAAGAGTCTGGGTATGATGAGATCACTCTACTGCATCATTGTGATCTGTATTAAAAAAAAATTGCGACACCAAAATACTTCTTTTGAAAATGATTTTGGTCTTAGAATTTTGAAATTAAGGAAAGCTCAAGCAATTTTCAGATATGATGTAGGATGCTTCTGGGTTAATATTTTGAGTTTTAAATAAACTAAGTTAAAGAATCAAGAGAATCAACTTAGAGATTTTTAGGGCTGTAGGGACTTATACTAGGTTGGGAGAAAGGGAAAAAAAGAGACATCTTCATTACAAAAGTTGGAAATATCCTCTTGTCCCTTTAAAATATTTTTTTTTTATGATAAAGAAAATGTATCAAAAGGCAGTTTGGCTGAAAAGTAGATAATACTAAGCCTTTATGTGGCTTTAGAAAATGTATTTTAAGAGTATGTTCAGTCTCTACAGAAGAGAAAGCTATTAACCAAAGTATCAGCTGTAACAGTATTGCAGCAAAGCAGATATTTTTTTCAAATAATGATACATGCAAATAATAATTTGCACATGTGGCCCATGAGATCTGATTCTAATGCCACACTGTATTTTTCAGCCTAGACATTTATACCATAGTCTCAGGCACAAGAAAAAGAATTTTTAAAGTTATTAGAAATGCCTAATACATCAAATTACTGTTGAGGTGAGACATAATAAAACTCTAACAAAGTTCGTATCAGTTAGCCTTCTGAAAATAAAGCTCTATGTTAAACTTGGGTACCTTTCTCATTCAAGAAACCAGAGTGTACATGATTCGGTTTTACTTATGGTACTTGAAGCTGACATGACATCAGTCCCTTGTTCCACATCAATATGTTTATGATCAATTCATAATTGAGCCCTGTAGTGGAGAATACACTCTGCCTAGAGCTAAGGACAATCATTAGATCATACATTATAAGATTGGAAAAGAAAATGTAGTATTATAAAATGTAGTACTATTTTTTGTTTGCTTATTTCATATCATTTGGATAATGAGCAAGTCATCTATAACTGTGGAATAGTGCTGGTTATCCACATGAGATCTCCTGTGTTATCCAAGTGGAACATTTGGAATGTCTAGTCACATCACATATAACCTACATTACTGGATTTCCCCTGTACAAATGAAGCCACAAAATAGCTATTTACTAAGGAAATACCATTACTAGCCAGGTTTGTCCATTGGTCAGTTGAAAGGTAAGGGCTTCCACACCTTTTTTTCCTTATGGCAATGTAAAGCAAGGAATATTTAGAGACGAGAGAAAGAATAAGAAGATATTCCAAAGAGGATTTGAATGACATTTTAAAACTCTAAACTGTTTAACAAATAATGTTGAAAAATTATCTAATTGATAATAATTATAAGAAAGGTATTTGAAACAGTTAAATTGTGAGGGTCATTTAATAATAAATTTAGACTAAGTTGGGCACATAATAAACATGACTATATTTAGCTTAATCACTAATAACATATAATAATACTCTAGGTTAATAAACTTAAATATAAGATTTCTCTCTCTCTCCCTGTTTCCTTTTCCTGTCCCCCTTCCCCCTGTCTCTCTTTCTCTTTCCTTAAGAAAAATTTCTCCTGTCTGGTGACACCTCAGTAAAGTTCACCTCTGCCTCCTGGCTTCCCTGGCTTCCTTCAAGTCTCAGCTAAAATGTCGTGTTATGAAACATTTCTCAGTCTCACTTAACGTTAATGACTTCCTTCTGAGAATAACTCCAATCATTCCTGTATTTATCTTGTTTGCACATGGTTGTTTATATGTTGTGAGTTCCTTGGGAGCAGAAACTGTTTTTAACCTTTCTCTGAATTCTCAGTGCTTAATACAGCTCCTGGCACACGGTAGGTTCTTAACAAGTGCTTGCTGCCTTGACCTACTGCAGGAAAAGAATCTAATGTATATTAAACTTAGGCATATGCCCATACAAAGCATAGGCATATGCCTAAGAAAATATAATATATAGAGATCCAGACCTATGAAACAGACAAGGTAGGCATCAGGAACCAAACCCATATTATCAAGACTTTGAGTGTGACTCTCCACCTTACTTTCCTGCTTCTTGCCAAGCAAAAGCTTAATTTAATGGGCACTTATGAAATATACACAGTAACAAGAGACATCCACCTTTATGTCACATTATGCCTTATGTTATCATAAAATGTCATTTCTAGGTTTGTGCCTTAATTTACATAATGTAACTTCTAGTACTTCAATCAAATCAATAAAAGATTTGGATTATCATTAGGACTGCAACCTATGAGTTTTTCCACTTTAGGTACAGTAAACTACGCCATTTTCCTTTTAATAGGAGGACTCCTAAGATACTGTTGGAATTCAAAATGTTGCATCATAAAAGTCTTAGTTACCACGTTTGGTTCCTGTTGGTTTGATCTTGGTGCGCCGTCGCTTAGTTGTAGAAGGAATGGATGTGGTTTGCGTGGAAGCTGAAAGAAGCAGATTCTATTTCATAATTTTTCATTAAATGATCTTTCTTCAGCTGACAATTATGTTGCACCAAGACCATAAATTCACAATGGCAAGGACTACATATATATCAGCAAATCCTTTCTGTCTCCCAGTTCTTAGTGTATAATAGGTACTCAAAAATATGGTTGTTAGCATCATATTGAACTAAACTGCAGAAAGCACACTATATTTAGCCATATTTTGTAGGGGTGAGTATATTTTAGGAAAAAATCCCAGAATCCTGTTCAATTCAGCAAACATTTATTGGTTGCTTGCTGCATGCTAGATATCAGGGGACATAAAAACGAAGAGGGACACAGCTGCTGCCATTTAGGCTTTATGAAAGAGGCAGAACCTGACCTGAGCCACAAAGAAAGATAGATTTTAACAGGGAACTACAGGGAGTGACATTTCTAATTATGGGAGCCTATATACAAATGCACGAAAGCAGAAGAGAGGGCAAATGCTTAAAGTTTGGTTTATCCATGTGTAGGGTAGTAGGCAGGACAGATAATTTGGGCTTGGGAAGCAGGAAGATAGGAACTCTTTGAATTCTGCAAGCTCTCTCTTCTTCTGAAGTTAGAAATAAATTTCTAGTGCTATGGCTCTTTAGTATCCTTACCACAAGACAACATACCTTGTGACTTTTAAAACTTCCACTACAAACAATAAGATTTTGCTGCTGTCCTTCATCCTCCCCCTTTCCTTTTTCCAGCATGATATAACCCACAGATCATACCTGATACTCTTTATAATTACATACCAAGGAAAGTACTCTGTATTAAGTTGAATTCAATTTAACTGAACAGAAACGAATAAAGTGTAATTCTCAACTCTGTTTCTAGATTTTTCTAATTGGGGTAACAGGAAAGAAGTCATTTGTTAGAATAAAAAGATCCTGAAATTATGTAAATTCTTTATATTTGATCATTGTTACTATATTTTATACTGTGGTTCATTAAAGTCATTGGTCATTAAAGAACTTAATAATTATGTAGTGCTGGCAAGACTTGGAAATTCTTTACACATACAGCTGTGGTTCTCAAAATTCCTAATGCTGTGACCCTTTAATACTCGTATGTGGGCATATCTGCATGTGGGCAGGCCCACCTGGAGATGGATAGAGGAGTGGTGTCTTGGTTGCTAAGACCATTGGAAATATGTGTTTTCCGATGGTCTTAGGTGACCCCGTTAGACCCCCAAAGGGGTCGCAACCCAGGGGTTGAGAACCGCTGATATACAAGATGCCCCCAAAAATCTTAGTACAGTTTTAAGCTTAAGCTCCAAAGAGCGCTAAGATTATTCAGACATTTATATTGTCTCATTTGATACCACAACCCTATGAAGTTGAGTGAATTGTTCTTAGGTGCAACGTGATTAACTTTTGCCACTTTGCTACTTTAAAAAAATACATAATTTCATGAGTATTAGTAGTTACCAAGTGTGATATGTTGTGTTTCAGGACTGGCAGATATTTTCGGTTTTTGAGGAAGAAGTGGTGTTTCATTTGGAGCTGAAATAAAACAGTCCCCATCCCAACCCAATTTAGTTAATACAAGGAGCTCCTAAAGCACTAACATGCTTTTAGCTGATAAGAAAGACAAGTTATAGTGAGTCAATGATGAAAAATGAACAGCTCATGGATTTGTGAAAGCTAGTGGATAAAATGAAGTATTCAAAGAGGAAAAGCTATGGATAGGAAGATAACTGATCACGTGATGACCAAAATTAGGACGAGTGCATCTAAGTGTGATGAAATGAATACAAAGACAAAGGGATATGGAAGAGAGATGGCGAGGGTGAGGGTGTCGCGTACACATGCAAATTTCATAGTGTATTGTCTTTCTCCTTTTAAGACAGTGAAAATATTTTCTGCTACATCTTCTAAGTAAAGCCAGGTACGGGGTGCATAAATCATTAATGATACAAAGAAAACAACAACAACTATGTATTCAGAAGCAGGAAAGAGATACATGATTAGATGTAATGGAATGGGATGGTTCTTTGGAAGAAAGTCATTCAGAGTGGGCTTTCCTTTGATGAAAAGTGAAGTGAGAATTTGCTATTAAAAACATTACCCAGTGTTGCCCTTGGCTGTTCAATTGTTCTAGAAGTTTTAGATGGGGCAGAGTCCAGAGTAGAATCACTTGATGCTGCTGGAATAAATGTCAACCAGTTATAAGGGAACAAAGAGCTGCAGGGATCAAATGCTAATTCATGAATAGCAAGTTATGTCTACAAGGAAGAAAGGGGTCATTCAAAGGTGCCCAGTGGAAAGAGTATTGAACTCAGAGTCACAGTTTCTGAGTTCTAATCTTGCCTTTGGTGCTTTGTCGCCTGTGTGACTTTAGGCAAGTCACCATACCTCCCAACGCCTCCATTTCTTCCTCTGTAAAATGGAGGTGTTGGACCAATGGCCTCTAAGGTCCCTTCTAGTTCTAGACTTAGGAACTACTTGAAAGACTACCAACCAACAGTACTACTGCAGTCATTGGAAGCTAGAGATGGATTTGTATTTGAAAAACAGACACAATTCAAATAACTAATAATGAGAGCAAAACAAATTACAAGATGAAAATATATTCGACAGGATCATAGATGTAGAGATAAAAAGGATCTTAGGTATCATTTACTTCAATCCTCTAACTTTGCCAATAAGGAGACTGGAGCCCAGAGTGGTTAATGACTTCCCCAATGAGACACAGCTAGTAAGGAGGTGCATCCAGGATTTGAATTCAGTTCCTGTGATTCCAAGTTTATCTCTTTGTATTTCATAACTACTAGTGGGATCTATGCTAGGCATTCTACTTCACAATATTGTATTTTATGTTTTTATAACTGTCCACCATCATAGAGGACCATATCAAGCACACTGTTGACGGAAATTTTCTATTGGGTAGAGGCATGGACTCCATGCCCTCTGAAATCTCTTTCAACTCCAGGATTCTTTGGACTATCACGACATTAACTAATACACTAAAATATAGCAATATGTAATATATAATGTAAACCTTCCCAAATAACAAAACAATTCTTTTTTTTTTTTTGGGAGGGGGAAGGTAGGGCAGTTGGGGTTAAGTGACTTGCCCAAGGTCATACAGCTAGTTTTTTGTATTAAGTGTCTGAGGTTGAATTTGAACCCAGGTCCTCTTGACTCCAGGGCCGGTGCTCTATTCACTGTGCCACCTAGTCACCCTAACAAAACAGTTCTAAGACTGACAATAGTGAATAGTGTATGATAGATCAGAAGGAATCAGTCTCTTTGTTGCAATAGGCAATAATGACTCACAGTTATATAGGATATCCCCAAATTCTTAGTGAAGTTTTAATCTATTGGAACTTATTATTGCTCTAAGACTTTAGAGAGACTTTGTATATCACTTCAAAAGGCTTCTTATTTTCAATACTCTCATAAGGTAGATGTTAGAAGAATTATTATCTCCATTATACGGATGAAGGTATCATGTTTGAGAGAGATTAAGTGATTTGCCCATTGTTAAATAGCTAACAATTGACAAAAGTGAGACTTGAGCCTGTTTTCTGAGGAAGTCCAATGACCTTAATATTAACGCCATGCTGTTTCAACCAAATCTCTAACATCACAATCTTGTGAAGACCAATGTCTGATTCTCTAACTGTTGAATAAGCCATAAACATACAGGAGAAAAGCCAGTGTGGGATTGGAGAGAAGGAGAGAAGAGAGAGAAATGAAGAGCCTTTGTTTTGCCTTCTTTCTGAAAGAAAAGGACCAGATTCAGAGTCTGTAGAAAACTCAGGATTTATGAAAGACTGAGTAAGTATACCTGTTTGGACTGTGGATATTTCAGGCTCATCTGTTGTTGGAGGGCTTGAGAAAACAGGCTGCATGTCATAGGTTGCTAAAAAAAAAGTTTGAACAAGAACAGATATTAGTTTTTAAAGATGGCACTATATATTTTGAAACAATATTGGCTTTCTGTGGTACTGGTCAGATTACTTAAAGACAGATAGCCAAAAAGTCCCTGCTTCTGTCCTTGATCTGAGCTCATGAGTCTTATAAATCCAAGAACTGAAGCTGCCCTTGAGTGTGATGCATGCTATCCATTTGAAATGGGGCAGTGCCAATTCAGGACAAAAAATACTTTAAAATAAACCATATAAAGGAGTTAAGTTTGAATCTGCATGTAGGCTGTACAAAGGAACCTGGGAAACAGAAGTAACAATTGGATTTTACACACACACACACACACACACACACACACACACACACACACACACAACATTGGATCCTCCTTAGGCCCTTCAAACAAGGTGATTCAGTCTCCATTTCTTATTCACCCGGTAGCAGCAGCTCTCCTTCAAGTCTAGGAACTCACTGCTAGAAAAGCATCTCATTGGTGGTATCTGACCTCCAGAGAGTTTATGCAATTGAAGGCCACATTTCACGTTCCATATGAAAAGAGAAAGGAGAATTAACCAAATGAAGGCTGTGTGTTTTATACTTGGGAATTTTACATCAACTAAAGATGTGAAGAAATTTTTTTTAATGAGTTGTCCCTGTAAGTGGGGAAAAGGAAAACAAAACAGATCAAAAAACAATGAAAGAGTAGACATGCAAGTAAGAGAAGTGATTGATACATGGAAGACATAAGGGGGAAAGTCATGGAAAGCTTAAGAATAAAGCAGAAAAACAACTCTTCCAAAAACATGTGTAGTTAGTTGGCGATTTTGAGGATCATAAGACTTCATCACTTTGTAGCAGATTCTTGATACTGACTGAAACTCTGGTCATCCAAAACAGAGAGAGAGAAAAAAAAAACCCTCAAAAGGAAAGACATTGCTTATTTCTTCTGTACAATACATATGTCTTTCAACATTAGAGAGAAATCCTTGTCAGTGACTAAAATTGTAAAGTTTCATTCCAGTAGTCATGAAATATAAATTTAATAAGCAGAAGAGCATACATCATGGTTTTAACAACTTCTACTGAGACAGTGTTTTAAGATTTGCAAAACTCTCCCCAGCAATTCTGGGACCTAGATGCTATGTAAAGCATATGTCTAAATGCAGTATGATGTATTTGGGTTGTCTAAATATAGAGACAAGGCTTAATAGTGTCATGGGCAGGTATGACCTGAGGTTTGGTCCACCCATAAGAGAGTTGGAGGAGAGTCTTGTCCCATTGCCAGTAAACTAGTTTGGGGCAAGAGGCTGAAAAGAACTAGATTATCCAAAGCTGAGCAATTTCTTTGCAAGTTTCCAAGAGGGCAAGAGTCATCTATCTGCTATCTCTCAAATATCTCTGGTCCAGGTATTTAAAAGGTTCTGAATACAAAAAGACCCCACGTGACAGCATCCTTTCAGTCGATCAGAAGTCATGCCTCTCTTTTCCTATTCAACATGCAGAAGAGGGCTATCCCTCCCTCATCCTACCAAGATGGGCTCTGTGTTACATTTACAAGTATTATTATGCCCATTTCAGATGAGAAAACTGAGGTTCAAAGAAGTTCCTCGTGGACATTCAGTGAATAAATCTGGGTTAGGGTCCCTGACTTCAAGTCCATTGCTCTTCTAACCATCATATGCTCTTTGCTCAGTTCTTCTGGATTCAAATAATCACCTACATGTTATATTATGTTATATACTGTCCTTTGGAGGCAGGCTAACCAACATGCACACCTACATATACAGAGACATATTCAGACGTACACATATGTAATGTTTTGATGGACCCAACTCCCAAGGAATTTGCCATAAAACCGTACAGATAGCCATATATTCATAGAAGCTAGTGGCACAAAAAAAAAAAGGATTCATAAGAGAAAGGTCATATGACATGTAACTCATGGATGGATGGGAGAAAAACACCAACACTGGCTGCTTTCAGAAAATAAAAATTGATCTCCTAACCAAAGCAATTTAATCTTGTTTTAGAAGCCCATGAGGGAGAAAATAGTGATAACAGGGCACAAGTTACACTCCTGGCTGTACTTGTATTTAGTATCAGATAATTAAATGGCATTAAATTAATTAAATTAAATGTGCTAATTATTTCCCAGGATTGAAAGGTAAGTATATTTTTTCCCTTTACTATTTAACTATAACATGCAATCATGCCTCCTTTGAAGTCCTATTCCAATACCTCAGCATGCTGTAGGGATGATCCTGGGTTCTTGAAGCATGTATCAGTAGAGTATAATCTATGGCAGATCCTATGATGTTTGAAAGGCTTTGACTAAGTACCCAGTGATAGATCGTGTTCCATAGAAACAAATAGCTAGAGTTGGAAAGGACCTCAGAGTCCATCTAGCCCAACTCCTTCATTTTACAGATGGGAAATTGAGGTCCATCAAGGTTAAGTAGCTAGTGCAAAATCATGGGTGTTATAAGAAATGAGATTTAAACCTAGGTCACCTGACTCCAAAGTCTGTTGTTTGAGGGCCAATTTAACTTTGGGGAATAAGACTAAGGAAGATTTGGCCATAAAGTAATTATTTTTTTTTTCTATCTACAAGAATTCATTAAGGTAGTCTCTTGACCATCTGTCATTGGAGGAAGGAGTCACACTAATTATTTTTTTTCAAAGTGTATCAATTTTGAATATTCTGAAACTTTTTGGAAGAAGAAAAGGTAATTGGAATTGGAAATTGTTTGAAAACTCCATTTAATTTTCCTGAAAACTGCTAATTATGTGAAAGAATTCGCCTTAATTAATTTAATTAACTATATTAAATTAATTTGATTAACACAGAAATTCTCCCATCTCTTATCAAATAGCTACATAGTAGCATTTTTGACAGTGTGCCACCAAATAGACACCTTCTCTCCACAGAAATCTTTCTAGCGGTACATTTTCCAGGGTTTAGATACCAACCCTTGCTTCCAAAATAGTGGCCCAGAAACCGCATATAAATGAATGACAAAGATGCGTCTTGTATAGAAAATTCAATAAACAGCTAAAATACTATTCCTTCCGCTAATATGAGAATACACAATGAACACACATAGCCCATGGAGTTCTCAGTACTATCTGTATAAATGAATAAATGCTTTCCTCAGGTTGGTTTTGAATGTTATAGTTATTATTTGGAAGAAAATGCTCACCAAGCAAAACAAAGCCTTGGGCTATAAATCTGTAACAGGCAACAACAATAATGACAAAAATCTGTAAACCATCTGGTGAACTTTATTTTTACTCTTGTGCTCTCAGAAGCATCCTCACCACTTCATCGAGCTTTTCTTCTCTCTAGGGCTTATTCCAATTGGGTGGGCGAGGTCAGCCGGAATCAGCTGCTGGCAGGGCAAGCATAGTGCTATGTGTGGAAGCTAGGCCCTTTAAAATGCTATTGGTGAACCACCCAATGCCCAAACAATCTGTTTCTAAGTATAGTATTCCTTATGTTTGTTCATCACTGGTGATACTCAATTTTTTATTTTGCTAGTTTATTATAGAATGTGGACAATTTTTAGAGTGTTTTTCATATTTCTGTTTCTTATGGATTCTCCATCTTTCTTCTGATGCCACAAATGTGATTTCTAATTGGGAAAAATAGAGTATTCTCATATTCTTTCAGGAAAAGCTGTTAAATGTAATTGTTTATTGCTCCCAAGATAGCACCTGAGCAACCTTATATAACAGGAAGCCTAGAAATATCTCTGTGATCTCTGGAATAGTTCAGAGCCACTGAGTCTGTTGGCCTGGTTATCATGAGTTGAGAAAGAAAGTAGAATGAAGGTTCTTTTGAGATTGAAAAAACCTTAATTGGACCATAACCTTGGGATCACAATCAGTTACTTTTTTGTTTAACTTTCAGCTGCCACATGGTACTTAATTCAAATGACTATCTTCCATTCCAATAATAATGACTCATCATACTCCATTGGGCTGGAGTTTTTCTGCAGTAAGAGGAAAAAGTCAGAAAGCTCACCATAGAATAAGAAAACCGTAGACTCAAAGCTCTGCATAAGTTATTTTGGTGAATTAAGGATCAGAAAATAAGGCTCCTTACATATTTTAAGGGGGGGGGGTGGGAGAATCCAACAACTAGAAAACATGAGACTTATCTTTGGAATTACTACATTAAAGCCAACAGTAAAAACAAAAAACACCAACATTACTTTTTTTTTTTTCAGTGAAAAACACCCATCAGAGACTTAGAAGCTCCGCAAATACTATTGGGAGTATTCTTGAGAAATGAAGGGTATCATAGAACCTGTGTAAATATCATGAACTCTCCTTCCATGCCTTATAATTAATTTCTGACAAGAGAAATCAGGTTAAAATGGACATCTTAAGTGTTCACATGTTTATATACATCTGAGCCTGGATTATTTCTTTTCCTTTCCAGAGCTATTTAGATAAGCTGGAATGTCAGATTTTGGGGGACTCAATGTAAGAAAGAACTTCCTAAACAAGTGGAGTCTTTCAAAAAATGAATTGGGCTGTAGTTCCCCATGATCGGAGCTATTTTAACAGAGGCCAGATGACCACTAGATGAAGGAATTCCTCTTTCTAGTATGGATTCTAGTTAGAAGACCTTCAAGGTGTCTTCTGGCTCAGAAATCCTATTACCCAAAGCCTTATTCTCTCAGCACCCAGTCACAGTACTGTAGAATGGGTTCTCCAAAACTCTGGACCTATTTTTACCAGCTTAATTTGAAATATCTCAAGGATTAGTCTTCCTTTTTTTTAGGTATCAGAGAAATTAACAAATTTCCACCAAAAACTTAATATCACAACTGTAATTGCTTAACAAATTGGCCAATTAGAGATGAAAGTGTGCCTTTCAAATAGGAAATCCATTTAAAAATGAAAAGTATTTCCAGTGAGTTCACCAATTATATCTTTGAACAGGTTTGAATTAATTTGAAATTTAAGGGAAGAACATCTGTAATATATTTCTCATATTAATTCGACAAATTCAACAAATTCTTTTATTTAAATGTTGTTTTTAAGACTTTGTTTCCATAAATAAAACAGCTCAGCATTTTACTAGAAGCAGTTTTAAGGTGTTAGTTGGGAGGAAATATGCCCTCAATTTGCCTTTGGTTTTTCTATAGTAGGATTTTTTTGTAGTGGCATCTAAACCAAACATATACAGCTTTCAACAGCAGCTACATCCCCCTAGAAGCCATATGGAGGTAGAAATGCTGATTGTTTTTATTGCTGTTCTTGATTTGAAGGGTCTATTTTTAAAAATCATACATCTTGTTTTTACATATCCAAGTAACTGCACCCCCAAATTCTAAAAAACATAAACAAAAAATCTAATTAGCACTTGTGACAGATAGTAGCTATAATTTGGTACTCATAATTTTCTACTTCTTAGCAGAATTGGTCAATTTTATTTCTTTAAAAAGTATAGTTTTCAAATATATGTCACCACAATATTAAAAACTAAGAATCTTTGCAGTGATTATCTACCAAGATGAATAAGAAATACAAATTCAGAGCAGCTAGGTGGTGTGAATAGAGCACCTGCCCTGGAGTCAGGAGGACCTGAGTTCAAATCCATCTTCATTCTCTTGACATTTAACTAACTGTGTGACCTCGGACAAGTCACTTAATCCTAATTGCATTGCCTTCTTCCCTCCCCCCCAAAATACAAATTTAAATTCAGTTACCTAAAACATGTTTTCTTGAAAATCTCTAACCTTGACTAGCAAGGCCTATTTATGGAATCTCAAAAGAAACAAAACTAACCCGTGTTTTCTTAAGAACTGAATTAAAAAAAAATTTAATTAAAAGAGAGAACTGGTACAAGCCTTATATAACATGAAACTCTTAAAATTAGCCAAAGGTAGAAGTGAATCTTCAACATTTAATTATTTTGAGAGAGATTAAACAGAATGACAAGAAAACAACAATAATGGAGGAGATGAAGAAAGGAAAAGAAAGGAAAGAGGGAGGGAGGGAAGAAAGAGGGAGGGGAGGAATCTTCAAGAGAAGGAAGAAAGGAACAAAAGAGGGATGGAAGGAAGTAGAGAAGGAAAGGAAGGAAAGAGGGAGGGAGGGAAGTAGAGAAGAAAAGAAAGAAAGAAAGAAGGAAGGAAAGAAAGAAGGAGAACAGGGAGGGAGGTAGGAGGGAAAGAAGAAAGGGAAAGAGAAAAAAGAAGGGAAAGAAGAAAGGAAGGAGAGAAAGAAGAAGGGAAAGGAAGAGGAAAGGAGGGAAGAAAGAAGGAAAGGAAGGAGGGAAAGAAGGGAGAAAAATGAATGAGGAAGAGGGGCAGAGCCAAGACGGTGGTGTAGAAGCAGAAAAACTCCATGAGCTCCCCTCATAATCACCTCAAATACCTATAAAATATGACTCTAAACAAACTTTAGAGCTAGAGCTCCAGAACCCACAAAGTGACAGAGAAACAAATCTGCCTTTGAAGGCAGCCTGATGGGCTGGCAGGAAGGGTCCACTGCAGCATGCTGGGAGCCAAGCCCAGCCCCACGTGTTTAAAAAATATTATTATTATTATTATTATTATTATTTACACGCAACTGGGAAATAAGATATACAGGCACTAGGGTAGGGAGAACCATCTTGCCCTACTGGAAAGTCAGAGGGGTGATGGGGGAGGATACAGGAGAGAGCAAATTGGGCGAGGGGGTATACAGTGGGATCACTGTTTGGGGGGTGGGTAGGGGAAAGATGGAGAGAAAATTTGTAACTCAAATTCTTGTGGAAATGAATGTTGAAAACTAAAAATAAGCATAAAATTTAATTTAAAAAAAGAATGAGGGAGGGAAAGAAGGGAAGGTAGGAGAGAAAGGGAGGGAAGAAGGATGAAAATTAATATTTACTTAGGTCTTATGTAGCAGGCACTATGCAAAGTTACTGATGGAAAGATAGACATCCCATAGAATCATCTTGCTCAAGGGTTTCGTGTCATGTGTGCGTGTGTGTGTGTGTGTGTGTGTGTGTGTGTGTGAGACAGAGAGAGAGAGAGAGAGAGAGAGAGAGAGAGAGAGAGAGAGAGAGAGAGAGAGAGAGAGAGAGAGAGAGAGAGAGAGAGAGAGAGAGAGAGAGAGAGAGAGATGGATATCTTCTAAGAATAATGCTCCAGTCCTCTCATTCTACAAATAAGGAAATTGAGACCCAGAGAGGTTAAGGAATAAATGATAGACTTTGGAATCCAATGCAGGTCCTCTGAATACTGTGAATACTTTTCCCATAGCAGCAAGAGAGTCCTTCTATTTTTATTTCTCTATTCTCTTGGCTATGCAGACTGAAGACTGAGTTACTGAGAAATTTTTAAAAATCAGGTACTTTTAGCCTACAGAGAAATTTGAGAGAACACCAACTTAGACACAAATGCAAAAATCATTTAAAAGTTTTTAATAAAGGATGAAATGAACATATTCATGTTATAGAAATGACCATGAGACACGACTTAAAATTTTTATGTTTGAAGCTGTCTTTGTCAGGGGGCAGACCAAAGTAAACTTCTATAGGACCTAAAGCAGTGCCATTTAGAGGAGAGAAGAGTTAGATCCATCTGTAGAATTTGAGAAACTAATCTGAATTCTATTTTCAGTTATAGTATCCTCTTTTGATCCTCCTGCATTGTTATGACATAAGGCGTCTGAAAAGGGATCCTATTGACTGGCAATGTAGGGCACACTGGTATATTTGATGCCCTTAGTAGGAGAATTATATATATTATTTATTCTTAATTACGTCTGTCCTTTTGTAGAAGTTTTATTTTTTTGCTTTTTGGAGAGGAGAAGGCAGGGCCACTGGGGTTTAAGTGACTTGCCTAAGGTCACAAGGCTAGTAAGTGTTAAGTGTCAGGCCTGATTTGAACTCAGGTCCTCCTGACTCCAGGGCCCATGCTCTACTCACTGTGCCACCTATCCACCCCTGTAGATGTTCTTATTATTTAAACAAATTAAAACTTAATACAAAGGAAAGTAACATTGTAATCAACATGGAAGAATTTAATTTTTATAAAGTGATTATTCAGGTTATATTTTCAATGTTTAGAAGGCCACACTCCATCAATATAAATGAAATACTTGTAAAGCACTTAACACAGTATCTGGTACATAGAAGATGCTTAATAAATTATTCCCTGTCACTCTTCTATTGACCTGGAAAAAGGATTTAAGGTGATATTCCTACAGTTTACTTAGCCACATAATCAGTTCTGGTGTGAAGATAGTCTAAGACAACAATAAAATGTCAAGCAAAATTATTTTCTATGGAAATGGAAACTTGGCGGGATGGCTAAGTGGCACAGTGAATAGAGCACTGGCCCTGGAGTCTGGAGGACCTGAGTTCAAATCTGGACTCAGACCCTTAACACAAAAACTAGCCATGTGACCTTAGGCAAGTCACTTAACCGCAATTGCCTTACCTTCCTCTCCTCCAAAAAGCAAAAAAAAAAATAAAAAAAAAAAAAGAAGGAAAGAAATGGAAACTTGAGCAGTCATTTATCCAATCCAACCCTCTCATTTTTGTCTGAAGGAAGAAAATTGAGATTCACTGAAGTCACATGACTTGGTGAAAGTCCACTTAGTGGCTGACACAGGAGCAGAAGCTAGGAAGCCTGATGTGAGTTTTTAAAGTGTTTTTAACATTTTCTGTGTTTGAGATAGGAACAAATAAGTATCTATCTGCAAAGGAAATATTATGCTGTTATGAATTCAGCTTCATGACTATAATTATATTGTAGTATATAATTAGTGTTATTAATAATTAGTAATATTACATATACAATATATTATTATATGGTATATAATTATATGGTATATACTTAGTTCATTTTTTTGGTACTGCTGACATGAATTTGAAGAGGTCTCTGGAATAGGAAAAACTCTGAGTTGACTCTTAATTCAATAGAAGATGACAGACTTTGAACAATATGTCCAGAAATGGAAACAGATATCCTTAAAAACAAATATAAGGTAGCTGAATTTCTGCAGCAGGAAAAAAATTTATAGATAATAAATGATCTAGAATCAGTCATTATCACAGAGTATGATATCATAGAGCAGCCATAATCTGTAAGTCAATCCCTCAAAACCCTTCAAAAGTGACTTAATGTTATTCTTATGAATCATTTAAAAAAAACCAACAACCCAAGAACAACAACTTTAAAGGGCAATTACCAGTGTGGGGCTGCAGAACTTTCGGACCATCAGATGTTTTGGCTGTAGGAGCAATCCATTGTATCTCCTCTGAAGCTATGGCAAAAAAGAAACAGTATTTGTGGGAGGATATTGGAGGAGGAAGATGATATATTTCCATTTTTGGTAAATGAGTGCACAAAGGCTATAATGAGAACACTGACTGCTCAAGTAATGGTTCACTAGTCTGAGCAAGAAATTTAGACCCATCCATCTACAATCCTTCCAGAAAACTCATTTGGTCTGCAGCTAGAGAGGCCAGATTTGCTTCTATTAAATCAACATTTCACAAATGTGACGTAATGAAGTTGGTCACTGCAGGGGGTGGGGGAATAACGATATGATTATTTTGTGTGAATTTATCAGAAAACTCAGTCAAACAATTATTCTTTCTACATCCCCTGGTTGGTTGATTGAATTGAACAAATCCATATGGCTATTTTGGTACTATGTAGAAACAGTAAATTTTCCTGACTAGTTACAAGAATAACCCTTTCCCCCACTCATACAATACTTGTTAACAAACTTCAAATACTGCCATTACCCAATGTTGCCCTAGGTTTCGCAGGAGGGAATGGTGTTTTGGCTTGAGGAAATTCTGGAAGTCTGTTTGGAGCTATAATTAAAATACAAAAAATAATAATAACTTGAAATGAAAAATCATTAGTAAGAAAAAGAAAAATAAGCAAAATTCAGGAAAGAAAATCGAACTCTTGTATTAGGTAAGGACACTTTTGATGAGTTTTCCTTTCGCCTTATGGTGCTAGAGAATGCCACGGAATGCAGGCTACAAAATACACTCAATTTCTTCTATGTGTAGAACATTGTGCTAAGGACAGGAAAACCAGACTGGTCAGTTCTTGAGTTATTAAGTCATTATCTATGTGTCTTCAAATATTTTTATGTGGATTTGTGTATCCACAAAAACATTCATGGTTCCTATAAATTAAAACTAAACTTGAAACAAATTTGAACTGGAAAACGCTAAGATACTCTTCAACTCCTCCTCCCCCCCCCCCCCCCACCTGCCCCAGCCTCTGTCTGGATACTTTGTTTTTAGTATTTTTTTCTTACTGAAAAACAATGATCATTATGTCTCATGAATTGATTTAAACAACTCTTCCTTAAAAGAGAAAGAATTCTTTGAGAAGACTAAGATACCATTCACTAGTTGAGAGATAAAATTAGTTCTAAGTGTTTAGGGGGAAATATTGGAAAAATATCAAAATCTGTTCAACGAGATACCGTGAGTTTTGGTTTGTGCAATCTTATCTAATGGCAAAAAAAAAAAAAATTGTCACTTTTAATAGCAACAAACTGTTCCTTCCTGCTCTTGGTAATCAAGAATTTATGTCTCCTGGAATTGAAATCAAGTTTTAAAAATCTAATACAGTACTGGGACTACAGGACTAAATGCCCAGAAGTAATTTATTCACATTACATTCTTCCCTAGTTTTACTATAAATATGAAAAAATTGGATGTGAGAAAATCTTTGGCAAACTTTAATCCTTGATGGCAACTAGCTACCATGTTTTACAACATTTCCCTAGGAAAGAGGGTTCTTAACCTTTTTTGTGTCATGGATTCCTTTGGCAGTCTAGTGAAGCTTTTGGATCCCTTCTTAGAATAATGTTTTTAAATTCATAAAATAGAACAAACAAGGTTACAAAGAAAACCAACTACATTGAAATAAAGAAATAACTGTTCTCCCCATGCAGCTTCATGGACCTTCTGAAATATATCTGTGGACCCCCTTGGAGGTTCATGGACCCCTTGTCCTAAAGTATTGAATGACAATTGAAACTTAGGCTTGAAGACAAGCTACGAAATTTTCCAAGTCCTTTCATTAAGAGTTATGATAAAGAAGAAAGGTATTAACTTTTACATACTCCATGCCTTATGACTTGGTATTTTGGCTTGCACTAGAGGATACATCTCTGTTCCTATTAGTTTGTACAGTTCAAAGTTATTGGGGCTTTCCCTAGAAATATTTCCATAGCTGGTCAAACTGCTTTTGCATATACTATAGGAAAATATTTTCAAGTTCTATAGTGCACATTTTTCTCTTACTTAAAGGGAATTAAGTAACAAGGCAAATTAGATTTTAAGATTTCAGGTGAGAAACAACTAATATAAGGTACATGAAGAATTTTTTTTAATAAGCTCTCAGATTTGGGGGATTCATCGCAATATTTGTATAGTAGGTACAAAATACCAAAAAGCCATCATGACAAGAGTGCTTGTGTATTATAAAGACTTTAAGACTTCTTTTATACTCCTGAAGTTATTAGTTTTAAGAATTTGGTTCTTTGATCTTTCTATACTTAGCCTAGCAACAAAAGTAGACTGAATAAGCCTCCCCTGTATTGGTCTAGATTTTTACAGACCAGTATCCTAGGCTTTGTGCTATTCTTCAAATGAAATGGAGTAGCAACAAATAATAATTAATAATAATAATAATAAATAACATCTTACAATTTCATAGGGATAGAGACTAGATATATGATTTCATTGCTATAGAGAATGCCTAGCTGAAGAAACTCCCTCTACCATTGCCAGGTGGCACCTTCTTTGCAATTTATAGTTTGAGACTAAGTGATATGCCCAGGGTCACATGGCCAGTGTATATCATAGGCAGGATTTGAACCCAGAACTTCTTGGTTTCAAAGTTAGTTCTCTACTCATTATTAGGCAAGGGTTTTTAATCTGGAATCTGTGGATAGATTTCCAGGGAGTCCTTGAACTTGGATGGGGAAAAAATTACATCATTATTTCAATATAACTGGCTCCGTTTGTAACCTTCTGCATTTTACCTTAATAAAGGATCCGTAGGTTTCACCAGTCTTTTAAAGGTATCTATGATACAAAAAAAGGTTAAGAACCACCCCCCATGTATAACCCATGTTGTCCCTCATATGTGTATAGTGCTTCAAAATGTGCAAAGATTGCCTTCCTTCCACTAAATCTCTTAGCTATTCAGATAACCTGCGAGGTAGGTAATTATAAAAAAAAAGTTAATTCATCCTAAAAAAGAACAAGCATGTTAATAGGTCTGACAGCACCATTGTTGCTCATTTCCTATGTGAATTTTGGGGTTTATTTTATGAAAGAGAAGTTTTTGGCATTACCCAAAGTTGCTTCTGAAATTTCTAAGACACTAGTCACAGTTGGGCTCGTGGTTCTTTGAACAATTTCCATCGTCACTGAAAGGTATAAAAAAAGTTAATTTTACCAAATAAGATGTAATAAAAAAAATAAGAAAGCATAAATTTTTTTTTTTTAACAAAGAAATGACACCAACAACTGGGACTCATTTAGTCCATCTTTTCTCAAGTGGCTTAGATCAACGAGTTCTCACAGCAACTTTTGACTAGAGTCAGGAGGTCTGTTCAGAGCTAGCACAAAATAAGATTTTATTGCCCCAATGGAACAGCTTGGAAAGGAGACCCAAGAGTGACTTAACTTCTAAGTTAAGTACATCAGTTCAGCTGCCATCCTCCACCCCTGGATCAAAGGCAAGACCTTAACTTTAGTAAAAATTTTAAAAACGTTAAACAATGACAATGAAAATTAGAAAGTGGTATGAGGGGTTCAGCATGACATTTGCAAGCTATAAATCTGTAATAAGCAAGATAGCCCTTAGAAATACCAATTTTGAGTTTAGCATAAAATTTCTGAAGTAGAAAATTCTGAGGGGATTTGGCAAAGAAGATGGAAATCTAAAGGACTCTTCCATCCAATATCATGACAAACCAAGAAAGTAGTAGAATCTTTGCGGTAGAAAAGAAATTGGAGTTTTGGTTGTTTCATCTTAATTGCAATTTACCAACTGCACTGAAATCGGTGGCGGAGTTAGCTTGATTTTTCACAAGTTAGCTTGATTTTCTAAAAAGGAGAAGGGTTATAAAACAATGAAGGGTCCACTCTTTCTTCTTTAGATGAGACTACCTATAAAAACCATGATAAAAGAGATAGCCAAGATAATTTGAGATAAAGGCATTCTATCTACTAATGATCTACCTATTCTGGAAAAAATTAGGGATGTGCAAAAGCTCTAAATTTATTCAGTTCAATTCACTAAATATTTATTAAGCACCTGCTATATGCAAGGCATCGTGATAGCTTCTGGGAACATAAATATAAAAAATAAAACCCCAAACAGTTCATACCCTCAAAGAGTTTACTACTTAATAGAGGGGATATAACATATACAAATAGGCAGAATGTGGCTAAGGAAAAGGTGACTAGTAAAGTGAGAAGGGAAGGATCACTTTTAAGGGTATTAATGAAGAAAGACTTCCTGGAAAAGATGGTACTAGAACCAGGTCTTGAAGAGAGAGGGAGAGATTTAACAGGCAGATCTAGGGAAGAAGTGTGTTCCAGGAATAGGAGAATATGGGTGGGAGCCTATGAGAATGCATGGGAGAGGAAACTAGAGGACAAAATCAGGAAACTTTGAATCACTTAGTTTGACTAGAACACAGTAGATGGATGGGAGAAAAATGAAATAAAATGACAGATTGGAGAGGGGAATGATTAGGGGCAACAATCCCAGTTAGGAGGCTGTTACAAAAAGGAGAGACAATAAAAACCCGAACCAGGGAAGTGGCAGCATAATTGGGAATAGGAAAGCAAGAGGTTTTATGAAAATAAGACTGTAAGGACTTGTTCCCTTACTGAGAGAAAGTGGTATGAAGGAGGGAGAGAGGAATCAAATAGGGCTTGAGATTTTTATCCTAAGTGGTTGGTAGTACCCTCAACAACAGAGGAAAAAAAGGACCTATTTTTTGGAGAAATGATGATTTTAATTTTACATGTGCTTAAACTTCTTTTTCTTTTTTGGAAGGGATAAGCCAAGGCAATTGGGGTTAACTGTCTTGCCCAAGGTCACACAGCTAATAAGTGTGTCAAGTGTCTGAGGCTGGATTTGAACACAGGTCCTCCTGACTCCAGGGCAGGTGCTCTATTCACTGTGCCACCTAGCTGCTCCATTAAACTCTCTTTATATTGGAGATAATTTATTAAATCTGAACTGGAAAACTTCCCATCTGGGCTTTAGTTTCATTTGTTCTTGCATGAAATAATATTATTTTGGCCATGAAATAATATTGCTGTGCCAGTTAGAGGACAATTTTTTTTCCCTTGGTGGTCTGTGTTTCTCATTTAGAACAGCCCCAGAAAGGTTTGATAAGAACAACTGAAGAACTTTGAGTAATGTTAACCTCTGCCTTTTTTTTTTTTTCCTCCTGTGGTGGCATAATCATTTTACTTTCTAAATTTCCCTTTTAATATGACAGCCACTAGGACTCTAGGCCTAAACAAATCAGAATTAATCTAAAAACCAGTCCATCAGTATAGGAATGGATATTTGTGAAACATTAGAAGCTTAAATTTATTACATTTAAAGGGCAAGAGATAGGGTCAGGGTAATGGTGGAGGGGGAGGTCTCATCTTTGCCCAAAATGAGGGCATCAAAACTGTGGGACAGCCAAACCAGACTGTTAGCTGTTCCATAAACTTGACCTGCCTCTATGGAGCTGTGCAGAACACCTCCATGCCTATAATGTAGTCTCCCCTCATTTCAAATCAGTCAAATTTCTTTTCCTTCAAGGCTATCCACTTTCTCCAGGAAGCCTTTGCTGATAGCCCGACTGAAAAGGATTCTTCCTTCCTTAAATTCATAGAGCATTTTGGTCCAGATCTCTCCTTGGTCCTCATCATGGTCTATTTTACCTTATGCTTATCCAAGTACATGTTGCATCACTTAAAGAATTTAAGCATTTGATGGGTAGGGATTGTTTCAAATTCCATCTCTGTAGCCCTAGGACTTAGCATAGTGCCTGATATATACTAAACAGCTAATAAATGTTTGTAAGACAGTTGTTAAACATATAAATCTGCTGATGTATCTCACTTGGAGTTAAACATGCTTCCATATTAAGTACTATTTATGTTCATTAATATTCAGCTTTTCTTGTTGCTACTTCCCACCATTTACTTTAACCTTTAATTAGTTTTAATTCAACCTCTTCAGAAGAGTGAGAAGGTTTTTTTTTTTAATCATGTAATATTTTAGATGTTGCGTACCCTTAAGAGGTAGAGTCCTTATCATAATGTAGAATTCTTATTACCTGGTACAGGCTGCATGGGTATTTTTTTTTCCTCTGTTTTTTTAGATTCAGCAGGTAGTGCCAAGGTTCCATTCTTAGCTAAAACTTCAGAGGATAAATCATTTGCACTATTTCTTTATATCCAAGGCCTGAAATAACTCATTTTGAACATGTACAAGAAGCAGAAAGTGTTTAGCTACAACCCATTGAAACTTGTCAGGGTGGACCATCTTCTAACTCAGTGGTTCTCAACCTTCCTAATGCTGGGACCCTTGAATACTCATATGAGGGCGTATCTGCATGTGGGCGGGCCCGCCTGGAGATGGATAGAGGAGTGAGGTCTCGGTTCCTAAGACCATTGGAAATATGTGTTTTCCGATGGTCTTAGGCAATCCCTGTGACTCCTGTGAAAGGATTGTTCGACCCCCAAAGGGGTTGCAACCCACAGGTTGAGAACTGCTTTTCTAACTAGTCAGTATGAAGGACATTTAATTCTCATTTTTCATTCCTTCAAGACTCTGTGATCTTGGTGTGGATAGGCCTTCCCTTCATGGATGTAAATGTTTCTGTGGCTAAAGAAATTCAAATCATTGGATCAACAGCTGACCAGAACCTGAGCAATAATCTAGTAAAACACCTTCATTTAATAGCTGGGCATATTGAGATTCACAAAGGTTAAACGACTTGCCCAAGGTCATACGGCAAGTATAATGTGATGATATTTATAAAGTGCTTTGTAAACTTAAAATGTCACAAAAATGCTGCTTATTATTACGATGATGGTGATAATGATGATGAAAGAACTAGGATTCAAACCCAGGGCCCCTGATTCTAATTCCTACATTCTTTCCACTCTGCCTTGCTGGACACACTTCTGGTGTTGAGTCTGTCTGAGTTTAGTTGTGCCTGTCTTCAGACAGCAGAGGCACAATCTGTCACCTGGCTGGGACTTGAAGTTATTCCAGTCTGAGAGCTGGCAGAGCCTTAAAGGACTCTAGATCATCTCTGTACGATGATCAAGTGACAAAGAGGCCTTTAGTAAAGGAAACCTTCAAGTTAGCTCTCTTCTCTGTAAGACCCGAAGGGACCTCAAAACAAGGAACTTCAACCTGCTACTCTAGCATTCCAATTCAGGAACAGATTTTAGACAGGCATAATTTTAAGCCATGGTCTGTTCTCAGCACATATAAGGTTATTAAATAAACCATATATTTTCAGGTGACAGAATTTGTTGTCATTCGTGTTAAATATTGTTAATGGATGCATAGGATTGACAGAGACCAGGGAAAAACAAAAACAAAACAAGATTACCATATGGAAGAACACAATTTTGTTTTAAATGTGAAAGGAGACTTTTACTAACAAAGTCTGAATCATGTCCAAATGGAGTCTCTTTTTGGACCTCTGGGAATTCATCGGAAAGTATGAGTTCAAATAAAACTTTAACTATTGTCTCCAGCAAACCACAGTGTGGCCACTTTACCCCTCAAACTTTCATCTAAAAGTGTTTCTGTTCTCTTTCCAGGAATGTACATCTGCAAGCCACATTCTGTTAAGTAGTTCTTTGGTTTGGTTAGTCACCTGGTATTGACTTTTTTGGCCACTAGGGTAAGATTTAGAGCAATCAAATAGGGCCTTGTTTATACTTTGTTGTTCAATTGTTTCAGCTGTGTTTGACGTTTCACCACCCCACGTGGGGTTTTCTTGGCAAAGATGCTGGAGTGGTTTACCATTTCCTTCTCCAGCTCATTTTGTAGATGAAGAAACTGAAACAACCAAGGTAAGGTGACTTGTCCAGAATCACATACTAGTGTGTGTGTGTGACTTAATAGTCAGCTAGTAAGTGTCTGAGACCAGATTTGAACTTAAGAAGATGAGCCTTCCTGATTCTATGCCTGGTGCTCTATCCACTGTGCTACCTGGCTTCCCTTATTTCTTCTATGCTGGACTAGGTGAACCAAAGAGTTTTCTAGTGTTTCAAGCACATTGGGAAGATCTTCTATGGAGGATTTATGCAAAGACATGGACAAGAGTCACAGAGGATAAGAAAATGCAGGGCGGATGCAGTCTGCATAGGCAGAGAAAGTACCACATGGAGAATACCATGGGTCTCCTAGCTAAGTAAGTGGTCTACAGGCTTAAAAGAGTCCATTCAGTTCCAAAACATGCTACATTTATATACTTGGGGTATGTTAGGCTCTGAGAGAATTCAGAACCTTGCTTGAATAATGAAATGAAATGTTCAGGGAATCTGAAGGTGAGGAAGGTCTTCACGAGGTCAGCTAGTCCAATAAATAGTATTAGAGATGTTATTTTAAAGCACTCAAAGAACAGAAATTTACACTCCCTTTTTTGAGGCAACAAGGCAGTGCAGTGCTGGGCCTGAAGTCAGGAAAATTCATCTTCCTGAGTTCAAACCAGGCCTCAGACACTTACTCACTGTGGGACCCTGGTCAAGTCATTTGACCCTGTTTGCCTCAGTCTTCTCATCTGTAAAATGAGCTGGAGAAGGAAATGGCAAACCACTCCAGTATTTTTGCTAAGAAAACCCAAATGGGATTAAGAAGAGTTGGATATGACTGAAGTAATTAAACAACAAAATCTTTGGAGGTGACAATATTTCTTCCTTATAGAGAGGGGCTGAACCTAATGATTTTATTGGTATAAGGATGGCTCCAAGGAGGAAATCCGCCCCCCCCCCCCCCCAGTAATGCATATTTTCTCTGCAATGTATAGTTCTAGAGACATGCCTGGAGCACTGAGAAGTTGTGTGACTTGCCTGTTGTTGCACAACTAGGATGTCAGAAATGGGACTTGAGCCCAGGTCTTCTTGGCTCTGAGGCCAGCTCTCTGTCCTCCATGCCATGCTGTCTCTCTTAATCTTTCTCATGCCTAATCCAAATCCTTTCTAATGTAATTTAAATCCATCTCTTCCTCTTGTCAGTGTTGGTGGTATTACAACGGGTGTTCATTATTGGTTGACTTCATGGCTACTAAGCCTTCTTTCCATCTCCCACAGATCAAATCATATTAATTTCCCTTTTCTCCCCTTGCACTTATGGAAGTCATTAATTGGTAATTTTGTTTTCTCCTTCTCTCTTTTTTTCTCTCCCTATTATCACAGCATAGAAATTAGATAATGTGATATAGTGAGAAGAGGTCAGATACGGCATTAGAGGAGCTGGGTTAAAATCTGACCCTGTCACTTCCAGTTTATGTGGCCTTGGGCAACACTTGACTTTTCTGGGCTTTCATATGTAAAATAACTGCTACAAATCTCTGTATGATTCTAGGGCCCTAATTCACTCCACCACTGGCATAAGGCTAGTTTGGGGCATAAGTACAGAGCTGCCATCTGAATGCAGCCTTTAAAAAACTGGGAAATTCTTCATCCTCTGTTGTTTTTTAGTACTTTTGTCAATATGTTTACTTCTCTGAATTCTGGCAAGTTAAGCCGTGGGTTTGGCAAATTGTTTGTAAGTCCCTTGGAGATTTGTGTGTAACGTGAGCTTTTTTGTTTATTTTTCCCAAAAGTCACACCATGTGTGTTCTGGAGCAAAAACTGTTACATTCCTTGATGACTTATGACGAGTTTAGCAGAAAGAGTTATGTTTGAGGGATTCCCCTCTTCTCAGAAATTTATTTATTTTTTCTCTTGGAAATAGAACAAACAATTTAAAATACTCAAAAATATTTGTAAACAACAGATGAAAATATATAGGCAGTTGTGGTATAATGGAAAGAATACTAGATTTGGAGTCAGACTGGGGTTTGAATTCTGACCATCACTTATTAGTTGTAGCACCTGGGGCAATCACTACAGAGCTTCAGTTTCTTTGTTTCTAAACTGAGGAAGCAGGGTCAAAACCAACAATAATAGCTAAGAAATAACAAATGACAGTGCCAACAGTGCCCAACAGGCTGACCTCCCAACACTTGCTTGTTAAGACCTGTTGGGGGACTGGAACACTGATGGGTTATAACTTGGTTTTTTGTGTTTATTTGGAAAACATTGTAATTGATACAACTTTAACTCTGATACACAACAGATGAAACGTACAAAATCTCTTATCATCTCTTTCCTTATGTGTCTACTGCCCTCTTATTTTTATTCAATGTCCCCCAATTGCAACTAAGGCTACTACCACTGCATGTCCTCTCATTGTTCCAGTGCCCCCCAGAGGTTGGGATAGCCCCTTCTGGGAACCTCTGGATCATAGATAGAGAGCTGGTCTTGGAACCAGGAAGAATTGAGTTTAAGCACATCCTAGCTATGTGAACCTGGGCAAGGAACAACCTCTGAAAGCCCTAGGAAACTCTCTTAAAGCTCTAAGTAACAGAGTGTTACCCAAGTGTTGACCTGAATTGGTAGGGAGAGTTTCCTTCTTCAGGAATACCCAATGCCAATTAAATCACAGGTGCAATCCCTCTTCTCTATCCTCAAAATTGTATTTTTGAGGGGTGGGAGGGAGGGAGAGAAGGTGGGCTGAATGACTCTAGATTGTTCTCAACACTATCATTAAATGTTAAAAAGTTGCAATTTAATTTAAAAAACACTCTGTAAAGTTTTATCTGTTTGGGTAGGAGAATATTTCATTTCAGGCACATAGACACATACTGACTACCAACTTTTGCTAAGAGTAAAATATTTCTCATTTGATAAAATATTTTTCTCCCCACTCCCCTACACTTGTCATGCTCCTCACTCCAAGAATGTAAACTAATGATTAAGAAGAACATTTTCACTATTTGTGTTTTCACTCTGCACATCTACCCTTCTCATTCCAGGAGAGAAATAAATCTTGGTGAATCATGTCATGACAAAGACTCACATGTTTTCTTAAAATGAAGAAATTTCAAAGGTTATATAAATGCTCAGGTAGCGCTAGCAACCTTGAAAATGCAGAAATAGTATGATTCATTCAGAATTAAGGGCTATGACTTTTGGTTCAAAGTTATCCCCATTTGACAGTACATACACGAATACTCCAATGGAATATTTGACTTCACTGACGGTCTATCGATGCCAATCACAACCCACCCATACTTGGTCATTTTGTGTCTCTTTTGTCTATGTTCTCTTATAAATTCACCATGGAGACCAATCCAAACTTCAGGAAACCTTTCTTGGTATCTTCTGTCAAAATGAGTACTTCCATTCACCCAGTTAATAATGGTTTTAAATTGCTCTATGAAATTTCAGCTCAATTTTAGGCTACTTTATAGGACTACCAGACACTAGCATGTGCAGGTTTTAATAGGCCCACTAAAAACAAAATGATTAAATAAAACTTACCCATCCTTTCTAAGAATGGCCCTCTCAAAGTAGAAGAGGAGGTACTTACATTGGTGACAGTGAAGGATGAATTACCAGGGAAGGGAAAATCTACTATGAGATTCAGTTCCTAATAAGGATCTTAACAAAATTTTTATATGTATACAACTTAAAATAGGTACATGAGGTATTAGAACCAGAAGGGAACTAGGGGGATCATTTGGTCTAAACCTCTAAGTTTGCAGATGAGGAACCTGTGACTCAAGGAAACCAAATAACTTGTCTAAGGTCATATGGTTAGTCAATGGCAACACTAAGAGGAATGAGAATCTTTATAATGAAAATATAAGGATCGACTAAAATCATTGACAGCTTGTATAAATTAATTTTTATTTAGTCGTGTCCAACTCTTCATGACTCCATGGATCACAGCACACCAGGCCCATCTGTCCTCCACTATCTCTCAAAGTCTGTCAGACCCTAATAAAATATTATACACAAAAGTATCTTGGAATAATATCTTTTTAAAAGAATCAGACTTTCTTTAAGTAATCTAGTTAAGCCTCCTATTTTGGATTTCTTCTTTCTTATCCAGACATCCTTCCTCTTCCAGGATATCCCATATTAATAGACCAAGGTAATACAAACATCTCCCTACAAAATATGCTTGCAGACTTTCTATACAAAGTCAACTATTCCAGTGAGAACTACAAAGTTTACAAGCACCCTCTTTTGTCCATATAATGCTGAATGCTTAGATGTTAGACTAGACTACAACACTTCAAAGTTTTTATCCAGAAGTTGGAATCATGGAAACATCATCAGAATTCTATAAATCCAACAAAATTCTATAAAAAAGGGAAAGGCGTGATAAAGTCAATGTTTCACAAGTTACCTTGGAAAGGACCTTGGAAACGAGATTTAGGGGACCTGGCTTCTTAGAAGCTTTACCATGAAGTGACAGGATCACTTTTGGCAGGTCACGAGGATCTCAATTTTGCCACTTGTAAAATGAGGGTGTTAGTCTAGGAAGGGACTTCCTAAGGTTCTTTTCAGCTCTATGATTTTGAATTCATCAATTTATATGTCTAAGTTCATTGGTTAATTTTCACCATGGCTAATCTGACTTCCAAATGTCATTTGTACATGTTGGGCCACGCTTAATGAATTTGGTAATACCTTTATTTTAAATATATGTGTTTCTATTAAAGAGTAGTTTAAATAAATACGTACTCTTATTGAGAAATCTGAAACTGGTAGTATGCCTTCAGGAATTAATAAGCAGAGATAAAACATTAGTTTCAGTATATTAACTTCCTCCCCACAGTCCAGCAAACTTTAATCTATATAAATTCATCTAAATTGAGCCTATTTCTTCTCCCAAAATAGTTAACAGTATACAGCTTAATGTACCTTTGGTATCCTCAGAATATTCAGGGTCCACACTCAGAAACCAGATAAACCAAATGTACAACTTCTACCTTACCTAGTGGGGTCTTGACTGTTTCAGAAATATTCAGCATGTCAGGTGGAGGACCTTTCAGAGTGGTTTCATTCAGACCAGGAATGATAAGATGGACTGCATAGGAAATCAAGTGAGGGCCATGAAAAGAAAGAAGAATATGTTATTAGATGAAACCTAAAGCAACAGAAGCTAGAATGTTCATTTTAAACAATTGGCTAGATAAAACTAAGATCACAAATAGCTGGAATATGTCAAAGGCCTTTTTTAAATTTACAGTCCCCCTTTGAACATCTAGTTGCTTTAAATTCATGCATTCAAGTGTTCCTAGAATTGCTTTACAACCAGCTCATTAGTAAACTATATATAACATCTTAATTTGATTCCATTCAAAAAACATTTATTAAACATCTACTTTTATTAGATCACAGTTATTATCAAGATATTGCGTTTTGCCAGTATTAACTATTATTCACACAAATCCTTATTTCAAAGATGTTCAGTTTATTTCATGTGTATATTCTTGTTTTGTGGATGCAGATAAAAGAATTGGTATCAGCTCTCTTATTGTGCATGGCACAAGGCCATGTAATTTTAGATACCACACAGAAAGTCCATGGTAGAGGTCGGATCTCTTGACTTCTAGCCCTCAGTGGATTATACCACACCTTGGGCAAAAGTCCAGGACTTTCTGATTGAGATAATAACACATTCTTGTGAAAGTGAACAAAACAAAAGCTCTGATCACAGTTCACTGCTCCCCACAGACATTAGTTAACAAAGGAAATACGTGCCTTTACCTGGCTAGGTTAAAAAAAAAACAAAACAGTCACCTAGTATTGTTCCTCCTACAGAAGGCTTGTCTGGAGACTTCGATGCTGCTCGATGTGTGACATTCTGAATTACTGGGGAAACATAATCAATGCAATGTCAAGGTGAAAAGATTGCAGAGAGGAGCTGACAGAAACCACATAGGTACATTCAGTTCTGACCCAATATTATTAGTCATCAGACTTTGATATGGTATTTGGGCTATTTCATAAAAAACAATTCTTCCACTCTCTTTTGACCCCTTTCCCCCAACTTCCAAAATGGTCTTTCCTCCCCATGGCATACCAAACCAAAGCAGAACAGTCTGGAAATACTGACTTAGGAAATTAATCATTCTAAATGTAATATAAGGCAACCAAGAAAACATACTCTTCCTTTAATCTAGTGTTTCTGTATGTTTGGAATATCAGGTTTTCTCAAAGTGAGAGAAACATTCTGTTTCTTCTAGAGCCAGAACAAGAAGGAAGGAGAAAGGGGGCTCCAGGGTTGGTAGTGGTACAGAGAATAGGCCTATAGAAAGAGAGAGGGTGGTGGATGGAAGAGTAGCCCAAAGGACAGTGTAGGGGTGGGAGGAAAAGAGGAAGTTTGTCTTCTAGAGAGATGCCCTTATGACTCTAAGAGAATTAAGAGGGAAATGGGGAGACAGGGCTCCAGAGGAGGGATGCATTTGCAAGTGGATTCCAGGGGTGGGACCAGGTAAGGAGTTATGATGACTATGCTATAGGATCAGTGACCCTGAGGGTGAGCCCTGGGGAGAGAATGGGTTCATACTGTGTGATATAGACTGGCAGAGGCCTACTAACAAATTTGGGGCAGGAGATTAAAAAGTTTATCCTCCTGGGGAAGAGGAGGGTCCTTCGATATTAATATGCTGTACCAAAATTCCCTGACCCCAACCTAATTATAGCCCTGGCACCCTCCTTCAAGTAGTTTTTAGGGATAATGAATACAGTCTTTTTTATTACATTAAAATCAGAAACTAAATGAGGAGCAACTAGGTACTGAAGGTAATTGAATAAGCACTTGAGTTTAAACTTCTTTCTGGTTTACAAAAAAATAAAAATTATGGTTTTAATATTTAATCCAAATATATAACATATAAGTGATATTCTCAAGAAAACTGTATTATCAATAAATAAAATAGTCTTAATTCTATCTCAACACAAGTAGGAAGTAAAAGAGAGGGAAGTATTTTATCTCCATTTTCCATATAGAGATAACGAAGCATGGGAACATCACTCAACCAAGATCAAACGCACTTTGGTAAAAGAGTTAAAATGAGGGTTCTAACTTTTACCTATGAGATCATGCTGCCTCATTCAGAGTTTTATTAGAAAGGTAGCTTCTACAAAGCTGGGAAAATAGAATTCATTTCTAATCACTTCAGTTTAAAAAATAGTGTGGTTTTGAAAATTTTGCACACTTTATCTACTGCTTAAAGTCCTAGAGATTACCTTGTTTGATAACTGTAATGGGAATTATCTTCTTTGGAATGTACGCTGGCTGAAAAGAGAGGAAAATAAAGTTAACCTTTGGGTCTGGAGATTATTATTTCATGTAAGAAAAAATAACAAAAAAACCTTTATTCAGCATTTTTTAATTTGGTTATTTAGTTTTGAGGATTCTCAAACAGTAATGGGAACTTCACTCTTCTGACAAACTCTCCTCCTGGTTCTGTCTTTGTTGACTACAACTTTTGTGCCTATGTGGACTTTTTTTTTATTTGGTTCACACAATTTTCTCAAAATTAAAAAGGTCCAAGTTGCTGACCAAAACAATTCATTTTGATGGCCTATTTATTTGGAAAGTGATCTTTTTGGCCTCTACTGGCTTAGCCTTCAAGAACCACTCATTAGTCAGTCAACAAGCATTTATCATATGTGTCTCCTATGCGCTAGTCACTATGCTAAGGAGAGAATTTTAAAACCAGTCACCTACATGAGTGCCTATTACTGGGGTCAGGACTATCCTTTTGAGCAGATGGTCTCTGAAATGTAGTGGTTTTAGAGACAATAGGAGCCACGATGCCCCAAAATATCTTCTCAGCTATGGTGCCATGTTGACTGAAAGTCTATCATGAGAGTTACCTACTTTTGGGTTACTTTCCCCAAGTTGTTTTTAAAAATACAAACATAGTCAAATTTTTTACTGAGAATTGTCAAGGAATAAATATGTGTGTGCATAGACAATTTATTACGCATGTCTATAACAGATATATCATTATTCCTATTGTATGTATAACATATTATATTTATATATTATATCTGTAAGATATATGTATATACATATACACATACATATATGGTTTTCTGGATAGTTTTCTGTTTAAACTATTACACTAACCTTTTATGTTTTAAATGTTTTTGGATGGCAATATTTATAAACCTTCTTAACCAGAGTAAAGTATAGTATATAAAATATAATCCAATTTTTTCTTAATGACAGCATCATCCTGATGAACTGGTATTATACTATACTATATAGGTATAGATGTAGATATTATGGTCTATAAGGGTAAGTGAATTTAGCTTGTTATTATGCTACTATATACTGTGAATTTCCTCCATCCCAATCCTGCCCCTTCCCCCAAAGCAAAATAAAGACCACAGGACAGTCCTGGATGGCTAATAGCAAGGATTTACATAGTGCTTTACAAATATTATATCATTGATCCCGCAATAACCTTGGAGATAGGTACTAATGTATCAGTAGCCTTATTTTACAGATGGGGAAGCTGGAGCAAACAGAGGTTAAGTGACTTGCCTAGGGTCATGTAGCTAGTAAGTATCTGAGGTAGGATTTGAACTCGGGTTTTCTTTATCCAAGTCTAGCACATATTGCATCACTTGGCTGCTTTCACTGTCTTCTGTCTGAAAACAAATGTTGCCAACTTCAGAGTTTTGGTAGCAGGCTAATAGGTAGGGAAGGTTGCAACCCACGAAGCATGCATAGAAATGGGTCGATAATATGCCGTGGAGCTCCCCTGGAAACTTCCAGGATCTTCAGGGACACATGTGACTCATTGTTGAAAGTCCTTTTTGTTTGGGACCTTATTGGCCATTGAGCAGAAAGAGTCACTAACTCAGTGGACCTTTAAAAAGAAGCTATTCTCAGTGTTCTTTTTTCCTTGTCTGAAGATTGTGTCAGGACCATCTGAGCCTTTCCCTACAAGCAAAGAGGGTACTGGTTCTCTTTCCCCACCCTGGTCACATAGAGGGTGTTAGAATATGGCCACTAAAGCACATGTCCTACCATGGTGGTCCTGAGACTAGACACAGAACCCCAGATGCTTCCACTTGGTGTTTCTTTGCCAAATCCTAGTTGCCTGAGAAATGGTCCCACAATGGATATTTTCAGCTTGGGAGGCTAACTTGTGAATTTAAGAAAACTGGTCTTTAAGAGATACTGGTTCCTCAGCAGGTGTGAGAGATGCTCTTTCTATCCCTACTAGAAGGGTTCTTTGGCTTATTGTTTGTTTTTTAAGAGGGGAAGACAGCCATCAGTCAGAGCACAAGCCCAAACAGGCTTGGCTTACAGAAGATGAAGACTTGGAGAGAACTGTTTGGACAATGTAGAACCAAGTGGAAATGTGATGAGGCCTATTTAGTCATCCCACAAACTGCTTTGCATTTAAGTCTCAGCCTTTAAGAAAAGTATAACAGTAGGGATGTTACTACCAATGCTTGTTTTAAATCTTTATTAATGAATACTTATGAGTCACATTTGTACGTTGAACATTTCCTCGTGTGGAGAGGAAATAAATTGCTATTCTATCCCTGATTTATATTGCATATTGAGGATCTTCCAGTGCTATACTATACATAAGTAAAATCTTAAGCTCTAAGTAGATTTCTCTGAGGCTCCAGGATTGGGCAGAGGGTAGGAGGTGGGAGGGAGGAAGGTAGTAAATAGTAAAGAAAAACAAAAAATTTGGGATTTTTCTTGGTCATTTTCTCCCATTACCAAACCCGTCTGCATGTACCAAATCCAGAGCCGAGAGGGGCCCCTTTAGCATGCACCAACATGTTCTGAGGGATTAAACACCTTGGGCCCCTTGAGCCCGGCAGCAACTTCATTGCTGTATATGAAGTAGCAACTCATAGAGAACTGGCATCACTCATTTATCCTGAATTTTATCAAGCTTATATCAAAACCATGTCACAAAGCACCCTTGATAGTTTTAGGTCTTAGTATCTCAGTTTTGTTCATCATTTTTGTAACAGCAATCTATTTGAGATCTTACTTTGTCTTCAAATCCCTAGGATGGACTGACAATGGAGGTCTGGTTAAAAGTTGCTCATAAAATAATCCCCCTGTCTTGAAAGAAAAAACCAAATGTGCACAAAAGAAGAACCTTAATATACTACATTCTGGTTTTAATTCATTCTAAAAAACTCCGCCCATTTTCTTCTAAACTGACTAAGTAATGAAACACGCTGATTCACATCTAGCTAAAACAAAACCCAACGTGCTTCTTGTGAAAATTTTCAAATTTCTGACTAATATGGAAAACCAGATCCAACAGTTTGTTATTATATCTTTGACCTAGAATTATTGTTTTTAACTTTCTACCTAGAACATGGATGTACTTAGAAGGGGAGGTATACATCATCTTGAGGTGTGGATAAAGGGAGAGAAAGAAAAAGGACCATTCTTACTCTTGGCATTCCTTATCTGATCATTGTTAAACTAAAAAATTGGCAGCACTTTTCCCCCCTTTGCCAATAATAGATGCTGTTCCCTTAGGAGATGGGTGGATCTGGATGATAATGAAGAAAAGGTCAGAAGAGATGTCATATCCCAGGGGAAAACTGATTTCAGGAGGAGTTGACTTTCCCTAAATAATTAAAATTATATTTTAAACACTAGCTGAGAAATATATTTAAAACTAAGTTTATCTAGCCACTGAATTATAAAGTATATTTATAAATGTACAATTCTAAAAACAGATGTGATGAGTAAAAATAGGTACTCTTGGAGACCATCATTTTGTGTATTATAACCAATCAAACACTAACGGTCAATACCTTTCTAACAAATTGTCAGCATTAAGAAAGACGATTCATTCTAAAAATGAAAAAGATATCCCAAACGTCATTAGTAAGCAGCCATAAAGAAGTCTAGGTCATCTTCCTATACACCCTAAATCACAGAAGACTTCTTATATAATAAGAATAAATTATATAATGTTATATTACATAATAGTTATATAATATAATAAATCAGATGATATATTATTTCTGTCTCTATAGTTATATTATATAATAAATTAGATAAATAGATCATTTCTATCTCCCACTATAGTTATGTAATAAATGAGATAAATAGATTATTCCTATCTCACACTATTTCTAGTGTTAGTCATTGACAAAGGTGTCAGCATAAGTGAACAAAGTTCAAAAACAGAGTACTTTTAAACATTTTTTACTTTACCTACAATAGCAACATTCATTGAAAGAAATGATCAATGTTGTTCCTCAATTTAAATCCTTCATTTCCCCACTCTTTGGAAAGCATTCAGAGGAAAAAATATTTCCATGTATGCAAGCATGGAATGAAAATATTGTGTAAAGTTTCCAATTGGATTAAAATTCAATCACATATCTAGAATTTATTCCAAAGCCCTTGAAATCATGCCCTCTTAGGCAGGTTCTCAGTGAAATGATATTTAAGCTTTTCATTGCCACTCTCATTTCTTTTTTATCCGAAATGAGTCATTATATCAAATCAATGAAAAGATATGGCCATGTAAGATGTCAGAGGCTATCCCAGACTCTTCCTTTCCAATTTTCCTCAAATCACAGAGCTGCACAGATGTCAGTAAAAGAATCACTTTCATTCTGTCCAGATGGCAGTCCTGAACCAAACCGAATAGAAGAGCCTTAAAATATCCTTTTGAATGGAGTTGTGTTTCCCTTTGGAAATAAACAAGCAATTCATCCTACAACACCAAGATTGCTGGCTGAGGTCAAGGGAGGACTCCACCTTGCAGCTTGAAGTGATAAAACTTTTGGATCTGTATCAGAGATACAAGAAGTTACTTCCTATTGTACCCTCTCTTCCTCCCCCTCTCCCCCATCATATTTATTTATGATGGGAGAAGGGGATAAAAGTCTCTGGGAGTAAGATCTAATCTTCTCCCCAGTCCTGTCAAGTAACCCCACTCAACAGGGCTACCCTGCCAAAAGTAACACAATTTATTTGGAGCAAGTGGCTGAAAAGGGAGAAAGACCTGTTGCTCCATAGAAGACATAATAAAACAAAAAATGAAGCAGCTTTCACATGTTGAGGAGATGGTACTATTCCTAAGAATAGACCCACTTAAAATAAGAATTAGGATGGTCTCAGAAGGTGAGAAAAGGACAAATGAACCTCTGGGTTTAAAGTTTCATTGTGAGATTTCCTTCTTTTAGATTTGTTTCATCTGTAAAGGGTAACATATATGTGTTTGCCTGTGTGTGCATATACATGTGTATACACACAAATACATAAACACATACAATATGTGTTTATTTATTCCTTGAACATAGCATCTTATGGCTTGTAATGTTCCAGGATCAGAGATGTGGGATGGCTATAACCTCGGAAGCCCTTATTTTATGGATGAGGAGAAGTTAAGTGATTTGTTTATAAACACACAGGTAGTGAGCATCAACCACAGGCAAGATTTGATGTCGAGCTCTTTGTTTCACATGCCTCCAATAAAACTTTCTCCTAGATTCATTCTTACCACTCCTTCCCAAAGCCACTTGAAGACCACAGTCACATAAACAATGACTTGTTAACACAGATCCATAACCCTGCAATCAAACATATACCTTTCTGTCACCTGTGCCTATGTTTGAAGTTACACCTGAGATACAAAATCCATCTTCTGGGGATTCAACGCTGTCCAGGACCAGCTTCAGAAACTGTAATTAGCTGTTTGGAAGTCTTCCTCATATCCCCCTAAAATGCCTACCCTATCTGGCTAAAAATTCTCTATATGGGAGAAAATCTTTCATGACAAGAACAGATCTAATACCTGAAATACATGCAGTTTGGGAAAGGTAAAATAGCTCACACTAAAATATAAAAGATTATTTCTTCTCTGAGAGAAGGGCTTGGTAGGAGGGAAGGTAGAAACAAGGAGGATGTTTAGTAATGAGTAGGGTTTTTTTTTCTAAAAGGGGACCTGTAATAGAGGGGAAGCTGAACGTAGCAACACAGCTATAAAAAGTCTTTTACAATCCCTGGTCTTTCCTTTCATTGCTATTCATTAAGAAAACATCAGGTATGCAATTAAAGAAAAAACTCAATACAACAAAAAGTCTACCTGCATGACACAACGGCATATGAACTTACTGAGACTGGTAGATTAATTATAATCATGCTATAATTTAATTATTATATTATAGAATCATGGACTTATAGAATGTTAGGGCTGATAGAGATTTTAGAAATGATCTAATCTGTTGTTTACTAAGTAGGGAGATAATTGTACTGGTTAATCCTGAGAACTTTTGATTAATTAGCACTACGAATTTCACTTCACTAGGTCTTAGCTACTTAGTAAACAGCAGTGAGAAAGTAAAAACATAAATACTTAAAAATAACTTTTTGCTAGCTAACTTTGAAAATAAATTTGTTACATACCACTGTATGCATCTGGTCATAGGTACTTTGAATTTTTCCATTTCCTTTATTTTTAGCTGATATAACAGGGAGAAAAAAAAGAAATATTATTTTCATCTCATCAAGTATGAAATCAAATGATCATTTATCAAGACAACTCAATCCCTATCTCTCATCAGTTTTATTTTCATTCCTTTCAAATGGTAAAATTACTATATATGGTCTCCTTATTGATAGTACAATTTTCTTTTACCTGTTACTTACACCTGTAACATGAAATCTGAGAATATGAATGGAGTCTTTCTTCTTTCATGTCTGACAACTTATAGCGACAGAAATGTTTTCTACAATCTCATCCCACCTCCTCTTTTCTCCTCATCAGTGAATGGAGTAGAGAGCATTTATATGGTTTTATCAGACTATGTACAAGGAGTGTTGATGGGAATATACTTTTCGTGAATAATTTGAATCACCAACTCTACAATTATCCCTGAAAAAAGTAGAAAGTTTGCCAAATAGATAAATGACAGACACATATATGTCAATGGACTCACTATCCCAAAAGGCAGCTACCAAAACCTTTTTCATTCTGTCTCCTGTTGATAAAGACATAAAGCGGTGCTTCCTTCAGACTCCAACTCTCTTTACTTATTGTCTTCAAGTAGCTAGGTAAAGACTTGGACAGTCACATCCCTCTATGCTACTTATCGAAAGACTTTAGACCTTAAAAAAGTTTATTCTTGTAAAGTGGAGATTTACCACTTTAAATGCTTACTTTGAAAAATCAAATACAAAAGAAGAGAATTCTATTGAAAGCATATTTACTATCTTTATATGATCATGGTTATGAAAAACAGCATTCTGAGCTAGATGACACCTGGATGATTCTTCTAATGGAAAGGAAACAAACATTTTGAAAAATTGCATTAGTATTATCATACAACCAAGGCATGGTTTAATTAGTTATATCTACCCATTTAAAAGGTGTCATCAATGATATATCCCTGGAAAAAAAGATGGGCCAGTCACATAGTGGGAATAAGAACAACTGGTAAATAGCATTGCAATCCACTGGTATGTACGTGAAGTGAAGAAGGCCCATGCCAGCACACTGGTGAGACCTCTGTATGGTTATGGGAGAACAAGACAAGAGCTAGACAAGAGCTGCAAAAATGGAGATGTACAGACAGTTGTTAAATGTATTATTGGAAGAATTATATGGAAATGAATTATGTGGGAAGAACCCACATCAATGAAATAAATCATGGATTCTTCAAAGTTTCAATGTATATATTTGAGTAATTTCCTAATGTGCTCCCTTTTGCCAGTACGCTCTTGTTAAATAGTTTAAAAGTTGTGTGACCATGTCTGGAATGCCATGAAAAGCAGATACTTCAGGATTGCTTCGTTTGCCTTATGGAATTGATAGTCATCCTTGTTATGAAATAAGCAGCGTTAAACATTTGCTCATGAACGAACAAATGAAAATATTTCCTACATTTTTAGACCTCTCATGCTTGGGGGTCTTATCCTCCCCCCAGAATATTAATTATGCAAGATGTTCCATATAAATGACCATCCATAAATGGAATCTCGCAATAGCCAAATTTTTTTTTAAAGTGTAGGGTTTATTAAAAGAATGCATTTAAATTCTGCAAGTAAAAAAATGGTTCCATGTATATGGACTATATCTAAGGCAACAATATCATATGAAATGATTTATCAGCTTAGCGTTGCTGACATAATGGTATGGACATCTATGTGAGTGTATGCTATTCATGAGACCTACAATTAGGAAAGTTATCACTAAAAGAAATCACTTTAATATCAGACCTTTTCAATTTTGCCACTTGTCTCATATCTTGTTTGAGCATATAAAGTAGTTAATTGACATTCAGTCTATGATTCTCTATCTTTTGCAACTCCAGCGCTTTTGAACCTTATATACATATTTTTTATAATTCTGATTTGGTTCATCCAGTTATTATTTATTGAAATATTGGAATTTCTGGAACATTTTGATAATGGAGGGAGGGATCACTAGGATTGAATAAGTGAGATCAGGACTAGCCAGAGAATCTGGGGGAAATGGTCACCATATACGACTGGCCTGACATTACTTCATCATAGATTTGTTTAGTAATAACTTTAGTGAAACTAATAACATGTCTTTATTTCATAAAATGCATATAATTAAAGAAAATCTTAAGCTCTGCTTCATGGTTTTAAAAACCTATTTATATTTTGGACTGTTTGACATAAGCTCCTACCTTGAGGAAAAATACATTTCATAAAATATACTGAAGTGCTATTTATGGGACATTGAATTTATAAAATTCAAACCATGCTATTTTATACAAGTAATAAAATAATTAAAAATGCCAGAAGGATTTAAAAAAACAGTGCCAAGGACTTACTTCCTACAATAGTCTTGTGATTAAAAATCTTGCTCCAGAGTCCGCCTTCTAAATTATCTTTCACTCCAAATTCATAAATAGTATTTGGCTTCAGATTCTCAACTACAGTTTCAGTGGCTGGGCAGATTTGGAAAATCCATTTTTTTTCTTTGTCTTTTTCCCGATAACGAACTGTATATAATCTGTTGAATAAAAACGGTAATAATATTATGTTTTGCCACCCAACAGTTGACACCCGATATCAGTCCTGTCTTTATGATACAGGTTAAGTAGAAGCATTGGTTTAAGGACACTGAGGTGAAGAAGTTATTAAAGGTAATCCAAGACTCAAGGCCATTTGCGTAAGGCTCTCCTCATGGTTGGAGAAGGATCACTCTATGCTTCATGACTGGGTGATGAGTGGAGTCAGCAAAAGCTTTGGAGAAGAGAGATCCAACTTCTGGCTTCCAGCTTCCAAAGAACACAAGAAGTTCCAGGCTCCCCTCAGGGCATGGAACATCAAGTAATCTTTCTCCACCCATGAGGAAAGTCTTATGCAAATAGTTTTGAGTGCCCCAGATCATACATGATGTACCACAGATTCAGAATCCAACAAGATTTTGACAGATTAGGAATATATATATAGCATTTAATAAGATGAATTCTGATAGAAAAAGAAATAACATCCTTGAGTTCCTGAATTCAAAAGGCATTTATTAAGTGCCTGCTCTGAGTCAGACACTGTACTAGGCACTAAAGGAACAAAGAAAAATAAAAAAGTCCCAGCTTTCAAAGAGTTTACATTCTTTTAAGGGAAACAAAATGAACGCAGAAATGTAATATAAAATAAATACAAAACGAGATTTAAAGGAACTTCAGTAACTAGCAAATGGGGGAGGGTGATCAGGATAGGTTTACCTGTAGGCCCTGGTATTTAAACTGAGCTTTGAAAGAAGAGCATTTGCAGTCTAGGCATGAGGGGCAGCCAGTATAAAAACAGGAAGAAAGGAGATAGAAAGATTTATGTGGGAGAGAGCAAGTGAGAGAGTTTGACTGGAATGTGTCTCTCTCAATCACCATCACTCAGCAATATCTCCTCCTTTGAAGTTCACGCTAACCAAACTTATCACATCTCTCCTCCCTTACCCCTCCCCAACGCATTAGCTAGAATTCAGTTGTTGTTCAGTCACATCTGACTCTCTGTCACCCCCTTTGGGGTTTTCTTGAGAGAAGCACAGGAACAGTTTGCCATTTCCTTCTCCAGTTCATTTTATAGAAGAAGAAACTGAGGCAAACAGGGTTAAGTGACTTGCCCAAGGTCACACAAATAGCAAGTGTCTGAGGCTAGACTGGAACTCAAGAAGATGAGTCTTCTTGACTCCAGGCCTAGTACTTTATCCACTGGGCCACCTAGCTGTTCCTGTGGGCAGCTAGTACCTAGTACTTGGATCTAAGTTTTCAACCCCAATCCCTGGGTTCATACTAGAGAACTTCAACATATATGTTGATGTTCTGTCAAGTACTTCAACCTTCCAGTTCCTCAACTGACAACTCTCACAACCTACTCCTCTACTCCACCTCAGCTAAACACAGAGATGGTTATGTCTTTGATCTGCCTTCACACGTAGCTATTCTATTTCCATCTTCTATTCATTTGAAATTCATTTATCTGATCATAATTGTTATAATTCCATATTTCCCTATGCCATTCTGCTCCTAAACCCATTTTTCATCCTCATTATGATGCCCAATGCCTCCACGGTTAAGCATTTTCCCAGAGCTCCTGACTATATTCTCCAACCTTCACAATGATGACTCTTCAGTGGGGCAGTTTAACTCTATTCTATCCTCTATCTTTGGATCCCTTGCTTCATTGTCCTATAGCCACTCACATTTTGCCAAACCTTAGGCTTGTATGACTTTCAACATCTATATCATTTGTTGTTGAACAGAGCTGAATAAAGTCATATGTAAGGGATTTGGTTCCTGCTTCCATTGATGCCCAAACTCAACTGATATAGTCACAGAATATAACCCACCATGAATGAAAAAAAATTTAAATAAGATGTTAACACCTAGTGATGCCTTCAGAAAGTCTAAATACCTCTTTGATTACATTGGAGGGGAGTAATGACTTTGGAAGAAAAAAAAATCTTGAAGGAATTCAAATAGCTAAGCCCATGAGGTAGTCAGCTAGGTAGTTGTGGTAGATCCAGATGTAGTGTAGGAGTGTTAATTTGCCTTTACTGAAAATAGTCTACTATCATTCTCCTTCTTCTTTAAACTTTCCATATACACTGGTTCCTTTCCTTCTGCCTACAAGCAAAACAAAACAAGCACAAAACAAACCTCTCACTAAATCCTATCGTCCTTACTATCGATCATCAGGCATCTCTCTTCCTCTGCTAAACTCTTGGAAAAGGTCTTCTATACTAGATGCTTCCATTTTCTCTCCTCCCTTTCTCTCTCATTCTCTTCAAAACCATCTGTAATCTGGTTTCCAATCTTGTCACTCAACTGAAAATGTTCCCTCAAAAGTTATCAATGATATCTTCTTAATAGTCAAACATAATGGTCCCTTCTCATTTTTCATATTTCTCAATCTCTTTGCAACATCTAATACCATTGACAATCCTTTCTTCCAGAATATTTTTTCCTCTCTGAGTTTTCATGTTACTGCTTTTGATTCTCCTTCTACTTCTCTGACCTCTCCTTCAAGTGAAATAATAAATAAGAGAAGTCCTTGGCACAGTGCTTCTCACATGGTAGGTGTTCAATAAATGTTTATTACCTTATTCTCTTTTCTTCTTCTTTTCTAGCTCTTTATTCAAATCACCCTCAGTTACTGCCCAAAGTCCCTTTCCTGAGTCTTCTTCTCTTTTTTTCTACTCTTTCTCTTGGTGTCTGTATTAGCACTCATGGGCTTACTTATTCTCTGTATGCAGATAAGCTCTAGGTCTACAACCCCATTCTGTCTCCTGAGCTCCTGTCCTACCTCACCATTTTCCTGGTGGACATTTTGAACAGGGTGTCCCATAGACATCTCAGACCCAGCATGACCAAAACAACTCATTATCTTTCCTTCAAAACTCAGGCTTATTCTTCCATATTCTTCTATTATTGTTGAGGGCACCATTATCCTTCCTATGACTTCTGTGTTATCCTCAACTCCCCATTCTCACTCCACTTCTTAGGTTTTTTTTTTTTT
>CM053588.1:270129208-270146175 GCA_028646515.1 Pseudochirops corinnae
GGGAAGCTACAATGCGGAGGCAGGTGCAAAACCTCTGCCTTTCACTTTTCCACTCTGGACGCTTATCTCCCTCTTTCACAATCCCCACTCCTGCAGCTGGTGCTAATCCCCCCTCCTCTCAGCTGGTGCTAATGCCACTCACCTGAGAGCTTTTGAGAGCTTTCTCTGCACCTCCCAACCGGCCGCCCCTGCCGCCCCTGGGCACAGCCGTGGCTTCAGGCCAGGCTGGTTTTGGTTCGCAGTGCTGATATGGTTCCTCGTAGCCGAGCTGACTTTAGTGGGAAGTATCTTTGTGTGCGTTTTGAAGTTCTAGGTTGGTCCAGAGTCCTATTCCATGGGTATTTTGGGGTGGCTATGTGAGAGCTGCGATATATTGCTGCTGCTATGCTGCCATCTTGGCTCCGCCCCCCCCACTTCTTAGGTTTTAAGGGTGCTCGAGACTCCAAAATATCAATACGCTGGGTCCTGTTGAATGAATTCGACTCAAATCTTTTCTCAGCCAAAGTAAAACAAGGTTTATTAAAGATTTGTCTTAATGGGTAGACGTTTAAGGAGCCTAAGTATATGCAAAATTTGTGTTGACAAGTGGGCCAGAATAATCTGATACAGTATGAGTCTGCACTAGATTGAATTCTCTGCCTCATCATGGAGGCAAGATGGATCTTAAATACAGAGTCTGAGAGGATTTAGGGGTGGTCTAGAAGAAGGGTTTTGGGGGGGGTCTTGAGGAGGAGTCTAAGGAGGATCTTGAGGGGACTGAGGTCAGCCTCCAGTAATGAGATTAAGGGTGGGAAATAGCTGAAGGCCACCTGGAGATGACAGACAGTGGAGGGCTAGGCTAGTTTAAGGGTAACAGGTTTGAGTATGGATATTTTGATAACATCAAGGGTAGAAAGTAGCTGGCCAATGGAGGGCTAGGTTAGTTTGAGGGTTACAGATTTGAGTATAGATATTTTGATAAGATTAAGGGTGGGAAGTAGCTAGAAGATAGAGGGCTAGGCTAGGTTAAGAGTAACAAAGATTTGGGCCTAGCTATAATGAAAGGCTTAAGGCCTCAGACAAATACCTCATCAAGTGGGAAGATTCAGAGTTCAAGAGCCTGTACCCCATCATAATCAGCTGCCAAATATTGTTGTTTTTACCTTTACAATATCTTTCACATACATTTCTTTTATCCACTTACAGGGTCACCACCCTAATCCTCATTGGTTTTATTGCCTCTCACCAGGACTACAGTGATAACCCCCTATTTGATCTTCCTGCATCCACGCCCTCCCCACCTTCAATCCATCCTCCACACAACTGCCAGTGATTTCTCTTAAATGAAGGAAATCATGTCACATCTACCTCCTCCCATGCTGCCACCATTACCACTAATCTATAAATCTATTGCTCTTTATTACTTCTAGGATCAAATATAAACTCCCATTTCACAATTAAAACTCTACACATCCTGTGGCCTTTGGACTTTTTCAGTCTTCTCACACTTTATTCCTTTCCATGTCCACAACCTAACCGCACTTTTGTTGTTCCTCAAACAGGATGCTCTCTCTTCATCACTTTGTACCAGTTGCCCTTGTCATCTTCGCTTCTTGGAATCTTGGCTTTTCTTCAAGACCAAGTTCCAGCCATGATTTCTTGAGCAGGCCTTTTCTTATCCCCATATACGCGGCTTTCACACATATATCTATATATATGCAGCTTGGACTACTTACAGGTTGTGCTTTGTCTTTTGTTCTCAAATAGGACCATGACATTAGGGAGATGATGACATGACTTACAATTGACTTTGATTTCAGTGAGGGAGGGGTATGCAGTCGCCAGCCTCATTTTCTCCTCCAGAGCCATCTGGGTCTGGTGGCCAGATATCAATCTAGAGATGGCCTAGGATGCAGTGGGAGACTTGGGCCCTTTTGAGGTAAGGTTCTTACCTTAGGCAACTGAATAGGCCTCTTTAAGAACTAAGTCAAGGGATGACCTGATGGGTTGACTGGAGGCAGGATTACGAGAGAAAGAGAAAATGGAGGCAGGGAGGTCTATTAGAATGCCATTGCAATAGTTCAGTCGACAGATGATGAGGGCCTGGACGTCTCCCCAGAAATGAGAATCCCAGAAGAAAATGCAAGGGAAAAGGGTCAGTTGGAACAAAGTGTGCAGAAAGTAAATACCTAGAGAAAATGTTAATGATTCACAATCTGCAAGTACCATTTATTGGCATATGCAAATATTAACAGTAATTATAACAGTAATTAGATCCTGACTAGAGGGAAGGGTATGTGTGTGTGAGCATGTGAGTGTGTGTGTGTGTGTATATGTGTGTGTGTGTGTGTGTGTGTATGTATGTATATGTGTGTGTGTGTGTGTGTATATGTGTGTGTGTGTGTGTGTGTGTGTATATGTGTGTGTGTGTGTGTGTGTGTGTATATGTATGGGATGAGTGAAAACTTCTCAGTTTGGGGTGGTTAACTTTCCAAATTGCTTCTGTCAATCACTTTTATCTTCCTTTGTCTGTTTTCTCGCCTTGGTGGGACCCTCCCCTTATCTTTCCTTGCTGTCCCAGTTGGAGAAGTATTTGGTGAAGTATGCCTCTCCACCAATGAGAAGGGAAACAGTCTGGGAGGGGTCTTGACTAAATTAGGTCATAAATTCCAGGACTATCTTTTGTAACTTGCCTCTTCTCCATGATGAGTCATGGGGAAGACCGCCCTCTTCTCCCAGGGAAGAGAATAAAGTCCTGTTCTTATCCTAAGAGATCTCTGTGTTTATTTCTTTTCACTAAATTAAGGATGAAGGGTATTTTTCATCCCAAACATGTGTGTTGGGGAACAGTAGGAAAGAAATCTTTGGATAGAGTTAGAGCGGATTATGGAGGGCCTTGATAAGTAGGCTGATAAATTTAGGTAGGGAATAGGGATCCATTGATGGTTTTACAGGATCAAGGTGGCACAGCGGATAGTGTGCTGGACTGGGAGTCAGAAAGGATCATCTTCCTGAGTTCAGATCTGGTCTCAGCTACTTCCTAGCTGTATGACCCTGGGCAAGTCATTTAACCCTTTACCTCAGTTTCCTCCTCTGCAAAATGAGTTGAAGAAGGAAATGAAAAACTACTCTAGAATCTTTGCCAAGAAAACCCTAAATGGGGGTCACAAAGAGTCAGACACAATTGAAAAATGGCTTAAATAATAACAAGTTTCCATCAACAAAACATATTACTTTTCGTCTGGGACAGCTTGGGAGGTTTTTTCTGACCCTGGACATACTAAGTCCTAATTTGTATATTCCCTCATTCACAGACCATAGAAAGTAAGAACTGTAAGTTAAATATGTTCACCCTTTAATATATACCTTGAGGAGAATCTAAAAACTGAAAGTTGCAGTCCTGATCCAGAACGATGCAAATAGTAACAGAAATCTTCACAACCAGGGAAGAAAAATGCCACTCCATTTTCAGTTTCCAAGCCAATGAAAAAAAAATAGCACTTCTGTCAGTGGAAACTTGTTAGGGGAGGTGCTAAAGAAATGATTGCTTTGATATGGAAAATTTTAGGTCAGAAATTAAAAAAAAAAAGGAAACAGCCGTCCAGTAAACTCTTTTCATTTGTCTAGGCTAAATTAGTTTGCATGAACCTACTATGGTGAAATATTTGCTTTCTTTGCAGCTGTGCCAGAAACTGGAGTTTATGAGATTATAACGACAAAATTCAGTGTTCCAGGAGCCTGCCAAAGGCATTCAGGTTTGGATAGTTGTGGAAGATTGTATTACTGAAGGAGAGCTTCCAATGTACTCAGATTTCAATACCCAAGAAATAATAATCCCCCCTTGAGCTACCATTTGCTTATATAAATCTACTGTGTTGGGCTAAATTCTAAAAAGCAGCTGCAGGCACATGTGAGGGCAGAATCTGGCCCTCAATCAATAGGCTTTCCAAAGCCTGCTTCTAATTATACTCACTTACCATTTTAGAGAGTTTATTTGTTTGGTATAATGTCTATGGTATTTATCAAGCTTTTTGATGCTAATTGTTCTTTGCTCAGACCAATACAATGGCCTAAACCATAGAGGAAATGTTCATTTGGATTTCTTTACTAACTTAGCAGAGGGAACCAATGATTAATGGAAACCAAAATGATTCAAGAACCTTGGTTTCAGCCATTACTTTCTAATTTTCCCTTCCCCATTCCCAACAAAATATTTGTGGAGATTTTCTCTACTTTCCATCTACACAGCTCAGCTCAGTTAGAACTCTAAGGAACATGATGCCCCATCAGATAAACTGATCACCTGAAATTTCATGATCCAGTCATTAATTCTGCTTTGGATACCCAACACCTTCCCAACTCTCTCAGCCTTCTCTGCCCTCTGATTGCAGGGCTGGAGGATAGAGCACTAAACTCCTCTCAAAGCAGTCCTTTATAGAGGGATGGATCTGGATTCTCCAAGTAACTCTCCACTTTCCATCAACAGCTCTAGCTGGTTTGAACTCAAGAAAGATGATGCTCCCATGCACCATTGCACCATCCTCTGGTGCCCCATCCCTTTCCAGCTTCCTTTTGGGTGTTGTCTTTCCTCATTAGATTGGAAGCTTCTTGTGGGCAGAGACAATTGTTTACTTAAAAACCAGCAATCAGCACAAAATATAGTAGGCACTTGATAAATGTTTATTGAATAGAATTGTTGAATTGACTTTTAATAAATGAAATAATTGATTTTGAATTTTAGTCTTTGCATTTTGGTACCCATCCTCTGATGGAAATACTAGCAAAGAATACAGTAGTTTATGGATCCTACAGTCTAAGAGGGAGATGAAACATCTAGGTCTACAATCTAGTAAGAGGGATATACCATAGGTCCTAGATGGAACCTTAGAAGAGGTCCTTGGTCAACTATCTCATTTTACAGATGAAGAAACTGAGGCCCAGGTCATGGTTACAGAGTAAGTATCTGAGGATTCCAACCTGGGGATTCTTGATTCCAAGTCTGGTGCATCCACCAAACCATGACGCATCTCCTATAGAATCAATCCATGGACAATTGACTATAACACAGGAGAGATAAGTGCAGAAAAAAAGTTCAAAGTGCAATACAGGATTCAAGGAGGGAAAAATCATCCCAAGATCATGCCAAAATTTGCAGAAATAGCTTGACATAGTGAAAAGAGTGTTGGATTTGGTGTCAGGAGGCCTAGATTTGAATCCTAGATATGACCATTGCTAGATGTGGTGTGTAGTTAGGGGAAAATCACCCTCTCAAAGCTTCCATTTCTTCATTTGTAAAAATGGGATAATACTTGTACAACCAAATCAAAGAAAGTAGTTGTAAGGAAAACACTTGCTAAACCTGAAAATGCTAAATAGCATTTCTCAAAAGTCTTTAACAGCTTAAAATTACACTTGGGGACCTTGAGAACATCCTATATACATGTTTTTATTCTTATCTATTAAAGTTTTCTGTTGTTCCATATAATTAATTCCATTCTGTGCATAAAGGAGCAAAGAAACAAAAGGGTTGGCTCACGTGCCCAGGGCAGCAATCTCTGGCACACACATGATTAGGTTTGTTATTAGATACACTCTCCTAAGAATTTGCACATCACACAAGATACGCTCCTATTAGGTAAATTCGTGATAGTTTCCATGTTTTCCTTTCATCAGGTCAAAAGCTTAACTCCAAGCTATCTACATTTTGTCCCATTTTAGAGCCAATATTTCTCTGTGCTATTTGATCCTCTGAAGCATGTTTCAATCAACAAATATTTATTCACAAGAGAGGATCTTCATGTGAAAGACATTGAGTGAACATAAAGAAAGATGGCTTAGGAAGTAGAGAATTGGATGGAATCCCATCCAGGCTAAGCGCATTGTCCCAGGGGGAGTAGGGGAGTGTCTGATCAGTGGAAACAAGTAACTTTTGGGACTGATTGACTGATACAGTAAAGCTGAGTAAATCAATGAATATTTTCAGGCAGTAAACATTTAATAAGCACCTACTGTGTGTCAGACACTGCTAATGACACAAAGAAAGGTAAAATCATTAAGTCACATCTTATACCAACTTTACCCTGATGAAGAACATTTCAGAATTTTAAATTCTTTCTGGTTTTAACTATTAGGAGAGGCTGAAAAACTGAAATGGAACCTTAAACTAACACAACTATTTGTTTTCCTAGCATGGGCGTTCAGGCCCAAACCATCTTGACCTATAATTTCCAGAAGAATGTGTGCTCTTTGAAAGGCTTGCTTAGTGATGGGTGAGACAGGGATGCTTCAGACTCTGTCAAACAGCAGAGAAATATTTTGTCAGACAAATTTGGGTTTGGCAAAAGCGTCAAGTGAAGAGCTTGGCAAAAGAAGGTGAATCATGAATACTTTCAAGGAAATTTAATCTTCGTTTTTTTCTGATTCGTTTCCATAATCAAAATGCATTTATGAGAGATTATTGATATCTGAGAACATGGACAAAAATGTTTTCCAGAGGCCTTTTTTTATAGACAAAGACAAATGTTGTCAAAAGAAATCAAAATCAAATTCAAAAATTAAAACCCCCCAGGTCTGAATTTTTATATAATAGAGTAGTTTTGGGGTAAAATTATTTGGATAAAATTTCGGTATGTTTATCTAGATTTGAACTTCTGAACCATTACATTTCAGAGCATTATGCAACCTATTTAGATATTTGAAGTTAGGAATTTAAGAAAAATTAAAACAAAAATTTTCCATAGTCAAGTCTGTTCATATAAACGGTGGTTCAAAGTCTAAACACTACTTTTTTTTGTGCATATTTTTACATCTCTAGTACCTATCACAGTACCTTACATAACTATCTATTGTTGAGAAAAATAAACTTTTCTAAAATAAATATATCCACTCTATATTTTTTGAAGTAGCTGTCTCATAGTCAACTCACCCTCAGCAAGGCCAAAATAATTCATTATATTTTCCCCCAAATGAACTCCTTTTCCAAACTTCTATATTTCATTGGGTTATACCTTCTTCTAGTTGCCAGATTCAAGATCTCAGAATAATCCTTGACTTTATACTCTCCTTCATCCATCACATCCAATCAGTTGTCAAGTCTTGCCAATTCTTGCCACAAAAATCACTCACATCCCTTTCCTTCTTTCTACTAACAACTACTGCCTCATCGTCTCTTATCTATTACACGGGCTCCTAATCAGTGGCATCAAACTCAAATAGAAATAGGGACCATTAATCGCACATAAGGATCCCTGTGGACATCGTATTGACTTAAAAATGACATTAATATATTTATGTTTTATTGTATGTTTCTTTATCTTGTTAAATGTTTCCCAGTTGCATTTTAATCTGGCTCAGATAAAAGTTGGGAGCATTCTGGGCAGCACATAGTCAGTGAACAACACATTTGAGACTTGTGAATGATCTCCTTGTCTTGTTTCTCCTTTCACCAATCTATCCTCCATCCAACTGCTAAAAATTATATTCCTTAAGTTCAGATCTGACCATGTCACTCCCTTGCCCAAAACTCTTCAGTAGCTTCCTGTTGTATCTAGGATCAAATACCGATTTCTCTGCCATTCAGAGCCCTTTGCAACGTGGTTCCAACACATTTTTTCCCCCAGGCTTATTATACATCCCCTTCATTCACTTTACATTCCAGTCAAACTGTCCTTTTTGATGTTTCTCACACTTGACATTCCATGTCTTCGTTTCCTGTGCCTTTGTGCGGCTCGTCCCCTATGCCTGGAATGCATTTTGTCCTCGTCTATGCCTCTTAGAATCCTCACTTTGCTGCAGAGCTCACTTCATCTGCAATCTTGTACTCGAGGCCTTTTCTCATTCCCCTAAATGCCGGTCCTCCTCCTGTCCATTATGTTTGGTGTGTGAGTGAGTGTGTGTGTGTGTGTGAGTGTATTTTACGCATTTGGTATCTATATGTATAAATGCTCTCTCCTCTGATAGACTGTATGTTCCTTGAGGGCAGGGACTGCTCCACTTTTATCTTCATAATTCCAGCAACAAGTACATTGTAGGCTCTTAATAAGCATCTGTTACTTGATTAAAACCACATGCTTATTTTAGGATAAGGAAACTGAGTTTTGGTAAATTACCTGTCATTAGGACACTGACTCGGTAAGGTCCAATCATATTGTGGGTTGATGAGGAAACCCCAGGACAGAAAGACTGAGCTTGGTGACAAGGTGCCAACTACCATTTGGAGAGGTTTTCGGGTGCGAGATTTACCTGTAGAAGCAATGCATAGATCAATTTTGATGATACTTTGTGTTTCCACATCTTATACAAAGAAAATTAGTGGCTTGCAAAGATAACATAACTGAACACTCCCAAATCCTTCCTCCCCCTAATGTGTTTATTTATCCAATGGGATTAGACTTCTTTATTAAAAAGTAAATTTGAATCTTACCTGAAGGTTTTGAACTCTTGTTGGTTAAAATGTGTATGTGCATAATACATATATATGTATGTATGTGTATATGTGCATACAAATATAACACATTAATATATTTATATCATACACTATGTATTACATGCACATAGGTGCATATAGAGTATATATTATATATTTCTTAATAATTTTAGTTCTTATCCTGTTTGGTTTTATTAAGTTTACTGTGGCATTAAATTATGCCTAATAAAGACCACTGAAAAATCATGCTAGACTTACTTTCAACTACAGACAGAGAGAAAGCCGATAATTTTTCCCTGTGACTGTTAAATTGACATCTATGAAGAGCCAGTATTTTGTTGTCTGCATTATTGATCTTCTGTTTCTAGCTATCTAAATGGGAAGAATCTCCATTACTAAAATTGCAATAATTATGTACTGTGAGATGAATGACAAAAATGAAAAACCTATTTTGAATAATCTAGTCCTCTAGATTTTCTCAGATCAAATCCATAAAAAGAAATTAAATCTTTCCAACCACATGCTTATTTTAGGATAAAGAAAGAGAGATCTTCATCATTGTTATCATCATTATCAGAGGGCAGTAGGGTACAATGGGAGAACTGCAAGATATGAGTCGGGAGAGACCTACATTGGAAGCTCATTGCTTCACATTCAGGAATTGTGCAACCTTGGAGAAGTCATTCATTGCTGTGATTTCAGTTTCTTTAAATTCAAAGTGAATATAATGATAGTTGCTTAACATTCAGAGGTTTTTATGAAGAGAGCATTCCACAAATGTTAAAGCATTCTCTTAATGTAAAGTCTTTTTCATTAGTAATAGGGACTGTGTAGAAAGAGAATGTCCTGTAACGGGAATCAAGCTAGGTTCTCTCATGTTCAAGAATGGTATAATAATACACTGTTAAAAATGCTCTTCAAGGCCTTCAGAGCATAGGTGCTGATTTAAATTTCTGAAAACATAAGAAACCATGAGAATGGGAAGATAGTGAAAAAGAAGAGAATAGCTTCTCAGACATAAAAATAAAACACACACACATACATATATACATACACACATACATTGAGGGAATTAGAGCAGCAAGTGGTAGTGGAAATTGAGGGAACCACACTGACTACATCTTGTCATTCAGTTCTAGAGCTAGCTCAGTTACCTTTCTATTCAATTATGGGTCTAGTCTAAATTCTGTCTTTTGAGAAAAATTTGTTCAACTTGGGAATTATGAGAGGACTTTGTTGCATTGTTTGAATCCAGCCGTGGGTGAGTAGAAAGCTGGACTACCTTTACCTGCTGCTTAGAGACCCTTAACTAAGGACCTAGGTTATGTTGACCAGAAACCAGGTCAGATCCAAGGATTGATGCGATCTCACAACTGTACATCCAAAGCAACTCATACGTCTTATCTAAAAATTGGCCCCATAACGTTCTGCCCAATCAGTGATTGTTTCCATGTTCCTTTGATTGTTTGATTGTTTACAACACTTGGGAGTGGGACACCTCTTTTTCTGATTTCAAGGAATTACACCTGTTCGCTCTTCTCCTTCCAACTTGGAAAGTTGGCATGCATTGCTTAATAAACCAATATGCCTGGAAGTTCGAATCTTTCTTTGTTTAATCATTTCGTGTTTTACCACCACAGCATATACATATATAATATTTATATGTATTATATATCACCCTATATGTATCTATATGTGTAATGCATGTGCATTTAGACATATGTGTGTATCCTGGGTCTAGAATACATCAGAACAAATTAAATGGAAAGGCAATGTATTTTAGGGAGTAATAGCATTTACTGCTTTCTGTGTAGCTGAAAGAACATTATGATAGGAACCAAGGGGCTTGAGTTCTGATCCTGACCACTACCATTATCTTATACTTTGAGAAAGGGACTTTGCCTCTAAAATTCTTAATTTCATCATCTGTAAAGTGATATGGTTGGATTAGATTATAACTACTGTCCTTTGCAATTCTAATATTCCCTCGTTATACCAAATGAAAAGCAGGCATCAGGTAATTGAACTAGAACAAAATGTACCTATCTTCTCTTCCTTTCTATTCAGGAAATTGTTGTTTTCAGAGAATTTTTGTTTGCATATTTGTTGTAGGAAGGGCTTATTTATCTTATTCTAAGATCAGAAGGAAATAGCTCTTGAGAATGTTAGATTTATAAGTGTTGGACAGATGAGATCTTTGTGACTAAAACATAACTCTCATGAGCCCAAGATTTTTTGAAAACATCATTTTCAAGTTGTTTACTCCATTTTAGATTGAAAAAATATTTAGAGAGTCTTTTCAATGAGAAACATCAGAGACTGGTAAAATACATAAGATACATGGCTATAAATAATTTCCAAATTGGGATGTGGAGAAGATGGGAAGTTTACTAGATAATGAGAAAGTAATTTTTTTTATTAAATTTAAGAAAATCTGGAGAAGCAAATGGCCCAGGTTTTGCTCATTTTGCAGTCTCTCACTTCTTTTCCTGCTATTCCATGAAACTCTTTTGGTATTGATCCATATAATTTAGCAATTCCCAAGAAATCTTACATGTAGCCTTCTCTGATCTCTTTCCAGTCTCCCTTGATGCTCTCTCACCCCTCTTTAAGAGACAATATGTTTTTCCTCCTTTGAAACTTCCATAGTATATTCTTAGACTTTTACTATATACACAATGCATTCTATGCTGTATTGTATTTATTTTTTTCTTTGTCTTATCTCCTTTATAGTAGTAGATCTTGGAGAACAGAGGTCATGACTTCTTCATCTTGGTATCTGTCCTACAAACAGCAGATGTGGAAGAAATGTTTGTTGAACTGAAACTTCAGTGTTATCTTTGTGTCTTGCCTCTCCTGCTCCTCCCTGATCTAATTGGCTAGTGAGGTCTACTGAGTCTGCTTTTGCAATCTCTCTCACTTCCACTCCCTTCTCCCAATTCCCATTGCCACCATTCCAGTACAAGCCTCCATGACCATCAGCTTGGGCTTTTGCATTTGTTAGAAGTTGAGGTTGCTATGGCACTGAGCAAAAAGAAGGCATACTTGTATATCTGAGGTGAAGAAGAAGGGTGGGTGATACACATGTTAGTTATCCTCTGGGCCTATTTACGAGGGGAGGTGAAGCTGAAAAGGACCAATATGGACCAGGATCTCTCCTCTACAGCTCCTCACTCCCACACCTCCCTTTCCCTGAAAGTCAACAAAGAGGTTTCTTTGTTGTTGGGGTTGGTTTGGGGGCTAAGGCTCAAGCTCCAAACCTTCCTTGCCTCAGCTTCCTGGTTGCCTCTGTCCATATTGATTTATCTTCCTGGGTCACCTAAGGGCATTATAAAGATCCTTTAAAAAGGAGTTGGAGTCCTTCAGATATAGGCAACGTACCAAGACATCAAGTCACCACAACTTGTCCTCCGGACCAGATCTGTTTTTGTCTGGAGGACAGGGGGCCCTTGTCTCCCCCAAGCTAAGTCCTGCAGTATCTTTTATGGCTAAGTTAACTTCTTTTATAAATTGATAAATAAACTATTACATAGTGTCCCATTTCATTCCAACCCTAAACCATTAAGTACAGGCCAATGCAGGCCTGCACATTAAGGGGACAGGGGCTTCCGGAGGAGGTTTGACTGTAGAGTGGTTGTAAGTTGACTTGCATTTAATGAAGGAAGGAGCCTGGATAAACATCTGGTGTTTGATAAAATGCCTGCCATTTTTTGAGTCAGTGAAGTTTGGGAAAGGCAGAATGGACAGAGGGGGATCGAGGTAGATATAAAGTAGAATAAGAAAAGAATTCACTGAATACGTATAGAAGAGAAAGAGGAAGAGTCAGAAAATGTGGGCCTGGTACAGCCCAGCAGTGCACTCAACCCTGAAGCAAGAGGGATTGGGTTAGAGTTTTCCCAACTGAAATGAAAAACACTGTGTTTTAGTGTCATTTCCTTCTTTCCCTTCAACGTTCCCCACATTCCCCTCTCCCCAAAAGCACATATACATCAGTGTTTTAAGAATTTGCAGTTTGAGCAGTTGGTACAGTGAATAGAATGCCAGGCCTAGAATCAGGAAGAACTGAGTTCAGATCTGATGTCAGACACTTACTAGCCATATGACCCTGGGCAGATCTCTTAGCCACAGTTTGCCTCCATTCCCATCTCAAAAATGGGGACAGTAATGATATCTTCCAGGGTGTCATAAGAGTCAAATATATTGGATCAATAACATGTTTAATTAATAACACCCAATTAACAATTAATCAATATAATATAGTGCTCAGCTCATAGTAAGTGGTAATAATTTATTACACATTTATTAATGTTTTGAATTCCTTTATACATGTGGATGGTGGTCCCTCCATGCCTAGGCAGACAGGCTTCCCATGACCAACAAACTCATTATGTGGTGGCTAAACTGGGGGTAAGCCTCTCCGCTTAGCTGCGTGGCTCCTCAGACCACAGGCATGCATTTCCAAGGCTTTCCAGATTGCTAGGCTGTGCCAGAGTTTTTGCTGTGGTGGTTTAGCTTTCCAGGTCCCAGGGCCATTTCTCTGCCAGATGAGTCATCCATAGAGGTTGTAAGTGGAGGTCACATAGCCCATAAACCAACAAAGAGCAGTGATGAGAGGCTATTAGTATGGTTTGGTCTCTTTCCACTTTTATGGATATAGGATTTCTGTGCTCTTCCTTGACTGTTTTGGGAAGAGGGTATCCAAGGAGACACAGGGTGATCTAGTATTCAGGGGACTGCTTGACTGTGATTGGCAGTTTCATGGCAAAAATATCAGTTCTACCACGGGAATAAGGAACAGAACTTCTATTTATATAGGGTTTGGGAGGGTTTGGGAGGACAGGGGGTGGCGAAAGATTAGAGTAGCAATTCTACATATTCTAAGCTTTTACTACTAAACTTTAGGAACAGTAGAATGTTCTTTTGTAGTTTTTGTGTCCTGTAGTCCCATCTCCTTAGGACCAGAACCAATGATCATTTCCCTATTTTCCAGGAGGAAAAAAGTCTGACATTTTGAGGACTGTGTCACATGAAGATTCAGCCTTGCTGAACAAGTCCTATATCTTTACCAGGCTATAACCTCCAACCATTTCTAACCTACTGGAAACTTCAACCCCAATCTCATACCTCTAATAGGTAGTGAGCTCGCTCCTTATTGTGCCTCAAAAAGGAGTGCCTGTGAGCCATCTATCCTTTCACTTGTCCTCAATTTCCGTCTTTCTTATGGTTATATCTAAAAAGAATATTAAAGTTGATATGGTACAGGACATCCAGCAATATGCTACTTGTTGGTAACTGGATAAGGCTCTCACATTTAAAGTACTCATAGGGGTGACTAGGTGGCATAGTGAATAGAGCACTGGCCTTGGAGTCAAGAGGACCTGAGTTCACATCTGGCCTCAGACACTTAACACTTACTAGCCATGTGACCTTGGGCAAGTCACTTAACCCCAACTGCCCTGTGTTCCCCCCTCCAAAAAGCAAAAATAAATAAATTACTCATAGTCAAAATTTGCTTAAAGGTTAAAAAAATGGTGATTCTTGTCCCTTTCTCCCTTTTCTGATACGTGGATACCATAATTACAGATGTGAAAGGGGGGTACACAGGTTTGAGGATGGCTTTATTTTTTTGTTTCATGAACTACCATGGTAAAAAAAAAAGTTATCATCAAGTAGTTAGCCTCCTGGTGATGAGCTTCTCCACTGTTGGCTAGAATGGTCCTTGAAAAATAGATTTAGTTAATTTCTGAGGGCCATACTTGAAGCCCTTCCATCATGATAGAATCTAATAGAGTTTGTGTTCTGTTGGCATAGACTTCAAGAACTGAGGTCACCTCCCTGTCACAATGAGTCTCTATGTTAAAGCATAGTAGAAGTTCTTCATGCAAAAATGTCCTTATAAATATCTACAGTCATAATTAAATGAGATCACATGTGGGAATGTGTCCAGAAAAGCATAAAGTGCCACCTCAATAAAAATTATTGAGGTTTTGGCTCTGAAGGAAAGAAATGTTACATACCATCATTAATGTTGAAACAAGAGCTATGTGTTTGGTCAGATTGAGGACCTGTATCACCTAGGTAGTTAGAGGTAAAGGAAGAGGTAGCTGCCCATAAGGTGTGATTTGAAGGGTGTTTGCTGGCCTACTACAGAGTATGAAATTCCACCATTAAAGATTTGTCTCAGGGGTGGAGCTAAGATGGTGGAAAGGAAGCAGTAACTTTTCAAAGCTCTTCCAAGAATTCTATTGCTAAACGCTAAAAAGTGAATTTGAATGGATTTTAGAGTGACAGAACCCATTGGGAGATGGAGCATGGAAGATTCCCAGCCCAGAAAAGTGCCCTCATAGGTCTGAACAGGGGGAACTTGGAGCACACAGGGGCTGCACCAGTGTGGATCTGAGAGCAGACTACAGCAGAGTGAGAAGGAGCCCCAGCTAGTCAGTAGACTCACCCACCCCAAGGGTGATTTGCAGCCATCTCACCCCAGGACAGAGGATTGTAGGAGCTGGGTAAGAGAAAATGCAGGGTCTGCAGTACGGTCAGCAGCTTCTCCTCGGGCTACCAGCCCACAGCCTGGATGTTTAAAAATTACATACCCAAACTTCCAGAAGTCAAGATGGAGGAATAAAACTTAGTTGCTCTGATACCCCCTCCCTGACCCAGAAAACTCAGAGTTAAATGCCCTACCCAGAGTAAAATCTTGAATTAGTGGAAATAGCTTCAGGCCTGGGTGTCACTGAGAAAGGGAGAAGTAAGACAGTACAGAGTCTAAGCCCAGGAGGGTGGATCCAGCAAGCCCTAACAACAAAAGCCCAGGTGTGCTTTAGTACCAGCTGGGCAATCAGTAAACTGCAGCCCTGCCCTGCTGCTAGCCTCCTGCTACTGAGTCTGTATGAGCTGTAGCCCAGAGACACAGAGGTGGAAACTTGAAGGAGCCAGACCACCCCTCCCTCACCATTACTCTGTGAACCTCAGGGTAACTCAGGGGTAACATTGAGAGTCCTGGCCCTGGCCTCCATCTATACACTCAGTGGCTATGGCTCACTAAGTGAACAACCAAACCTCTACCTCCCAGCCAGAGAAGCTCTATACTTCTGCACCCCAGAAGCAGATATCCACTTTAAAAATCCAGACCGTAGGCAATCACAATGGGCAAGAAGGAAACTGCAAAGTCTAGGACCATAAAATCTTTTTATGGTGAGCAAGAACAACCAAATTTAGAAGACAACACAGACTCTTTACTTACACTGGAGACCACAGAAGGAAATGTGAATTGGTTTCAAGCCCAAAAAGTTTTCTTGGAGGACCTCAAGAGGGAATTTAAAAATGAAATTAGAGAGGTAGGAGATAAATTTAAATCTACAGTGACCAAATTGGAAAAAAAATCTCACTGAAGAAAACAAATCTTTAAAAAGTAAAATTGGAGAACTAGGATGGGAGGTCCAAAATCTAACTGGAGAAAATACCTCCCTAAAAATGAAAACTGAGCATATGGAAAAGGAGCTTCAAAAACTGATTGAGGAAAATAATTCACTAAAAATTAGAATCAGTCAAATTGAAGCTAAGGATTCTATGATGCAGCAAGAGTCAGTCAAACAAAACATAAAGATTGAAAAATTAGAAGAGAGTGCAAAATATCTCATTGGAAATACAACGGACCTAGAAAACAGATCCAGGAGAGATAACTTAAGAATTATCGGCCTACCAGAAAGCCATGACGAAAAAAGCAGCAGCATCCTCCAAGAGATTGTCAAAGAAAACTGTCCTGAGGTCTTAGAATCAGAAGGTAAAATATTTATCAAAAGAATTCACTGATCTCCTCCTGAAAGAGATCCCAAATTGAAAACTCCAAGAAATATAGTAGCCAAATTCCAGAGCTACAAGATCAAGGAGAAAATACTGCATGCAGCCAAAAAGAAACAATTCAAATATCGTGGAACTACAGTCAGGATTACACAGGACTTAGCAGCTTCTACATTAAAGTATTGGAGGGATTAGAATTTGATATTTCGTAAAGCAAAAGAGCTAGGACTGCAACCAAGGATCAACTACCTAGCCAGACTGAGCATAATCTTTCAGGCAATAAGATGGTCATTTAATGAAATAAAGTATTTCCAAACTTTCCTGATGAAAAAGACAGAGCTCAATGGAAAATTCTATCTCGACCTACAAGACCAAGAAGGACATAAAAAGGTAAACAAGGAAAACATACACTCACACAGACACATACACATACTGATGCCCACACATACACATAACTTGAGCAACTTTGCTCAATAAGAGCAAACTGCTTACATTCCTTTATAAGAAGCAGATACCTGTCAATACTGAAATTTGTATAAGTATTGTGACATTTAAAAGGGATGTACATAGATAGAGGGTGTGGGTGTAAGCGAACTAATCTGAAGATTAAAAAAAACCTATTAAGGGGAATAAAGGGATTGTAATGGGAGAAAAGGAAAGGTAGAGGTAGAAGATGGTAAATTATGCCACAAGAAGAGGCATAAAAACATACTAAAGTGGAGGGGAGGGAAGGAAGGAGATGAGCATCATATGAACATTA
>CM053588.1:270146675-270209537 GCA_028646515.1 Pseudochirops corinnae
GCACAATTATAAGAAATCTCTAAAAGTCTTAGGATTGAAGGAGATGTCTACATTCAGAGAAAGATCTAGAAAGAACAGAGTTTAAATGGAGACTGAAGCAAACTACATGCTCTCATTCTTTTCCATGTTTGGTTTTGTTTCTTCTTTACCAATGTTCACTCCATTGGTTACAACTCTTCTCTACAACCAGACTAATCTCCAATGTGAAAGTATTTGCAGATCCTATACTTGATTGCAAGCCACCATGGGGAGAGGGGGGAAGGGAGGGGAGAAAATTTTAAACTCAAGAGATTGTGGAATTGAATCTTATAAACTAAAAGCAAATAAACAAATCAATTATCTTTGGCAAAAAAAAAAAAAGATTGAGTATGTGTCATACAAGACATGACCAATATAGTGTTGCTTCTTGGATAAGTACATAATAAAAGCATTTCAGAGAAAAGTTCATGTAAAAAGAAAAAAAAGGAAAAAAGAAAATGAAGGTTGATGAATTGGGCATGCAATTGAAAAAGCTAGAAAAAGAACAAATTGAAAATCCCCAATTAAATACTAAATTAGAAATAATGAAAACCAAAGGAGAGATTAATAAAATTGAAAAATTGAAATTCAGAAAACTATTGAACTTATAAATAAAACTAAGAGCTGGTTTTATGAAAAAACCAATAAAACTGATAGACCCTTAGTTAATATGATAAAAAAAAAAGAAGAAAACCAAATTTCGAGTATCAAAAATGAAAAGGGCGAATGTGCCTACAATGAAGAGGAAATTAAAACAATAATTAGGAATTATTTTGCCCAATTGGATGCACATAAATTTGACAATCTTAGTAAGATGGATGAATATTTACAAAAATATAAGTTGTGCAGATTAACTGAAGAGGAAGTAAATTACTTAAATAACCCCATTTCAGAAAAAGAAATTGAAGAAGCTATCAGGGAACTCTCTAGGAAAAAAATCCCCAGGGCCAGATGAATTTACTAGTGAATTTCATCAAACATCAACTGATCCCAATAATCTAACAAACTATTTGGGAAAATTGGTGAGGAAGGAGTCCTACCAAATTCTTTTTAAGACGCAAATATGTTACTGATACCTAAATCAGGGAGAGACAAAATGGGGAAAGGAAATTATAGACCAATCTCCTTCATGAATAATATTTTAAATAAAATATTAGTAAAAAGACTGCAGCAACTTATGGCAAGAATAATACATTTTGATCAGGTTGGATTTATTCTAGGAGTGCAATGATGGCTCAATATTAGGAAAACCATCAGTATCATTGACCATATCAACAGTAAAACTAGCAGAAATCGTATGATTATTTCAATAAATGCAGAAAAAGCTTTTGACAAAATACAACATCCATTTCTATTAAAAACCCTAGAAAGTATAGTAATAAATGGAGTTTTCCTTAGAATAATAGGTAGCATCTATTTAAAGCCATCAGCAAGTATTATATGTAATGGGCATAAATTAGAAACATTTCCAATAAGATCAGGAGTCAAACAAGGATGTCCACTATCACCCCTCTTATTCAATCTGGTACTAGAAATGTTAGCAGTAGCAATTAGAGAAGAAAAAAGAAATCAAAGGAATCAAATTAGGCAAAGAAGAGACTAAGCTATCACTCTTTGCAGACGATATGATGATATACTTGGAGAATCCTAGAGAATCAAGTAAAAAACTTCTTGAGACAAAAAATTTAGCAAAGTTGCAGGTTATAAAATAAACCCACATAAATCTTCAGATTCCTATATATTTTTAACAAAGTCCAACAGCAAGAGATAGTAAGAGAAACCTCATTTAATGTTACTGTAGACATTATAAAATATCTGGGAATCTACCTGCCAAAACAAACCCAATACCTTTATGAACACAACTACAAAACACTTTTCACACAAATAAAGTCAGATCTAACTAATTGGAAAAACATCAATTGCTCGTGGCTGGTTTGAGCTAATATAACAAAAATGACAATTTTACCTAAATTAAATTACATATTTAGTGCCATTCCAATCAATCTACCCAAAAATTACTTTACTGAGCCAGAAAAAAATAGTGACAAAATTCATTTGGAAGAACAAAAAGGTCCATAATATCAAGGCAATTAATGAAAATGTGAAAGTATTTGCAGATCCTATACTTGATTGCAAGCCACCATGGCCGGGGGGGGGTGGGGTGGGGGGTGGGGGGTGGGGGGGGGTGCGGAGTAAGGTAGGGGTGAAAATTTGAAACTCAAGAGATTGTGGAACTGAATCTTGTAAACTAAAAGCAAATAAACAAATCAATTTAAAAAAAGATATGTCTCTTTATATTAAGATTTGCATTTAGCAGTTAAGACTTAAACACTTGTGACAGGGTAATATATATTAAGCCATTGTCATTTATTTGTTAACACTTTGGGACTAGTTTCTTATGTTTTCCAATATGAAAGTAGGTTTAATTCAGAGAGTGGGATTCTAATCCATGGTTCTGAGGCGGGACAGAGCGATTTCTAAATTCATCGACCTTGAATATTTTTAGGTGGAAGTGTACTTAGGCCAGAATCTTAACTGGTCATTCGATTTGCATCCGTAATGGAAGCTTGTTATTTTTAATGTTATTTTCATGCAAAAAGGCTACAACTTATCATGTTTTCAACACCAGGGCAATATATTGATGATAAATTTAATATTTCAGAATGTATGGATTACCCTGGTAGTATTTTCTTTACTGTGATGCAGGACAAAATCTTTGAATGAAAAATGCAGCTGGCTAATATTTTTGTATCAAGAATACACAGATATGTGATCCTTAAATGGATTCTACTCTTTTCTTTGTAACAGAAGCAGAGTAAATAAAATATCTTTTCTGAAACCAACCGATTCATAGGTTTATAAATAGGGTTCATAAAAATGATTGATTTTTACCAGTCATTTTGATTGGGGAGAGCTGTTGGGGAATAAAGGGTAAAAGTATGGGGTACTTAGCCAGAAGGTTGATCTGGATCTATTTGTGCATGTGTGTATGTATGTGTGTGTATGTATGCATATATATGTATGTATGTATTAAGTATGTATGTGTCTAAGGAAAGGAAAAATAGAGGGCAAATTTGAAATGAGGGCCTTGGAAGAGGAATCCGAAAGGCCCAAAGACAAGCTACATATATGTAGTGATGAAAAAATGTCATCTAAGCTTTTGCAAACTAATTTATTTCTTCTAAGGCAAATCTGGTTCATAAAATTAATTATAGAAAAGGAATTTTAATTTTCTTGCCATCAAATGAATCTACTTCAAACACAAGTAATAAGGGTATTATACAAAGAGATGATTTTATGATCTTAAATAAGAGAACAATCATCAATTTGATTGATTTAATTTTTAAAATTCTTGTGACATCTGCTTATATAAAATTTAGGCATGCTATCGTTACTCAGGGAAACTAATCTTCAATTAGTCATGACACCCTTCTGAAGCAGCTTAGGGAAACAGAAGTACTCCTGAAGCCTGCAAGAGAGGGCAGGTATTTCAAATGAGCGCACTCAGAGCAAGACTGGACAATTAACCCAGCTGGCCACTAAAAGTCAAGACAATGGAAATTGGTTTTAAAAATACTCAGAAATCTAATGGGAATGTAATATACTTAAAATGCCTAAAACTGACTAAATCTTTAGATTCTTTAGAGTTTTGTGAGCAACAAATAAGGTGACTTATGTACTTAGCATAATATTTAATACATGCTATTATTATCATCATCATCATCTTAGAGCAGAATAAAGTTCAGGTGAATTAAAAAATATATAAGGAAGTTCTGTGGGAATTTTTAAAAAAAGAAATACAGAGTGGCCATGGAACTGCCTTCATTTTTTCTTGTTCACCAATGTTGAAATAGAGATTGTGCTCACATTTATAGTCAAATATGTAGGAGTGCTTCCTTCTGGGTAGAAAGGTGGGAGACTATGGTTGCAGAATGTTGCATACACTGTCAGATATAGTAACTATGCTGGTCAATTTTGCTTAACATTTTCTATTCCTATGGATAGTTTGTAGTGGGATTATATCAGGAGCTGACTAAGGAAATATTGACTCTGGGAAATGTTTCACTATCAAATGGCAATGAATGGCTAAAAATTTATAGTGTAGATTTGGAAGAGGGAGAGTTAGTTCTTAAGATTATATATTTAGAACTAAATAGAATTTTAGAAGTCATCCGGTCTCCTAGCTGGTAAACAACAGGATTAGAATTTTAATGCAGTTCCCCCTTAACTCTTTCATCTTTCCTTTTCTCACTGCCCTCCCCTTTGTAGTTGCTGCTCAGTAGTGTCTAACTTTTCATGACCCTGTCTGGGGTTTTCTTGGCAAAGATACTGAAGCGGTTTGCCATTTCCTTTCCTGGCTCATTTTACAGATGAGGAAACTGAGGCAAAGAGGGTTAAGTGACTTACCCAGTATCATACAGTTAGGAAGTGTCTGAGGTCAAATTTGAACTCAGGTCTTCCTGACTGGGGCCTAACAGTCTATCCACTGTACTACCTAGCTACAATTTTCTCTCCATGGGCAGGGAACTAAGTCAGGACTAGATGAGAGGTTCTTTATGTGGTATCTATGAAGTTTTGTTTTTTTTTAAAGTATGGCTATTTCATTATAATTGGATTCTTTTGTCCCACGCCTTTTACTTTATGCGTATAAAATACTATTCTGGGAAGTGATCTATAGACTTCACCAGACTAACAAAGGGATCCATGGCACAAAAATGTTAAGAACGATTGGACCAGATGAATTCCAAGGTTCCTTTCTACAAATCCCATGACTAGAAATGAAGCAGGATTCTTGTTACTTTTGAAATTCTACCAACTTTTCGTGTCATAAAAATAGTAACGGCTAGCATTGATGAAGTTTTTTAACATGTGCAATGCACTTTACGTGTCGTCTCACGATAACTCTGTAAAGTAGGTATGATCATGATTATTCCCATTTTACAGATGAAGAAACTTACCGATGAGGTCCCTTCCCTTTCTAAATCTGTGATCCAAGGAAAACTGTTAAGTGTAATATATACATGGGAAGTATTGTTATTATAATTATTTTTTCTTTCCCGCTCCTCCCCTCCTGCACATTCTGCCTTCCTCATCTACCCTTCCTCCTCTTCTTCGGCCCCTTCTCCTGCCCTGTTCCCCTCGCTCTTTCCCCCGTGCTGTGGACGAGAGTGCAGCAAGGCATTTCACCAGTACAAGTAATAAGTAGGGGTTTAAAATCCACAGAAAACATGACTGCTTGGACCTTTTGAAAATGAACATCTTTCCCTGACTCACTCTTGGCAATAACTAAACACAAAATTAGCCCTCAAAGTACAACAGCACTCTCACTATCAACTCCCTGTTATGTTTGTGGCGGGTGAGCAGAGGATTGATAATAATAATAATAATAGTTATAGTTAACATTTAAATATTGCTTACTATATACCAGGTACTGCACTAAGACTATAAATGTTATCTCATTTGATTCTCACAACAATCCTATGAGATATGTCCTGTTATTATTCCTATTTTACAGATGAGGAAATTGAGGCAAACTGAGGTTGAGTAACTTGCCCAGGGTCACACAGCTAGTAAGCATCAGAGGCTGTATGTGAACTCAGCTCTTCCCGATTCTAGACCTGGGCTCTATCCTATTTCACCTAGCAGCCCGATAAGATGACATCATGCATAGTCAAGGGTCTCATTCTGCATGGTACTCTACACAAAATAGACTTGTGATTAAACAAAAAATTATAGATGTAATACCTGAACATTTTTTCTTTTGGCTTGGAGGGGGTACAGGTCGCACAACTATCAAATATTTAGGCTCTGCCTCTGGAAAAAAAAAACAATAGCATTCATTAGTAGAAATCTTTATAAGTGATATTTCAAGAAGAATGGTAGAAAGAATGTGTTTCTTGTGACCACTTACTTGATTCATTGACCTTTTTGAAATTGAAAATAAAACCAAACGTTGAAAACCAAATGTTATAATGGATAAAACAAAAAAAAGAGAGAGAGATATTGATTGACATAGATTTTGCATTTTTTTTTGGTGAACGTTTTCCATTTATGAAAGAGAGAAGATGATTAGATAACCAAGTCATTGAAGATGACAGATCTTAACAGCAGCCTTCTGGTACATCACTATCATCCAACATCCCACATTGCGGTCAATGCTTGATGTGTTAGAACAAAAGGAGAGTAAACATTCACACACAATACACATGGATCTCATATGTTGAACAATCTGGCATTGCTCACTTTCATCACAGTGACTATGAATATTCATAATTACATAGTTAATTCATTCTCTGTTTATATAACTTGTAAGACTGACTCCTCCGGAATTCTTAAAACATGAGTCTTATTTTTCTTGAAAACAAACTTTCTTGTAAATAAAGCCTAAATGCATACTTCTATCCAATGGAAATAATATTGGACTGGGGGCTGGGAGAGTGGAGTTATAATCCAAACTTCCCTGTTAAGCTACACATGTGATTTCAGGTAAGTCAATTCCCTTCTGTGGCTCTCAGGTTTCTCACCTCTGAAATGGTGGAAAGACAAGCTAAATGATCTCTTTTTTTCTCTTGTTAAAAAGATCTGATTCTATAATATTTCCAGTCTAGGTACTAAAAAAAATCCTCTAATTCTAAGATATTTTCAGTCTAGGTACTAAAAATATCATGTGAAATTCATCAACTGGCTCACATGTTATGAATTAGTAAATTAGTAGATGGTCCCAGTTGACAAGTCTGTTCTTAATAAAATGGGTGGTTTACATAATCTTCACTATGGATTGTTAGCATATGAAAATGATGCCCCTTAAACCTAGCAAAATTATGCTTAACTATACTTTTTTTGTTTCCCAGGCTAATGCTTGAGTGTATACACACATGCATACACATACATCCCGTCTCTCTCTCTCTCTCTCTCTCTCTGTTTCTTATTGGATATGTTAAAACTTACTAATGTATATAATTAAAGAAAACAAGCTGTCAGTTGATTTTTGGGGGGTTCTGAGTGATGACCTTTAGCAAAGACAAAAAAATTGCTAATTTCTTCTCTGACTTTGAGACCCATGAGTGTCTATTGATCTTTTAATGGTTTTCTAACTTCTTGACAATAAATGTTCTATTTTATTGGAAATGGAAATGCATACCTATTAGAAAATGGATCAAGTTTATTAGATGTGTCAACTATATAAGAAATGAGCCACATTTGGGAAAAGTGCCTTGCACAAAGTAGGTGCTAAGAGTCAATGACCTGGGCTCCAGTTTCAACGCTGTTACTTACTATGTGACCTATGTGATCACGAACAAGATGTTTAATCTCTGTAGCCTGAGTTTCTTTATCTGAGGAATAAGTGGGTGAACCAGATGGCTTTTAAGGGACCTCCCAACTTTAAATACATGTTCCAATAGAATGTAAGTTTTCTGAGGTCAGGGAATAATTTGCTTTTGTCTCCGTGTTCTTAGTACCTATCATAGTATCTGGCATAAAGTAGGTGTTTTAGAAATCTTTGAAGATGAATGAATTAATATTATAGTTGCTAGCAGTTAGATCAGGCAGCTCCATAGCACAGTGGATAGAGGACTGGACCTGGAGTCAGGACACCTGAGTTCAAATACAACCTCAGACATGTACTAACTGTGTGACCCTGGGCAAGTCACTTAACCCTGTTGCCTCAGTGTCTTCATGAGTAAAATGAGCTGCAGAAGGAAATGGCAAACCACTCCAGGCTTTACCAAGAAAATCTCAAATGGGGTAATGAAGAGTCAGACACAACTGGGAGGACCGAACAACAAAAAATCAGCTAGACGGTGCAGTGAACAGAGTGCTGGACCAGGAGTCAGGAAGACTTGAATTCAATTCCATCCTTAAACACTCACTAACTGTAAACCTGGGTATATCACAACCTCTGACTTAGTTTCCCCATATGTAAAATGGGAACGATGACAGCTACCTCCTAAGTTTGTGGTGAAGATCCAATGGTAAGATATTTGTGAAGCTGTTTGCAAAAAGGCTATGTAAATGCTCACTCTCATTATTATTACTTGATGATTTTATCTACAAATGGAAATGATGCCACTAGTAAGATGGGATGGTAAACTGGAAAAAAGCAATTAGGCTTACAAGCAGGAGACCTAGATTGGAGTCCTGTCTCTATTACTTATTAACTGTTCAGTGTTGATTCCTTTCAGTCATGTCTGACTCTTCATGACCCCCCGTGGGGTTTTCTTGGTAAAAATACTGGAATGGTTTGCCATTTCCTTCTCTAGTTCATTTTACAGATGGAGAAACTGAGGCAAACAGGGTTAAGTGACTCGCCCAAGGTCACATAGCTAGTAAGAGTCTGGGGACAGATTTGAACTCAGGAAGAGGAGTCTTCCTGACTCCAGGTCCTGAACTTTATCCTCTTTGCCACTTAGCTGCCCCCATTCGTTATGTATTAGAGCAGTGGTTCTCAAACTTCCTAATGCCTGACCCTTTAATACTCGTATATGTGTATATCTACATGTGTGCAGACCCGCCTGGAGATGGATAGAGCAGCGATGTCTTGGTTCCTAAGACCATCGGAAATATGTGTTTTCCAATGGTCTTAAGCAACCCCTGTGACCCCTGTGAAAGGGTCATTCGACCCTCAAAGGGGTTACGACCCACAGGTTGAGAATCACTGTCTTAGACTTAAGCAAACCATTGGATCCCTCAGAGCTTCTCTTTCCTCATTTACAGAGCAGGGATTCTAACTGCTAGCACAACCTAACTCCCAGGGCTATTGTGAGGAATGTACTTGGAAAATTGTACAGTGCAGCCCAAACAGGAGCAGTTCTATTTCATTACTTGATAGGCCCATGGTTTTATCCTCACACAAATCACAATCTCTCTGTGTCTGAGAGTCTTAATTAAGAGTCACCCTTGCTGAAAAACGTCATTATCTTGTGGTCAGTCTTCTGGCAATGAATCTCCTCTTACTTAACAGTGACGTCCTTAAAAGACAGAATCCTTCAGCCCCAGTCCAAGATGCATTTACCAAGAGACTGCCATGGGCAAGGACCTCTGCTAGGTTCTGGGGATTTGAGGAAAAAAACAAAAAGAGGTCCTTGCTTCCTGATTCTCTTTAACACTAGTTTCTTCTCTCTCTTGATTATTATCCTGTATAGATTTTGTTTGTACATAGTTGTTTGCAGTTGTTTCTGCCATAAACTTTGAGCTCCTTGAGAACAGGGACTGTCTTTGCCTTTCTTTGTATTCCCAGCACTTGGCACAGTGCCTGGTATGTAGTAGGCACTTAATAAATGTTTGATTGACTGACTGAAGGAGTTTATGTTCTACCACAGAATTCATGGGTTATGATCCAGGGTTCTTCCCAGCCACAACCCTATCCATTTCCTTCAAGAGACCTTTCCTGATCCCCTCAGGTGTTGATGACCCCATTATCACATAATGTATTTATTTTCTATATATTATGTATCTGCATATATGCATTTGTAAGCATATTATAGTCTCTTGGTAAAAATGTAAGCTCCTGGAGGGCAGGAACTGCCTCCCTTCTGTATTTGTTTTTCTATCACCTAGCACAGTGCTTGACATATAAACTGAACTTAATAAATGCTTGTTGATTGATTGAGATCACAGATCCATTTGTATATTCCAAATGATGAATAATCATTTTCATTTTCTCCACATCATTCCCACCCACCCCTACCATGTTTTACAAAAAGATCTCTCTGACATTCATGCTATTGTTGATGGCAAATCAGTGGTCTGTTTGAGCCAGCAACAAGTTGATTATTAAGTTTTCAGAGTGAGCATTTATGCTTCAGAAATCTGCAAATTACAAATGAGGGCTTGATTTATTGTTTTGTTGGTTGTCTAGAGAAAATATTAATAATGCAAATTAAATTAAAAGTGTGTCCTACCTATAATCCCTACCCCTGGCCCAGAGCTGGTTGTTAAACATCTACCATCACACCCCTGCTGCAACTTCTCTATACTATCCTTTTTATTTAATGATAGGATTAAAGTACAAGGAAGGAAGGAAGGAAGGGCAAGAGAAGGGAGAGAAAGAGGTAGGAAGGGAGAGACAGAAAGACAGAGACACACAGAGAACTCAAATCCTCAAATTTGCTTCCAGAAAACATGATAGTAACTAAATAATGCATTTTTAAAATGTTTTGCAAAACTTAGAATGCTCAGTAAAGATCCACTATTCTTTGTATATATGTTCCCCATAAAATTCTTAATTTAACATAAATAAAGCTTCTAAGATCTAATCTTTCTTGCACATGTAGATTTTTCTGCTTTCATGGATTAATTCACTTCTAGCTCATTCGTAGTCTGTGAAATGAAATCCTGGGAAAATAAATTCAGAAGCCAAAGAGATCATCATGAAGGCAGGCATCTGGAAGATGAGATGATGTTTCTATTCACTTATGTTATGGCCAAATTCACACTGTGTGAAGCAGATGATGTTATAACCAATGACAAGTCGCAGCAATGTTCCAACACCAGGAGCATATATTGGCTGTCTCCACTGTTTCAAAAACTTCCAATGTATAAATAGTTCAGTGATTCCCACTGGGAATAGTGAACTGAAATAATTCAAGAAAAAAACAAGTTTGTTGTTTTTGTACCATACTATATGAAATTCCTAATAGATTTGTAGTCGTCTGGAAGTTACATATTCTAGTAGAGAGAAGCCAGGAGTTCATATTATCAAATACAGAAAACAAAAACAAAACAGAAAATCTAACCTACAGTCTACAGTAATCATCTAATTAAGCCACAACTTTGAGAGGAGACTTACAGTTTGAATAAAATTTATCTAAAGAAATAAATATAATAACTTTAGGGCATTCTTTTAAAAAAAATCTTATTTATTATCTTATTTTCCCCAACTACATATAAAAATAATTTTAACATTCTTTTTTTTCTTCAAATTTTGAGTTCCAAATTCTCTTCCTCTCTGCCTTCCTCCAACCTCATTTGAGAAGGCAAGCAATTTGCCACAGGCCATACATGTGCAGTCATGCAAAGTACATTTACATGTAAATCATTCTGTGAAAGAAAACACAGACAAAAAAAATAGTAAAAGTAAAGAAAATGTATTTGTGCTTCACATTCAGGCTCTACCAGTTCTTTCTCTGGAGAGGGACAGGGCCTTTCATCATAAGTCCTACAGAATTGTCTTGGCTCATTGTATTGCTGAAAATAGCTAAGTTATTCACAGAAGATCATCATACAATGTTGCTGCTACTGTGTACAATGTTCCCCTGGTTCTGTTCATTTCACTTTGCATCATTTCATTTAAGTCTTTCCATGTTTTTCTGAGAGTATCCTGCTCATCATTTCTTAACAGCACAATAGTATTCCATCATAATCACATACCACAACTTGTTCAGTCATTCCCCAAATGATGGACATTCCATTCATTTCCAATTCCTTGCCACCACAAAAAGAGCTACTATAAATATTTTGGTACACATAGGTCCTTTTCCTTTTGTTATCCATTTGGAATACAGACCTAGTGGTGGTATTGCTTGGTCAAAGGGTATGCATGGTTTTGTAGCCCTTTGGGCAAATTTTTTAATTGCTCTGCAGAATGGTTGAATTAGTATACAGCAGTGATCTCACTTTCAACAACAAACATGCTGGTCCCTCAAATGTTTATTCTGATCCACAATGTTAAATGTACTTTAAAATTTACCATTTACATATTTAGCTCAGGTTTTCCATTCCGTAAAGAAGAAAAGTCCATTTTTCCTTCATCATTTAAAATGGTGCATAAATGACTTAACAAATATAGCCCTCTCTCTGTCTCTCTCTCTCTGTCTCTCTCTCTCTCCACACACACACACACACACACACACACACACACACACACACACACACACACACACACACACAGTGGTACCTTGACATAGGAGTGCACCAACTTAGATACGAGTTGTCACTTGGTCGAGTTTTTGCTTTGAATCGTGAGCCAAAACTTGAGGTACAAGCCGCTGCTAGTTGGCAGAGTGAACACCACAACCCAAAGCCCACCCAGCATCCTGCACCTCGCTCGTTCAGTCCACGTGTTTATCTCACCAGTGAAGAAAATTAAGTGAAAGTAAAAAGGATATTGTAGCAATTAAGTTCAGGGATAAAGTGTAGCATTAAGAGTGTAGCGAGTAAGTGAATGAAGGTGACCTAAAGAGCATGAAACAAAACTCCTCTAACCTCCTCCATCTCTCTCCTGCACCCTCCACCTCCACCAGAAACTTCTGTTAGCTCAAGTTGTCTGATATCCAAGGTAAATATACACTTTATAAAACTAGTTTATTTCTTTACATTCTCTTTTATTACATTTTTATACAATATTTGTTATTTATAAATACTTTTTCTTATTTAAAAACACGTAACAAAAAATACTGTGGTGGCATTTTGGGGGCTGGAATGGATTAATGGCATTTCAATTAATTTCAATGGGAAAATTGATTTAATATACGAGCAAATTGAGTTATGAGCTCAGTAACGGAACAAATTAAACTCCTAAGTCAAGGTACCACTGTATATCAGAATAACATCAGAAATCATGGTATTATACTGAATATGGTTGTCCAGTCATTTTTCAGTGGTTTTCAACTCATTGTGACTTCATTTGGTGTTTTCTTGGCAAAGATACTGGGATAGTTTGACATTTCCTTGTGCAGCTCATTTTACAGATGAGGGTTAAGTGACTTGCCCAGGGTCATACAGATAGGTAGTGTCTGGAGCTGGATTTGTACTCACATCCTCCTGACTCCCGGCCCAATGCTCTATCCACTATGCCCCCTAATTGTCCTATACTGAGTATAGCTATGCTCTAAAAAGCACATGGGAGAAGCCCTGAAAGAGACATTCCTCAGGGTACACAGTGAGAATATTTAAGTAGTTTGAAAGGTAGTTGTGGAGTACAATCAGTCCACGTCCTTCAAGTTACGTGAAGGCTTAGAAGAGTGAGCGATTTATTCAAGGTCACACTGATACTTAAGTCTCTAAACCCCCAGTTGTGGGTACTTTCGCCTACGCAGCACTGCCTCTCAAAAGGCCTGTAGCGGCATACATTCCCAGGTGGTCTCCCATCCAAGAGTTAACCAGACCCATCAGCTGTTTTTCTATTATCAGACAGGGTCAGGACCATGGGCACATTACTCTAAAGCTGGTTAGTGATGAAGAAAATAGAACCCAGCCACTCAAATTGTCACAGGTTGTCCCCTATAGGTAATAACATTTACTGCTTCTGTGAACAGCTTCCTTTAACGTGCTCCTTCCTATAAATGGGGAAAGAGGATGAGTGCAGCTTGAGTGGAGCCTGCCACCATGAGCATGGGACTACTCTATGCAGGTTCTTAATGTGCACAGGATTAGGTTAGTGGTTGGCAGTGCTCCCTGGTGGTTAAAGGTCCATCTATTCTAGCAAGAGGTAGTAATCTTCAAACTGGGAAAAATAGAATGAATAGTGTTAAGACGGAATGAAACCCAAGATAGGTTAGGAGATAGTAAGAGAGGGCCTGCCTTCAATGAATGAATTCAAGTTTCCAGATCTAGATAAATTACATCACAGGGTACTGGAAGGACTTTCAGATTGATGATAGAATCAATGGTAAAATCTTTGAGATCTCTTGGAGCAGCAGTTCTCAACCTGTGGGTTGCAACCCCTTTGGGGGTCTAATGATCCTTTCATAGGGGTCGCCTAAGACCATTGGAAAGCACCTATTTCCGATGGTCTTAGGAATTGAGACCCTGCTCCTCTATCTGTCTCCAGGTGCGTCTTTCCACATGCAGATACGCTCACATAAAGGGTAGCTGCATTAGGTAGGTTGAGAACCACTGTCTTGGAGGATAAAAAGGTTGCTTGAAGCCTGGGTATAGGTAAATGTTTCAGCTTTCAAAAAGGAAGAAAAAAAGACGTTTCTAGAAATTACTGGTTGGTGAGTTTGGTGTTGATTCACAACAAAATTTCAGAAAGCATTATTAAAGATATGGGTTATTAGCATTTAGAAAAGGAAGCTTTGACTCCTAGGATCAAGGTCTCTAAAAAGAAATCATGCCAAACTAACGTAATTTTCTTTTAACAGTAGCTTTAGATCAGGGGAAACATTATAGATACAGGGTAACATTTAATAAGACCTCTGAACAAAATTTTCCATGCTGTCCTTGGGGACAAGATGAAGAAATATGGATGGAATAGTAGTACTGTTAGTGAATTTATAGCTGATTGGACCCAAAGAATGATGATAAAAGATGCTACATCATCCTGGAATGCAGTCTCTAATGATGTGCCAAAATCATAGAAATGTATGCCTATCAAATTTGTGAATGACACAAAACTGCGAGAGATAGCTAAATGAAAGGGATGACAACATCAGAATCTTAAAAAGATGTGCCTAGCATAGAGTGATGGGTAGAATCTAACAAGATGTCAAGGGGGAACAATTGAAAGAATTGAAGGTGATTAGGTTGAAGAAGACAGGGGAAGCACGAAAGCTCTCTTCAAATATTGGAAGAACTGGCATCTGGAAGATGAATTAAATTTAATTCCATCTTACTCGAGAAGGCAGAATGAGGATCAATATGTGTGGAATAATCATAACAACAGAAAATGACTTTATACTTGAGGTTTGCAAAACATTTTTATATGCATATAATTCTCACAATGATCCCTTGAAGGAAGAACTTGCATTATTTTCATTTTTACAGATGAAGCAACTAGAGGGCTCAAGGGACAGGAACACTGGAACTGACTTCAGGAATCAATTCCTGTCTCAGATACTTGGTAGATGTGTGACCCTAGGTAAGTACCTTAACCTCTGTGTGCTTCAGTTTCCTCATTTATAAAAATGAAGATAACAATAGCACATTTACCTCTCAAAGTTGTTGTGAGAATAAAATGAGATTCTTATCAAGTATTTTGTAAACTTTAAATTTCTATATGTTATGACAATTATTATTATTAGTGGTAGTAGTAGTACTACTACTAGTAGTGCAAATACTAGTGGTAGTAGTAATAGTAGTAGTAGTAGTGGTGGTAGTAGTAATAATAATGGTAGTGGTGGTGATAATAGTGGCAGTAGTGGTGATAGTAGTAGTGGTGGTGGTGGTGGTGGTGGTGGCAGTGGCAGTGGCAGTGGCAGTGGTAGTAATATGTGGTAGTAGTAGATCATGTAGTAGTAGTAGTAGTAGTAGTAGTAGTAGTAGTAGTAGTAGTAGTAGTAGTAGTACTGGGAATAATAGTAGTTTTTAGTAGGAATAGTAGAATAAGGAAAATAAGACTTAGAGAGAGAGCCCAGAATCACACAATTAGCAGTTTTCTGATGAGGGATTTGAATGTAGTTGTCTTTTCACTCCAAACTAAGTGCTCTTTATTTCACTTTTGGCTTAATGAGAGGGGAAAAAGAATTCTAGCAATTAGAGTTGTTTAAAAAATGATTAACTGCTCCTTGGAGTTCCTTGCCTCACTGGCATTTATCTTTGATTATGGGTGCTTCCTTTCTTCTTTTGTAAGTATCCTTTCAAAGTCTGAATTAATAAGAAAGCTCCTGAGGAGTCATAGGTCTCTTTTGGTATTTCTCCAAGCCCCATATTAACATTTCCTCTTTAAAGAAACCAATTCTTCTGGATTTTTCATCCCTTTTTGAAGAGCCACTGTCCATAGGCTCATACCAATATTTTCTTAGGGTATTTTGAAATCTGCTTTCCAAAAGAAGATTCAAGTCTGTTGTGCCTATGTCCATTAATTTCCTCAATGTTTATTATGATTTTTAATATTTTGCCTTTCTTCCAAAACTCCTCTTGCTTTCACTTCATTTTTCACCAGGCTACTCTCTAGAGTTCTTTATTGTGCCCCAGAAACTTCTTCATCCTAGAAAGTCACTTCAGCTCTAGAAGTCATACCTCAAAATGACCAGTGTTGTGGTTTCCCCCTCACCCCATCCTACTTTGAGCCATCCAGAACCTCCATTTTAGGAGGGTGTCCAGGATATCTCTTCATTTGTCATCAGGTATACTCCAAATGTAGTCATGCCCTGGTAGTAGGTAACCCCTCCCTCCACCTCTTTTCAATTTACTTTTGTGTTGTTTTCTCCCATTAGAATGCAAGTTCCTTGAGGGCAGACAAGTTCTTGCTCTAGCTCTCTTCTCCTTCCTCTTTCTCTTTCCTTCTCTCTCATTTGTATTCCCAGTACTTAGTAGAGTACCTGATAGATAGTAAATACTTAATAAATACTTGTTGATGGTTGCTTGAATGACTTCATTAACTAGTTCTTCCTTGTTGGTCAGAGTTACATCCAGGGTAATGGTACCCCTCATTACTTCTTGTGCTTTATGAAAAATGAAACTTTCAGCAGGGCAGGGCAAAGCAAAAATTTATCAGACACTCAGTTATCTTTTAGTGGAACAAGATTTCCATCTATATCATACATCTTTTTGGTTGGTCTATTCTGCTGGAGCAATGCTATAAAATCATAGGCTCATGTTTTAAGCTGGAAAGGCACTTGAAAAATCATCTAGTCTAACTCCTTCATAAAATTGATGATGACCACAAAGCTGAGAGAGGTAGAGTGACTTGCTCAATGTCAAATTCTAAAGAGTAGATCCAGTGTTTGAATCTAGAATCTCTGATTTCAGACCCAACATTCTTCTGCATCAATCTATCACTTTTTCATTTTATCCTTATTCAAAAGTTTCATGTGATCCCGCCATCCTCACGTTTGGGGATTATTTCTATAAATGTATCCTGCCATCCCTTTGACATACATTATCATTCCTGTATCTTCTATCAGATATATTTCTCGTGAAGAAGGAATATCCTGCCATTGTCATTATCCTGATTTGAGTCTCATCTTACCAAGTGTCAACGGTACCTATTGAACTACTTGTGTTAAAAATTCAAGTAGATGGTTTATCATCGCACTCTGAAAATTGTCACCAGAGGCTATAAAAATTTGTTACTTTGTTTCTATGAATCACTGGGAAACTTCTTTAACTAATATTAGTCTTCCATATTAATCAATACTCCTGTATAGCCTCTAGTCTTAAAATTCTACATGGACATTTTTTTCCCTGAACTCAAAATTCGGTGTAAAGTTCTCATGATTAGATTGAAAAACTGTTATCAAAATATTTTGGAGAAAAAAAACAACCAAGATCACAGACCCCAGATTAAGAACCATTGTGTCTTAAACATTATAATTGAATTATATATTTATTGAGAACATCATTAAAATTATTCTAAGTACTTTGGGTGATACACACACACACATAAGAGTGAATCTGGGTTTGCAAGGTTATAATCATGGAGTAGTAAGACTCATACAGATGAAAAGTTACCTAACACACACAGTGTCCCAAACTTTAAGCTTAAGCTTTTGAAGCTTAAAATGGCATTAAGACTTTTGCAATATTCTGTATAAGGGAGTGTGTGATAAATGCCAGTCAAAGAGAATAGATTCATAAATATTGTAGAAGGTCAGTAGGTGGACAGATCAGTTGAATTAGAGCAATCAGTAGAGACTCCTCAGAGGGGGTAAGAATGAAGAATGGGTAGTATCTATAGGGGTAGAGATTCCTGTAGGCATTTTAGGGGAACAAAAATGTGTGGTATCAGGAATAGATGGGCATGACATAGATGAGAAAGAATGAGTATTCCAGCTATAGCCTAGGGTTTGTATACAATCATATCGGACGTTTCAGTAGCGAAAAACCACACAAAGTTTGGGAACTCAGCTATGAGATTTCAAATATGTCTGTTCATATATACCAGGGGCCAAGAAGAAATCAGGCAATAAGCCCGAAGTCTATTGGTTAGATTTGATTTTTCCTATCGGTGTAGTTCTTGTAGGGATTTATGTTTATGGGAGAACTCTGAATGGTTTTACTAAAGCCAGATGTGCCTGGTCTCTTGGCTTAGATGTTTACTCACATAATCGTAGAAATTCACACATACACCTCCCCATATTCACTCAGCAAATGCAGATGCTCAGACACACCCTTTTCCTGCCTTTACAGGGAACTCTCTCTCTTCAGAGATTCCTTTCTCCTTGGTCTTGTCCAGGACTTACTAGGATAGGACAGGAGAGCAATGAAGAGAAGGTGAGACTGGGGGCTAGGGGACAATGCTGCTGATATTGCATTTGGTCAGAGCCCTTTCTCCTCCTAAACAGGACTAACTGGTCCTTTACACAAGGAGGAGGGAAGCGGCAGTGAGGATGTGGAGAGGGCGGACGTCCTCTTCTCCATAGCAGATACAACACTGGACCTGGAGTCAGGGAGACAAGTGCACATCCTCACCTGTGCACTTGCTACTTGTGTGACCCTAGGCAAGTTGTTTAATCATCCTGCACCTCAGTTTGCTCATCTGTAATATGGAAATAATAGCAACTACCTGCTAGAGTTGTGAGGATAAAATGGGATAATGTAAAGTGTTTTACAAACCTTAAAGTGCTATGTTAAGTGGCTATAATCACCATTAATAAGAACACATTTTTTTTTTTTTTTTTTGCTTTTTGGAGGGGGAAATGCAGGGCAGTTGGGGTTAAATGACTTGCCCAAGGTCACATGGCTAGTAAGTGTTAGGTGTCTGAGGTCACATTTGAACTCAGGGCCTCTTGACTCCAGGGCCGGTGCTCTATTCACTGGGCAACCTACCCTCCCCAATGGGTGGAAATTTTTCATGTGAGTCCTACCTTAACAATGCTCTTTGCTGGTGAGTACCATGTATGGAAATAACAAAAACCAAAACATGCAGAAATGAGCACTTTGCCCCTAACTATGGGAGTCTACAATGATCCAGTGGTGAGAACACCCCTCCACGGAGCACAGAGCATCCATCACTATCCCCAGTGACCCCACTGAGTTCTAGAGATTGAACAAAGCTGTGCTCTGAAATGACAATGAAAACAGAGTCCATATTTAATAAAAACAATTCTCTTGGCCACCAGCACTCAAAAGCTAACACACACACACACACACACACACACACACACACACACACACACACACACACACACACTCTCTCTCTCTCTCTCTCTCTCTCTCTCTCTCTCTCTCTTTGTCTGTCTGTCTCTCTCCATTTTAGAAAGTTGTTATATATTAAAAGGTGTCGAATCTATTATGTATGAGGGGGACAGTATTTAGGGGAGGGGATGAGTGCCTTCCCGGAAATGGAAGATGCATCCTGCAGAGACGATTACTGACTTTTGGGCGTTGTCTGCTCACCATTGGAGAGGTTGGCAAAGGTTTGCTTTTTAAGTACAACTTGTACACATCCACACACACACAGTTTCCACTGAACTCATCATTTCATTAATGTCATCTATAAAGGAAATACTATTGAAAAGAGGGGAGTTATGTTATTTTAATAACAGAGTTAGGAAATGTCAGCTGCCATTGTTAATCCTCTGAACTCAAAGCCTTGATAATCAGCCCAACTTTACTATTTTTTTTAATGGTCTAGTCAGGATCAATGTTAATTTAGAAGCTGTCGGTGAAGGGAGTCACTCCAATGAGATGAATTTCTGTAAGAGGAGGATGGGGGTGGGGGGAAGGAGGAATTTGTCTATTTTTGAAAGCTAAGATTTATGTCCCAGAGATAATTGCAGAGCAGTGGGCTGCTGCATATCAACTGAGAAAACTACAAATTAGCATTGTTTATGTTATATTGGATTTTTGTTTTGTTAAACATTTCCCAATTACATTTTAATCTGGTTTGAGCCACACTCCAGGGTTTTGCGGACTGTTTTGGGCCCACAGGCCCAAAGGTGTGTTTGACACCTTAGGCAAAGACCATCAGAGCCAGAAGGAAACTTCCCTCAAACAAGTTCCTTTTGAGCTCCCAGACCTTGGTTTCCTCATCTTTAAAATGAAGGTGATAATCTCACCTCCTACCTTAGACCCTTTACTAGTTGGGTGGTCCTGGCCAAGATACCTCACTTACTTGGCCTGAGTGTTCTCACCTGTAACACTGGGATAACAATGCCTGTGACACCCACTTTACGGGGCTGTGGACAAGATCAAATGAGAGAATGTGAGTGAGATACTTTACAAGCCTTAAAACACCAATACATGGCAGTTATTGTTATAGCTGTGACAGTGATGACGACCGGGAGGATCCTCTTAGTCCCTTCCAATTTTAAAAAATAAAGAAAAACTGGTAAATGCTTATTATTTGCTTATTATTAATCACCCACAGGCCCAAATAGGCAAAATTTGACTTAAGTACTCTTAGGTCTTGATGGTCACATTCATGGTGTCAAAGGGGACAGAACACTGGATGTAGAGTCAGCCACTATGTCCTTTCACATAACCTCTCTCAGCCTCAGTTTCCACATCCTTAGTAGTGGATGAACCTGGAGTCAGGAAGAGGCTGTTGCTTTGGTTGTGTCTGACTCTCTGTGACCCCATTTGGGGTTTTCTTGGCAGAGATACTAGAGTGGCTTGTCATTTCCTTCTCTAGCTCATTTTACAGATGGGGAAACCGAGGCAAACAGGGTTAAGGGACTTGTCCAGGGTCACACAGCTAGTGAGTGTCTGAGGCTGGATGTAAACTCATGAAGATGAGTCTTCTTGACTCTAGCCACTGTGCCCCCTTGGAAGTCAGGAAGACTCGAGTTCAAATCTGGCCTCATTAATTTACCAGCTCTATGAACCTAGGAAAGTCTCTTTAATCTCTATTTGCCTCAGTTTCTTAATCTATGAAATGGGGGCGATACCATCTGCCTAGCAGGGTTGTTAGAATCAAATGAGCTAATATTTTTCAAGGTCTTCACAAACCTTACAATGCTATGTAAATGCAAGCTATCATTATTAGCAAAATGAGAACGATAACAGCATCTACTTTACGGGATTGTTGTGAGCGAAAAATGAGGCAACATCTAAAGCACTTTGCAAACATTAAAGTGATACATAAGTGCTAACTATTATTATTATTGCTATTATCATTAATATTATTTCCAAGCCCCTATTGTACAAATGAGGAAATAGGAGCCCAGAAATGATAAATGACTTGCTCAAGGTCATACTCCTAGTAAGTGGCAGGGACAGGATTCAAACCAGGGGTCTGTGACACCAAATCTAACCCTCCCCTGCACTATGCTGCTGCCCTAAGCTAGCACTCCCAGGGACATCTGAATAGCAGACAATTTCTTTAACCTAAAGGAATGACGTTCTAAATATATATATTTTTAAATACCTTAAACTACTTTTCTTTGGAGTTTGAACTAGATCTGTGTTTCATTCAAATAGGGCACTCTCAGGGGAGGAGACTTCCCACCCATCAAAGAAGATGATATCTGTAAAGGACTTAGCTTAGTACCTAGTACACAGTGGGTGCTTAATAAATGCTTATTTATAATAAATATATAGTAATGTTATATATAATATATAACATAATAAATAAATAAATCTTCCCCCTTTCCTACCAGTGCTGGTGTGTATCTTCTGTATAATTTATAATCTTAGAGAATTGCTTAATCAAACTCAAATAGAAACAGGGGCCACTAAACCATATATAAGGATCCCTGCCTTAGCACAATACCTTAGAAAATTACATATTAACATTATCTGTGTTCTATTGTGGGCAGCTAGGTGGTACAGTGGATGGAGTTCCAGGTCTCTCTGGAATCAGGAAGACCCATCTTCCTGAGTTTAAATCTGGCCTCAGATACTTACTAGATGTGTGACCCTAGGTAAGTCACTTCACCTGGTTTGCCTCTGTTTCCTCATCTGTAAAATAAACTGGAGAAGGAAATAAGCAAACCATTCCAGTATCTTTGCCAAAAAAACCAAACCCAAATGAGGTCAGGAAGAGCTGGACATGACTGGAATGACTGAATAATAATGTTCTCTTGTATTTTTGTGTATTTTGTCAAATACACACCAATTACATCAATCTGGTTCTGGCAACATTCGAGAGTGTTCTGGGTATTTTATACCTCTGGCTTACAGGGTTAAGAATTAAGGAACTTGCCCAGAGTCACACAACCTCTAGGGTCAGAGGCAGAACTTTAGCCCAGATATTCCCAACTTCCAGGCTGACCTAGCCACTGTCAACTTGGAGGAATTATAAGGGCAGCCGTCATTTTTAAATCCTTCAGTCACATCTGATTCCATGTGACCCCATGGACTTTCCATGGGGTTTTCTTGGCAAAGAGACTGGAGTGGTTCGCTATTTTATTTCCTTCTCAAGTATGTTCATTTTACAGATCCAGTTTCACACAGCTAGAATCTGAAGTCAGATCTGAATTCAGATCTATCTGACTCCATACCTGATACTCTACCCACTGAACTACCTGGCTGCCCTAAGAGTAGTGGATGGGATTTTTTTTTCTTTTGGGTAATAACGGCCCTGCTTGAGGAGATATAAAAGAAGTGTCAGGCATAGTTCCTGACTGGAAAGGACTTGTGCCCTGATTGGGGAGATAAGACTTAGACAATAATGACCATTTATATTTATAGGGCATTCTGATGTTTATAAAGGGATTTCCTGACACCCACTAAGTATCTGAGGTGGGATTTGAACCTGTGTCTGTCTGACTCCAGGTCTAGCACTCTCTCCTCTCTGGGTGGTAAACTTAGCTTTTAAAGACTTCTGAGAACTAGATTTCTATCTCTGTTCACAAGCAGTTTTCTGGTTTCATTTATTTTTCAAGCTTACTTTGAGTCCTGTAGCTTGTAGCTTTCTTCTGACCACCAACCACTTACGATGTACTTGTTGCCTTGCATAGTTGTCTATAGAGCAAAGAGTAACGGCGCTTCCATGACCAGAGCAATCATGGACCACCTTTTGGGAATCCTTGAATAATGGCTGAGGAGGCCCTTTCAAAGTCACTTGCTGGTTTTAAGAAAATTGTGAATTATATTTCAATGGATTTGACTTCAGTACTATATGTATATCTTCATACTCTATCCATAACTTCTCATCCTATGGATTTTAGTCCATGTCTTTCCATAAGCCCAGTAAAGTCTGTTTATCCAACGTGTTATTTTAATACCTCAAAGGCACCATTTTAGCCCTCATGCTAGATATTATCACTTCTTCTAATGATGTGACCAACCCACAGTTTCTTCATTGTTATACATATCTTCAATTACGTATTTTATGTCACTTCTCCCACATAAACTAGAAAAAGCGTCGGTAACACGTTACATCCTATGTGACATCTACCAGCCATCTTTCTATTGCCCCTTGGGTTTCTCACAATTATGAATTGTACACAAACAAAAAATTCCTTGTACTACATATTTTCCTGGGGAAGGGAAAGGGAACAAACATTTATTACATGCACTGTGTTAATCGCTTCACAAATATTATGTCATCTGCTCCTGCTTCATATCTTTTTCACTAAATTTCCAAGACAAAATTTACTTGGATACAATCTGTTTGTTGTTTGATGAGATCATCTAATCTGAAAAGAAGAAAACTTCATAATCAAATTTCAAAAAGGATAGACTTTTAGGGCAGATGTTATTCATACTATGGGCCTGGAGAAGGAGAAAGTTTGTCTCTTGTCTGAAAACCAGTCTAGCTTACAGAAAAGCTTGCCAGAACTTTGGCTATGACAACATTTGAAAACTGTCTATTCAAGTCACACATTAACTGTGTTTTCTATCAATGGAAGAAGGATCCACAATGATGAAACCAGAGATTCTTAATGTATCAAAGAAGATCTTCATAGATTATTAAGTTGTAAGGGATTTTTGAGATGATCTAGTTCAAACCCTTATTTTACAGATAAGTAAACTGAGTTTGTCAGTTAAGTGGTGCAATGGTTAGAGTGCCAGGCCTGATGTCAGAAAGACTCATCTTCCTGAGTTCAAGTCCAGCCTCAGACATTTACTAGCTGTGTGACCCTGGGCAATTCACTTAACCTCTGTTTGCCTTAGTTTCCTCATCTGTAAAATGAGCTGGAGAAGGAAATGGCAAACTGCTCCAGTATCTCTGAAAAGAAAAATCCAAATGAGACATGAAGAGTTGAATGTGACTGAAAATAACTCAACAACAAAAAACTGTGGCCCAAGAGATAAAATGATTTACCCAAGTTCACACAAGGTAGTTACAGAGTGAAGACTAGAACTCAGGTCTCTAAGTCATGGCTGTTTATTTTGCAAAATATTTCTGTTTAGTAACAAGCAACCTGTATGTTGAAAAATTCATAGTAAGTTTTGTATGTGATGGTACTATTGTCATTGGGAAATTGCTATCCAATTGTTAAATTTCCTGACTCTTTTATAAGTTCTAATTTCATTGACTTGGAGAAAAATCAAATGAGTCTAGGATTCTTAAATAGCCTTGTGAAATTTTGGACTAATTTTGTATTGTCAAAGCCAATAGTTCCCAAGTGGCATATTTAGTTCCAGAGAAAGCGTCAAATAAGAATGGGACAAAAGGTTATGAGATTTCTATACAAAATAGAGAGATATGTCTACATGGAACCAGGGATGCGCTGGCAAATACTTGAAAATCAGCTCTTTGGAAAACAAACAACTCCCACCCACCCCCAAAATGTACACCACACTTTTACATTTAATCTGAATTATTAACATTTTCCCCAACGCTTTCTTAGACAATCAACAAAACAACAAATCAAGCCTGGATTCCTAGCTTTTGTTGATTTCCCAGGTGTAAATATTCACACTGAAAATTTAATAGTAGGTTCTCCGGGCTGGTTAGAACTGACATCGACTTTCTCCAGTAGGATAGATGAAAAGGGAGAGTGTCTGGAAGGGAGTGGGGAAGACTGCTGGTATATCTAAATTTTGGCTAATGGCTTTGTCTCCTTATTTACTACAAAAAAAATGAAGCTCATCTGCGACGAATTCCTTCATCTTTCTCCCTTTTCATTTTAACCTGTCTGGATTCCTTTACCCATTTTCTCCACTCTAAGAGAGGTGTCTATCCTCTCTAATGTTAACAACTCTATCTGAGTGGTACCCTGGGTCCTGCCTCTTCCTGATACCTAAATACCATTTCTACCTGTCTAGTAGATTCACTTTTTTCCTTGACTCTGACCTAGATATATCTTGGAGAAAGACGTGGATGGTGAGCTTAGTCAGCCCACAGATAGATAATGTGAATTCAGGATGATGGAATCAAGATTTTAAAATGAGATTGGCAGGTTAGAGTATTAAATGTCACCTCTAGTGGGGACTTTCCTGTCTCTAATGAGAAGTTTAATAGGAAGAAATGTAAAGTTTTATTCTAGGATAAACACACACACACACACACACACACACACACACACACACACACACCCCTTTCCTAAGCCTTGGTTAAACAGGAAATTTGCCTGAAAAAAAAAATCAAGTAATGATGATCTGAACCAGGGTGGTTGCAGAGTGATTAGACATAGTGTGAGAGTATGAACGTCTGTGACAGCAAAGACTGTTTCCACCTTTGTCTTTGTATCAGCTTGGTACCTAAGTGCTTAATAAATGCTTTATTACTGATTAACAGAAAATCCTCTGGACTTGGCAACTCATTGAATATGGGCTGAGGGAGGAATCGAAGATAATTGAGGTTTGAAGTCTAGGTATCTCAGAGGATGATGGTGCCTTCAGTAGAAACGGGGAAGCTGAGAAGAGAAAAGTTGAGCACGTAAGATAATTTGAGTTTGGGATGTGTTGAATTTGAGGAGATTTCTCCTTCTCCCCCCAGGAAGCTGGAGATGTGAATCTGGTGCTTAGAGGAAAGATTAGGGTGTGTATGTGTAGGTGTGTGTGTGTGTATGTGTAGGTGTGTGCGTGTGTGTGTAGTTATCTGCACAATGGTCATAACTGAATTCCTCTATGGTAGCAAGTGGATGAGATCACCAAAGTAAAGAAGGAAGGGAATGAATGACATCCAAGGATGGAGTCTTGGCAACATATTCATTAGAGGGAGACAAGGAGGAAGAGAAGGAAGAGGGGGAAGGGGAAGATGAACCTGTGAAGGAGGAGGAGGATGTGGCCGGGGAGGTAGAAGAACCAAGAGAGAGTAGCGTCATTTAAAGCAAGAGAAGAGGGTGTACCCGGAAGAAGATGTGGTTTTTGGACCAAATGCCACAGAAGCATCAAAGAAACGTGATGACCTTGGAGTAATGTTTCAGTGGAGTAGTGGGGATAAGAACCATGTTGTGGGAGTTTCAGGAGTGAGTGGATGCTGAGGAGGGAGATACGGTGATTATGGCCAACTCTTCATGAAGTTTAGCAGTGAAGGTATATACAGCTAGATTTAATAAGCACTTATCCTGCATTCCAGCTTTTATCCTAATCTTCCCCCCTCTTGCTCCACCACGAACTTGGACACCAGCCCTGGGTCCCCCAGCTCAGATATCTGAATTTATAAGTGTTAAAAATATTTGTCAATGTTTTATGAATGTTTTTTTCTAGCTATCTATTTTTTAATGCACTAGGCACTACATCAGACTCTGATGATACAAAAACAGGACAAGCTCTGTTCTCAAGGAGCTTGATGGGAAGGTCAAGGGAATATGCATATATTTTTAGAATAGGAGAAAACTGGGCATGTTTGTCGTTGGTGAGGAGTCAGTAGAGGAAAGACTGAAAATGACAGATGAAATGTTCAGTGAATAAGGTTGTAGAGGAGAAAGAAGGGGATTGGATCCAGGGGCACATGTCAAGGAGGTTGAGCCATCTTATCCTTTGAGACCAGAGGAAAAATTGGATTAGGTTTTGAGGCATGGAGAATAGGAGAAAGGAGACTTTACAACATATGGGTTCAATCTTCCTAGGTTGAGTAAGGGATGAATGGAGAGAGGGGGTGGAATTACCCTGCTGAAAGGATGTGGGCCACATTTAGGGGCCTGATCAAAGAACAGAATGTTTGGCACAGCCCTTGAGGAATAGTGTGTTATAGTGAGTCAGCTGCAGATGAATAGAATTGCTTTGCAGAGTGAGGGCCCACCTGAGATTAGGTAGCATGACTTTGTAGCAGACTCAGCTACATAGGTAGGGGTAACCTGGGTTTGGGGTAGGCAAACATGAACAGAGTAGGATCAATAAGGCAAGGAATTTAAAGGGGGATGACAATGCCTTGTTGAACCTTCTGATTATAGGGCTGAGATTGTAAAGGGAGCAAAATAAAGGTGAAATAGTGACAGAAGGGTGGAATCAAGGGACTTGAGCAGCAGTCACTCTACAGAGGCTGCAGGCAGGGTGGCCTAAGTACCCTAATGCCTGGGTGGCTGCCTTGCCTGGAGCTTCTTAATCAGAACCACAAGCATTTCCAGAAGGTTGCTGATCAAGAGAAAGAATGGCTTCCTGGAGAAGTGATGTGAGACAACAGTAGAAATGGGAAGCAGCCACTTTCAACTCATTGTTTTCAGTGCTGAGTAGATCTTTTTCTACAGCTTTGTTAGCTTTCGACTTAGGCTCACAGGAGTGGTATTTTTTTTTCCTGCTTTTGTTATTTTCAATGGCACTTTCTCCCATAGTAATTATTTTGAATCCTTTTTAGGACACAAAACCCTTAGGATTTCTACACAGAAAAATAATCTTTCCTACAAAAGATTGGTGGTCTTTTATATTAAAATTATATTTATTTAACAAAATCTATGGCATCTTCTGAATTTGGTGATAGACCATAAATAGTTTTCTAAATATTATTCTTTAGATTAGTAGCTCTCAACTTTCTACCATCCTGCAAATTCATATAACAACATTATTCCTTTACGAGAAATGAAACAGAAGCACACCATTTTGGAACACAAAGGAGAATATTCATGCTGCTGAGGAGAAAGTGAAAATTCTATTAAAAATTGTGCTTTTCTGCTTTTTTTTTTTATCTTAGAGGGCACTTTAATGTCATCTTTGTGTGTTATAGTTTGTAGGATAACAGATTTAGAACTAAAAGGGACCTTAGAACTCCACTCATTTTACAGATGAGGAAACTGAGGCCCAGAGAGGTGACAAATACACATAGGTAATTAGTAGAGCTGAGATTCGAATCCAGGTTCCCTAACTCTAAATACAGAATTCTTCCCACTTCACATAGTGGAGTAGCCATAGAAAAGGCTTTCCTGTATCTTTTATAGAGCTATAGATATGAAGAACATTAGAATAATATAAAATGAGAGAGCTAGGGTAGACCTACCTGTAAACTATAGTCATTCACATTTGTATGGGACTTAAAAGTTTTCAAAATGTGTTCACAACCCCAACTTCTAATTTTCATGGGTTGTCTCCCATGCCTGGAAATCTCCTCTTCCTCAAATCCATGCCTTGCCAACCCTTACTTCCTTCAAATCTGAGTTAAAATCCTGCCTTTATCATCCTCCCTTAATGCTAATGCCTTTCCTCTGTGATTATCTCCAACTTATTCTGTATCTAGTTTGGTTACATATCTGTTTCCATATTGCCTCCCCCATTAGACTGTCAGCTCCCTGAGATCAGGGACTGTCTTTTGCCTTTATTTAAATTTCCAGTGCTTGGCACAGTTCTTGGCATATAGCAGATACTTAATAAATGTTGTTGACTGACTGAATGATGCTGTGAAGAAGGTTGCAAGTATTATCATCTCCATTTCACAGATTAGGATACTGCGAATCTGTGAGGTTATACAGTTAATAAGTGCCGGGTCTGGGGATCTGTTCTGTAGTCGTCCTGTTAAATATCTGGCCACTGTGCCCAGATGGCTCCCTAGGAGAAAGTGAGGCTGGTGACCTTGCATAGCCTCCCTCACTCAAATCAAAGTCAACTGCAAGTCATGTCATCATCTCCCTGACGTCATGGTCCTCTTTGAGAATGAAGGACAAACACAAGCTGGATCTGGACTCTTACCTGAGCTATGTCCTTTCTGGTGCTAGAACTGTAGAAAGGAAAGCAAAGACAAGGAGTGGTAGAGTCTCTTTGGAAAAAGTGATAGAGGAAGAAAGGATAGGAAATGCTGATGAGTACGTTACCCTACTTCTAGCTTTCTTATACATAGAGAGGGCAGATGGCCACTAATGTGGTATGAATGGTATGCAGGGGCGGACAACCTGTGTCCTGCAGGCCACATGCGGCCCTCTACATCTTCAAGTGTGGCTTTGAATCAGTCAAAGGGCCATACTTGAGGACCTAGAGGGCCATATGTGGCCTCCAGGACACAGTTCCTTGCCTCTGGATGGAGTCTTGAAAACAACATTGCACCTGAAATACGAAGATCCTGGTTCCACTTATTTGCCACATCATGGTGGGTAAATTATTTAAGCTCATTGAGCCTCCATTTTCTCATCTGTAAAATGAAAGGATTGGACTAAAGAACCTCCCAAAGCTAGAACTTGGATCTGTTCGGTTCTAAGTACGATAATACTATAAAAACTCTTTGTGATGGAGGAAATACTACATACATATGAGCTATTTTTGTTGTTTGAAGGAATCAGGAAGGAGCTGTGACTGATTTCATCATTGTAGACCTGTAGCATAGAATTATATTTTGCCCATAGTAAGTACTTAAAATGCCTACTAAGTTCGATTTTCTGGCTGAAGGATCTGTGTCTCCAATATTTCCTTTCCTCATATCAATACTGCATAGACTGCCCTTATTGGTGATTCATTCTTTTGCGTTAAAGCATTGCTTCTTATTAAAATATAGCTTCTCCTGGAGCAGTTAATGCATTGAGCTATGAGCAGACTTAAACTCTGTTTGACTATACTTATTGTACTAAATGCTTCTGGAAGGAATTGAGAAAGCTTGGTTATTAGCACAATACAAAGAGGGCAGTGAGAACTGTAATTGTAAGAAAAATTAAGTCAACAGAAGAAAAAAAGACCATACAAGGAATTAGCTTATCAGTTCCTCTACAGAAGAGTTCAGAAAAAGATAATTATGACAAATTGGAGGGTAGAAGGATCTGTAGATGACTACCCAAGAAGACTTGACAGAATGAGAAAAACTCATTCACAAGGTAACGTATCCTCAAGACAAAAGAGATCTATTCCACAATTTTGCTTTCCTTCTTCTATTTCCTTAATCCTGTGATGGAAGATGATGGGGGTGGATAGTTCCAAATTGGAGAGTACTGCTTTAGACTGAATATGTTTATGAAGAACAGAAATGTTATTTGTTTAAAAAAATGTCTAATGAAGCATGTACTGTAGTGATGTTTTTGCTTTATAACTAATATCCCCTTCAGTGTGGAAATACAACTATAAGTGCCAGTAGCCACAGAGCTCCCAGCCATGATTTGATTTTTCTTTTAAATGCCCCCAAACTGTCACGACGGAATGGATGGAATATGGCCCTTCCTTCTCAGATGACATCAATTAAAACAGTTTCAGATGTTGAGAAGACTTTAAAAAGTACGAGTCAACAATAGTTCCACCAAATGTTCTCTTTTTCTATATTGGATCCTTGCAAAAATTCCAGCAGCTGGATAGAAAGGCAACATGCTACAGAAGTGGGTCAGAAGGGAGAACATTCATTATACATGTCATGGAAAGGAGAGGAAGAAACATGAAGCTGTCAAGAGTGTATCATGTTTTGTTGTGTCCTCCCGGGAACTTACCACATTTAATACTCATCAGCCAATAGAACCCATGAACAAGGATCAGGGGAAACAGGACTTAATATTATTCTATAATGGATCCAGCCTCCAAAAGTATTCAATTAACAGACATTCCATGTGATCAATTGGCAAAAAAATGAAAATGAAGCTTTTCCAGCATAGGGACAGTAGAGAGATAGGGTTGGATTTGGGGCCAGATAAACTAGGTTAGAATTCCAGCCCTGCCGTTCACTACCTATTTGACCTTGTCACCTTCCTCATCCATAAATAATGAAAATGTTTCACTAGATGACCTTGAAGATTCATTCACCTAAAATCTATGATACTATGACTTCTACAGATTAGCTTAATATAGTTGAAATTCTGTTCTTTGTAGGTTGTTTCTGTGACTACATCAAGGAATTTTCTATTATCCTAATATGTACATGGGCAATATTTTATTCAAAGAGAACCTTTGAGGCTGTGTTTTGTTCTAAGTCAGATGCTTTTGTTTTATAATCAGCAAAAATACATACCTCAGTATCTGACATTTTCCACATTTATAATCAGTTGTGTTACTGTGAAGATATAGTATACTGTAGAAAATCATTGTGAAAGCCTGCTGTGTCCTTCTGATATTTTCATCTAAGGTATATACCCCTGATATATGTATAACTAATTCATATAAAGATTTTATGGAAGTGAGAAAGTTGATAAGTATATGATTGGTTATTGGTGTCTTCAGACTTTGAAGGCATGTGTGTTCCTCCTGGACCACAACAGAAACCCACATCAGGCAGAATTCTTGCTACTACTGATGCTTCCTTTCTGAATCCACACAAATGAGTCACTATTACAGGAATAGATATGGTGAGTCCCAATGTGAGACCAGAAGGAGAATATTCTATTAACTTGTCTTCACCAACAGACCTCCCTTCTTTTGATATTTTGCTTGGGCTCATGACTCAGTGATTAACAACTTTTCATTGGTTCTTATTCCCCCTATCACTGTCATAATGAATTCCAGACTACCAAAGAGTAACCTGTCTCCAATGCCTATGGCCCACCTTTTAATCTCTTTAAATGTTATCCCCTCCTATCCAATGTCCCACTCTTTGTGTGGAAAGCCTTTCCACTGTGCCCTCTGGAATTCCTACTCTATAATTAATTTTACTCCTCTTCCTCTCATGATTCCTCCATCTTCCCCTCTTACTAAAACCAGGATCCTTCCAGCTAACACTACAACTTGAGCCTTCCTTTCCAGTTCTGGTTGTACTTTCTCACAAACCCCTCAACTCACTGATCCCAGAGATGAAATAGGAATTTTCTTTGCCCTCCATTTCAGACTTTCCACTGCCACTCATCAACCCCTTGTCTTGTGAGGTTCATTTTTATCTAAATTTATCACCTAATAGAGGTTATTATATACCAGTCCCCGGGATATTTTCCCTCTTTTCTAAATGACTTCAGAATCTGATCTACAGTATTCCCCTCTATCCCTCCTGCCCTTGTACTAAGAATTCAACATGCAAGTTATGTAGTCTCAAATAACCTTACCTCTGAATTCCTCAATCTACTTAACTCTCATGACCTTTCCCTTCCCTCCACCTCATCTGCACCCAAAGATAGTCACACTCTTGATTTTGCTACTTGATTTTCTACTTCCATCTGAAATTCTTTTATCCAATCACAATCTCTGTTATTCCATCTCTCCCTGTCCTTACTCCTCCCGCACCTATTCTGCTTTCTCACTACAACCTGCAATGTCTTTACTCCATTGCATTTTGTCAGGCTGCTATCCCCAGATCTGCTTCCATGCAACTCTTCCCAACCTCATCCCCTTATTGAACCAATTCAGCTCTGCTCTGTTGTCTATTCTAAATTCCTTTGCTCTTTTGTGCTATTGTGGCTCATGCCTTGCCAAACCCCAACACTGTATTACTCCCATCCCTTGAATCCTTCATTCTTACTCATGTGCTGCTAAACAAAGCTGGAAGAAGCCTTAAAATCATGCTGATTTGTTCCATTACAAATTTATGCTCTCTAATCTCAACTTGGCCTTTGATGCAGCAAGGCAATCTTCCCAATACTCCCCAATTTATTCTTGTTTTCCCCACTCCTCACAAAAGTTAATCCAAGATTCATCCCCTCTCCTCAAGTCTCCAGCTGGAGCCCTCACTGGCTCTCTTTTTCCTAACTAAGGTTTTCACATCAAACTTTATATAGCCTCTGTCTCCTTCCCCTCCCCCCCCCCCAGGCTATTTCCCAAGCACTCTCTTTAAACTCTTCATCTCACAATTCACTCTCTCTGTTTCCTAGAATTTTCCCCATTTCTGCAGTCTCTTCCTCAACTAATCCTATGACAAATTCTTTATGTGATCTTGATCACATTCATTCCCACCTTCTGTGGCAGATTATTACCCCTATTATTCTTTTTCTTCAATCTCTCCCAATCTACTACTTACAAACAAGCCCAACTCGCCTGCATCCTTTAAAAAAAATCACCAGATTCAACCATCCCTGCTACCGTCTTATGTCTCTTCTCAATTTCTCAGCCTTCAAACAGTTTTTTACATCCAGTGCCTCCTTACACGTCCTTTACTGGCACTCCTGCTCTTATTTTCCACTAATCTAGCTTCCAACCTTATTGTTCAGAAATTGTTGTCCTCAAAGTCAGCAGCGATCTTTTAATTGCCAAATATAACACTCTCTTCTCTAGCCTCATTCTCCTTGACCTCTTTACAGCTTTTGTCACCATTGACCACCCTCTCCTTCTTGATACTTTCTCTGGGTTTTTGTGATACTCTACTTTCCAGGTTTCTTTTTGTCTATGTGAACACTCCCCACTTTCCTTTTCCTATTCATCATCCAAGACTCTGCCCTGGATTATTTTCTCCTTCTCCTTTTCCTTCTCTTCTCTCTCTCTGTCTCTCTGTCTCTCTCTTTTAAACACGTTTTCACTTGATGATTCTATCAGTTCCCATGGTTTCAATTGCCATTTCTATGACAGAAAGTGAAGAAGAATTAAGAAGTATCTTAATGAGGGTAAAAGAGAAGAGTGTAAAGGCTGGCTTGAAGCTTAACATTAAAAAAAAAAAACTAAGATCTTGGCAATTGGTCCCATCACTTCTTGGCAAATAGAGAGAGAAGAAATGGAAGCAATATCAGATTGTATATTCTTGTGCTTACACTGCAGACAGCTACTGCAGCCATGAAATTAAAAGATGCTCCTTGGAAGGAAAGCTGTGGCAAATCTGCAGAGCATACTAAAAAGCTGAGACATCACCTTGTTGACATAGGTCCACATAGTCAAAGCTATGGTTTTTTTTCAGGAGCACTCTGTGGCTGTGAGAGGTGAACCCATAAGGAAAGCTGAGCAGCACAGAATCAATGCTTTTGAATCATGGTGCTAGAGACTTTGGAGAGTCCCTTAAATAGCAAGGAGATCAATCAAATCAGTCCATACTTTAAAAAAAATTACTTCAGGCTATTTTTTGGAAGGTCAAATACTGATGCTGAAGCTTAAATACTTTGGCCACATAATGAGAAAGAACTCACTGGAAAAGACTTTGGTGACGGGAAAGACTAAAGGCAAAAGGAAAAGGCTACAGGAGAGGATAAGATGGATAGATAGTGTCATGGAAACAGTAACCATGAATTTGGACAGACTTTTAGAGAAAGTGGAGAACAGAAGAGCCTAGTGTGCTATGGTCCATGGGGTCACAAAGAGGTGGACACTAGGAACAACTGAATGACAATAAATTCAGATGATTTCCAGATCTACACATCAAGAAAATGAACATTTTCTCTTCTGAGCTCCAGTCCCACACCATCAACTGCCTATTAGATATGTCAAATTGGATGTGCTGGAGCATCTTAAATTCAACATCACATCATCATTCCTGCCTCCATCCGATTCACTTCTTTTCTGAATTTCCATATTACTATTGAGTGGCACAGTCCTCCAGGCACTGAGATTCACAGCTTCACAACCACTAATAATAATAATCAGTTGCAAAGTATTATCACTTGTATCTCAAGGTCTCTTCCTCTCCAATCACACCTCATAGGGATAAAGACTAGCTCCACTCACCACCCGACTTCAGTCCCTCATCACTTCATATCTAGAAGGAAAGGGGAAGGGAATCAGCATTTATATACTGCCTACTGTGTGCCAGGCACTGCACTAAATGCTTTATAAATGTTATCTCATTTGATTCTCACAACTCTATAAGATAGGTACTGTTATAGTCCCCATTTTACTGTTGAGGAAACAGGGACAGGTTAGCCACCAAGGTCACACAGCCAGTAAGTCTCTGAGACCAGATTTAAACTTTGGTCTTACTTAGCGATTCCAGGCCCAGTCTTCCATTCACTGCATCACCTAGCTGCTGGAATAGACTTGCAATGGCCTCAAATTTCACCTCACTTCCTCAAGCCTCTCCTTTTTCCAATCCAACCTCCTGTCACTCAAATAACTTTCCTAACGCACAAGTTATCAACAAACTCCTGTGGTCCCATTGTTTAGGGAAGCAAATATAAAGTCTTGCTTGATATTTGAAGCTTTTTTTTTTTTTTACCACTTTACTTCCTTCCTAACTTTCTAATTTTCCTAAGTTTTCTTTCTCTGTTCCCATCAGTCCATAAACCAGACATCCTTGCTGTTTCACACATAACATTCCATTTCCTATCTTCATGACATTGTGTCAGTTGTCCCCAATGTCTAGAAGAGTGGTTCTCAACATGTGGGTCACGACCCCTTTGGAGGTCGAATGACCCTTTTACAGCGGTCACAGGGGTCACCTAAGACCATCGGAAAGCACATATTTCTGATGGTCTTAGGAACTGAGACACAGCTCCTCTATTCATCTTCAGGCGGGTCTGCCCACATGCAGATACACCCACATACAGGTGTTAAAGGGTCCTGGCATTAGGAGGGTTGAGAACCACTGGAGAATGTCCTCCCTCTTGTCCTATCTTAGAACCCTGGATTTCCTTGAGGACCCAGTTCAAATGTAACATTCTAAGCATAGTCCTTATTGTTCTCTTCTTTGCCCTGCTCCAAACCAAACCCCACCCTTGCCCTCATCCATAACTATCTTGCCTCTAGCATAGATTTCTTCTTTGAGTACTTGCTCTTCTACGGCTGCTTTTGCCATCTTTCTCTTCTTCAACACCATTTCTGCTTTCTCTTATAACATATTGATAACTGAGGTGTTGAGTCCAAATATAGTGGTTCTACTTCCTCAATTATGACACCAGTTGGTTATTTAAAATGTTAACAGATCTGTCCCATTTTCAGTTGGCTTTACTATTTCCAGTTTTATCTTTTAAAGCTCTTGAAGGAAAGTATTTAGCTGGTTCTCACACCAATTAGATTATTTTTTTTTTGCATTCATTTCTCTCTCATCTACACCCTTTGCTATTTTCTGGTGTTGCTTGCTTATAATCTTCTAACATCTGCCTCTATAATACTTTTAAAATAAGCTTATTTTCTGAACTGCTGTTATCTTTGGCTGCCACATACCCCCATTTGGCAAAAAAAATTATATTTGTTCACCAGGGCAATTTGGGGGTTATTTCAGCCTCTTTCTTGTGGCTCTTGCTTTACTTGAATCAAACTTCTGTAGGAAATGGTGTTTGTCCACACTTTTGTTGTGGTTTTTTTTTTTTATCCATGTTTCATCTCTTTTTTTCACCATCATTATTTGAAGAAGTCAAGCTGGGGCTTTTAAAATTATATGTAGTATCGTCTTTTAATATTTATCCATTTTCTAATTTAGTTTTGATTCTGATCATTGATCTAAGTTGATGGTCTTAATATATACAAACCATTGATTCAGAAATTACTAACATCAATACCCATTCATTTCCTGTAAAGATACAGTTGTTTTCCTTTCTCTGTACAGATATTTTGTGTTCCCCATGCCCATTGCTGTCTTATTCACTTACTTTTTTTTAAAAGCATCATATGATATATACAGTTAGGCTTCTGAATAAACTATGACTTTGGCTTCTTTTGTTTTTTGACCCTAAATCATGTTTCCCAATTTTTTGTTGTTGTCGTCCCTCAACCAAAATCCTCCTTCGATGTCTCCATTATGAGGCAAGAGGCATTAAGGGGCATTAAGAGGAAGGCATTAAGAGAAAGAGTCCATGGGTCTTTGAAAGCCATGTATAGTGTCTCCAGTGAAACTCACCACGCTGCAAAGGCTTTAAATTGGGGTCATAATAGACTACTTGTCTTCATATGAGGACCACAGCCAAATTCTGAGAAGTTCATCACCAGAATGGATTCTGTCAATGAATTTTTTAGTCACAATAATTTCCATGAACCAACTCCTAGGTCATAGTGGCATTGCAATCTATATTGGTAGATGACCTAGTAGCTACGCCAATCACATTGAAGAATTAAAGTATTCCTACCTCTTCCCTATCCCTTGAATTAGAGTCATTGAGTATCATAGTATATGTCGACGACTTAGAATTGAATTCGGGTTCTTTCTGTATTTTTTCCTTTCATCTTTTCATCTTCTGCAACAGAATTTCATGAACAAATTCTCATTATTTTAATGGTTGTCTTTTCATTTTTTCACTTTCCTGCTCTTTTGCTACAGAGCAAAATGTTCAAATGTTCCATAACATGACATCTCCTGCTACATTAACCCTGCCATTTTTTCGGTGATCTATAACTTCCTTTTGGCTTAACTCATAGCAAGAAAAGCAATATGAATAGGATTCATTTCCTCCAGGGGCACGCATGTCTATTATTTCTTTGCCATTGGATGATGATTTTATATTTAGAAGTCCTAATAATTAAAATAGTTTTAATAATGTAACTATACTGTGGCATGATTACAGTCTAAGAAATATATATTTCTTTGCCTTCTCTACCTAGTCTTTATCTACTCTGCCACCATTACTGCAGAATTAGAAAAGGCCTTCATAAAACTGAGGGCCATTGTTTTTCTTTGCTCTATTGGTTGTTGTGGATAGAGAATTCATTATCTATGGATAATCAGCCTTGCTTTGGTGGGACTGTTCCTCAGATCATAGGTATGGGCTATTGCAGGATGTTTCCCAGGGCTTGGGGCAGCTGGGTGGCACAGTGGCTAAAGTATCAGGCCTGAAGTCAGGAAGACTCATCTTCCTGATTTCAAATCTGGCCTTAGACACTTACTAGCTGTAGGACTGTGGGCAAGTCACTTAACCCTGTTTGCCTCAATTTTTTCATCTTTAAAATGAGCTGGAGGAGGAAATGGAAAACCACTCCAGTATCTTCATCAAGAAAACCCCAAATGGGGTCATAAAGAGTTGGATATAATTTTTAAAAATGACTGAACGATAACAAATAAATGTGTGGTCAAACAAGAAGATGGACTGGTTCCATGGTAAGAATGAAGAAGAGTCAATGGAGAGCTCGTCTTCTACCACATCTTTGTTATGTTAATGTCAGCCCTTGACCTAGTGCCTGAAACTTGGTAGGCACTTAAAAACACTTATTGACTGACTTAAGAAAAGGGAATAGAGACCCCAGAATGCCAGATGGATCACCCCATTGAGAAACTCTGGAAGAACCCACACAAGAGTGGTATAGGACAGGCAGGAAAGGACGGGCTACAATCTGCATTACTAGATGTGAAGTCCACATTGATGGTATCCCAGCTCTATTTGAATATTTGAGTTTAAGTACCATCACTTTGTTAAAAAGTAAAATGACAAATAAATAAATTGGAGAGGATCTATTTCTCAGGATAAAATAAAAATGCTTTGCTTTTGTGGAACATCTTTTACTCAAGAGATTTACTCAAGAGATTTCAACTTATCACTTTGTAATCATGAATCCATTAAACCACCCACGGCACATCTGTGAAAAATAGACATTATCACCCATTCACAGATAAGGGAGGAGCTGTCAAAGGTCAAGTAGTAAATCAGTGAGCAGAGGAGGAACAGTTTCCTTGAGTAACAGATTTCAATAATAAACTCCCCAGATTTTTAATGTGAGAGAAATTATTGTAAACAGTAATAGCAAACAGAGGGTCTATATGCAGCCGACACTAACATTTAACTTGGAAATGGGTATTCATTTTGAAGGAGGGATGAATAAGCAGCCAAAGTCCTTCAAAAAAAAGGGTGGGGGGAAGGCTGCAAAGTTTTCCAATTAGAATAGCACCAAAACTGAATATATATTGGGAAGCCAAATGGTGGGTAAGAGTCTTTAAAATGTTATTTGGAAGGAAGCACTAAGAAACATTTCAAAATATCTGTCTCTAAAGATGTTTAAGAAGATAAAGTTGTCTACCCTGGGTAGCTTAAACATCCAGCATATCCTGATTAAGCCCAGGACATAGACTAGTTGATATTTTTTTTCACAAATTTTTTTTTTACCTACTCTTCATCAACTCAGAGAATCTTTACAAAATCAATATTTAACTTTAAAATGAATATTCATTTAGAAGAAGAAGTGGGGCATAAGCCTCTTAGATCCTTCTGAAAAGATAAGGCTGAGAGAGCCTAATTACTTGAAATTCCTAGCTAAATGATCAAATTCTGGGAAAAGTTTGGATCCACAGGTGAAAGTATATTCATTTTCATGGAATTAGGTTTTTTCCATTAATTAATCCATTTATTATTGAACCGTGGGCTACAGATATTTGATAAATATAAGGTTTTACTGGTCTGTCAATTCCTCCGGTCTTCTGATAGCAGATTTGACAGTGACTGCTGAGGTGGCATTGTAGGTCTATGTACCACCAACTACAGGATCCACCTGTCAGATACCCATGGCTCATTTCTTCATTTTGGCCTTGCCATAGAAAGAGAAGGTATATTTCACATTCTGGCTAATTTCAGTTTTCTTCACCATTTTTCTGAGGGATGCAACATAATGTGTTCCATATTTACCTATAGTTCTGACCTTGATGCATTTGGTCATCTTGCTAACTGAAGGACCAGAGTTCAGAGAACCATGGAATTGTTTATGATGAAGCGGATGGCCGCTATCACTGATGTAAATCTAGATTCAGAATTGAGATGTGTGCTGGCTGAATATGACCCACAAATAACTTTAAATTGATAAGGGAGGAGAATAGAGAAAGCTATCCATGCAGCTCCAGAGTCGGATGGTACAGAGGAGTGGTAGGTATAACAAAGGAAGAATAAAGACTTTTAGCAAAGAGGAACAGTAGGATGTGGGACAATATCCATAAAGAAAGCCAGCAGTGGGGCAGCTAGGTGGTGCAGTAAATAGAGCACTGGCCCTGGAGTCAGGAGGACCTGAGTTCAAATCTGACCTCAGACACTTAACACTTACTAGCTGTGTGACCTTGGGCAAGTCACTTAACCCCAATTATCCTGCCTTTTCCCCTCCAAAAAGACAAAAATAAAAGCCAGCAGTATAACCCACGAACTCAGAGATCTGTACAGAAATACACAAAGTATAACTGATTAAGGTGAAATAGGGCTCCTAATACAAGGATGTCAATGCATAAGTATCCCTGAAATTTGATGAGTTAGGTTTCAAGAACAGATAAAAGATGTACTCTACCCTCAAAACCCATGTCTAATTTCTCTACCAATCATCATCATGCTATGTAAAGATGTGCACAAATTGGAGCAGAAAGCATTTGTATGAGGATCAATGGGGGAAGGAGGCAGAAACGATATTGTTGAAAGAGTATATCAGAGATCGCCTGAACAGAATAAGCAAATAAAGCCGGCCCAGAAGTGAGTGATAGTAAGGAGGCCCACTGGAGTGAGAAAAACCTCCACCCATCGCCCCTACTTCTGCTCTCCAGTCAGCAGGTGGAGTCCCTCTGCCACATGACATCCCCTCACATATCTGAAAGGAGCTGTTAGGACACCCCCTGGCTCCCCAGCCAGGCCTTTAATTCCTTCAACCAATTTTCTGTGGCTTAGTTTCTGCTCCTGTTAATGTTCTGCTCTGCTTGCTCTGTAAATGTTTCCAGATTGCCAATATTAATTCTCAAAAGTGATTCCCCAAACTTAGCAAAAATGTCACCAATGTGGTTTAAGTAGTAGGAAGTACAACAGAATTTTTAGCTTTTGCGTCTGTTAGGTAAACATTTGACTTATATTGGGGGTTTTAGACTTTTTATGTCACCCTGGTATTCTGGTAAAATCTATGGGCTTCTTTTCAGAATACCATTTTAGATTGAATTCATAACTGAAAGAAGTATTCTATTTTGTTTAGAGGTTGGTGAAGATAAAATATCTGTGTGTGGTTTTTTCCTCATAATACCCCCAGACCCCTAGAAATGTATCCATAGAGGAACCCAGGTTAAAATAACTTGACTTATATTAAGCCTGCCACCTACTCTACCCTCAAAACTCATGTCTAATTTCTCTACTCAACTTCAGACTTATATCTCACTGCTTTTTCACTCTGATTTTTCACAAGTTTTGAACTTAATTAGATCATATGCTTAACAAATTATGAGTGTTTGTAAATTATAAAACTATGCAAATACAGGGCATCTTTAAATATTTTTATTATCTATTAACAGAAATTCAGATATAACATTGCCACTTACTTTCCTGATGTTAAAGGCAATTCCTTTGAAGCCCCTTAATGGCAAGAGGCTAGTAGGAAGTGTAGTTTTTCCACAGCTGGAAGGAGAGACTAAAGCATCATGGGAGGCAGAAGCCAGGATGGACAGGGAAAGCCCAGGAACTTACATTCTCCATGGAGATGAGAGGCACCCAGGGCAGTTGTGCACCAGTGGTGAGCTGATGGCGAAGAAGGGAACTGCTACCCTGAACTGAACATAGTATTCATGAGCAATGTAAGTCTTTTGTTCAGCTCACTTAAGGAGTGATCTAACTGCACAGAATTTTCTGCTTTCTTAAATGTACCTGCCTGTTCAGCTGTAGGACACAATTAAGTGGTTCCCATCTCTTCTCACTCTCCCCTGCCTCATTGCTGCAGGGCCAACAGGCATCACTAGCTTTGGAAGTTTCCTATTCTATTTAAGTCTTATTTATTTCATGTCTACAGTTTTGTGAGTTTTTGTCTCCAGACAAAGACGTATAGTTTTTTAAAATAAAAGGGTGGATCACAAAAGGGAGGTACATTTAAAAGGAGCTTGAACAGTTGCCTAAGCTTAAGCACAAGCCTGTGTTAAGCTCCCTCACAGAGGAGCTCCACCTTCAGGAAGCACATGTCCTGTATGTGAATGTGTGGAACAAAGTTTTTGTTTCCATAATGACATTTTACACATAAAAATTAAAGAGAGATGGGAAAATGCTAGGCTAGACTTCAAGTTCTTTTAGGTGAAGAGACTTCTGTTATTTCTCTTTTTTATGTCCAATCCTGCAAGTTTTGGTACCTTGCACATTGTAAGTGTTTGTTCCATTGAAAGGAATTAGATCATAGAACTTTAGATAGCATTCAGTCCCAACTTCTCATTTTACAGGTAGCTAGGTGGTGTAGTGGATAGGGGACTGGATTTGGAATCAGGAAGACTCATCTTCACAAGTTCAAATCCAGCCTCAGACACTTACTAGCTGTATAACTCTGGGCAAACTACTCAACCCTGTTTGCCTCAGTTCCTCATCTGTAAAATGGGCTGGAGAAGGAAATGGCAAACCACTCCAGTATCTTTGCCAAGAAAACCCCAAATGGCATCACGAAGAGTTTAAAAAACAACTGAACTATTTTACAGATTAGGAAACTGAGGGCCAGAGAAGTTAAGTCACTTGCTCAGTATCACACAGGTTGTAAATAGTGGTACTAGGATTTGAACTCAGGTTTTCTAAGTTCCAAGAAGGATCTCTTTCCAATCAACTCCATAGTCTGTTTTCTTGTAACTGAGACATAGGTCATAGTCAACATTATATATTGGCCAACAATTACTGGATTGTATTGAAGGCAAAGAGGACTTTGGAGATTGGACAACAGGTAAAGGAAATTCTTGTTTTGTTCTGTGAATTGAAAATAAAATTTTTAAAAAAGTTGAGAAATTTTTAAAAAAAGGAAATCCCCTTAGAGAAGCTGCGATTTAAATATTCATATATCCCACAGTTCTGATTAGAAATGGCATTATGAATACACGAAGAACACTGCCAGTTCTCTGTAGCTAGAGAAGCATATTGCAAGAATACTTGCCCCAACAGTTACAGGGATAGCCTAGTGCAGCCAGCATACCAACATCACTTTTCATCAGTTATCACCTATGCTGCCATTTCAAGGTTCCAGAATTCCCCAACCAATGATGACAATTCTAATGATAGATTAATTGCATGTTTGGAACAGACTTTGAGATAGCCATGGAGGAAAAAGTTGACGCAGCCAAATACTTCTTTCCTTCCTTACTTTGCTAACTGCGTTCCTTTGTTTCTTTTCTTTAGTGGGGACAGTGTGAGTCTGATGTGCTGGGTGGAACCCAAGCCTTGAGAACGCCTCTTGGCTCAGCCAGTATTTCTGACATTCAATTTATGGACATTCTCAAGGAACGTGAAGGCTTCCAGGAAGGTTAGAGGAAAAGAACCAAATATACTAAAGATTTAGGATTTCTCCCAGAAGTGCACAATTAAACCTTTATATCTGAACAAGGGATCATGTCTTCTGAAAACAGGGAAATCCTCAACTTAATCAATCAGCAGCGTTTTACTATGTTCCGGGCACTGTTACTTACTAAAAATACGAAGACAAGAATGAAACATTCCTGCTTTTAAGCAGAAAGAAAAAAGTAGGGCTGTCCTGTTGGAGAAGTAACCTGGAACATTTCCTTTAAAAGAAATTTTTTTTAAAATTTTATTTTCAATTCACAGAACCAAACAAGAATTTCCATAGCACAGTACAATAAAAAAGATGATTGCCCATGAAACTTTCTATTCCCTCCAAGTATACAAAAAAGTTGTCATGGAATTTTTTTTTTCTTCCCTCTCCTGCCCCTACCCTACAGATGGCTACCATTAAACACAAATACACACACAGACACATATATATATGTATATGTACATATGTGCATATCTACCCACAGATATATATGTATGTGTATGTATATGTATATGTATGTATATTAAAATTATTCCATCCATACTTCTATTTATCAGTTCTTTCTTTTTTACTTTTAGGAATGGTGCCCCTGAATTTGGTCATAGGTACATAGGAAGGAAAGAGGCTGAAGGTGACTCATTCTTTGAGATATCTGATCCTAATTATAGCACTTACCTCTGATGGCTGCTTTGGGATTCAAGAGGGGTAATGTGGGTAAAGGACTTGGCATACTTAAACACTTACATAAAGGGGAGTAGCTGCTACACCAGGCATTACCACGACTCTGAATAAAACAATGATACTGAGTCACGCAAATGGGAAAAGCAGTCAAAAGACCAAAAAGCCAGAGAATTAGATGCAGCAGGGAGGGATTGGGAATTTTGGAAACTAAGGAAGCAGAAAGCACAGGTACTTCCTATGTTTGGCCTCTCAGAAGGGTGGTCTTCTGCCATTTTTGTTCACACACACACACACACACAAACACACACACACACACACACACACTCCTAGTGTTAGTTCTTTGAGGAAAGGATAATTTAAAGCATGTAACTACTGAAAGTGGGATGGTAATCCAAGGCCAGCTGAAACCTTGGCGTGCAGCTGGTTGTAGGGGCTGGTTCAGTTGGTTAGGGTTGCGTGGGCCAATTAAGTTTGATGCCTTCCATTCACAGCCGTAGGTGATATCCCAAATGGTGACCAGATGTCTCTGAAAAGTGGCCATTAATTCGAGAGGGCGGAAGGGAGGAAGAAGGAGTTAGAAGGCTAGTGTGTAAATGAAGCGATTATCTATAGGAGAAGCAACTTTTAATTCATGTCCTATTGGTAAGTAAGTTAGCACTGCCAGTATATTACTACGATGTGGCACTTATGTGAAAATATTTAAAAATGGGTCTGCTCTAAAAAAGATGTTTTCCTAAATCCAGAAAGTGAACTCAAGCTCCTGTTCAGACCACCATTTCACTTTGTGCTGTGATGGGACATTTCCCCCCACCAACCCAACTACCTTTTATGAGCTGTTGTCCTCCCCCATTAGAATGTAAGCTCCTTGGTGGCAGAGTTTATCTTGCTTGCTTCTATGTGTACCCCATGTGCCTAACTCTGCTGACCATATAAGTGCTTAATTAACTCTCTATCTATCTGCAACACCCCTGGGAGATAGATCATGGGAGTCAATTCTATTCAAGAAGCGTTTAATAAATGCCTACTATTTCCCTGTATTATTATCACCATTTTGGATGGGGAAACGGAGGCTCTAAGAGGTAAAGTTACTATATTCAGGGTCACACTTGTCTGTCTCTTGTTTTTTCAGTTGTGTCTGACCCATTTTGTAGTTTTCTTGGCAGAGATAGTGGAGTGTTTTGCCATTTCCCTCTCCAGCTCATTTTACAGATGAGAAAACTGAGGTAAACAGGATGCCCAGGGACATACAACTAGGAGGTGTGTGAGGCCAGATTTGAACTCATGGAGTCTTGCTGATTCCAGGCCTAGTGCTCTATCCACTGAGCCCCATAGCTACCCTCTAAGAGGTAAAGTTACTTTATTCAGGATCATACTACTTGTAAATATTTGAGGTGAATTTCAAACCTATAGTAGGGCTCCTGATGCCAAACTCTGTTTTTTTCTGCTAGTGCTGATATCTTTCCATTTTTTATATATTTTCAGGGGTCCTTATACAGTTTAGCTAATAAGAAAGATTGGTTTGCGATGAATACAATTACCTTTTCAACATTATTTGAAAAAGTTAATAATATCCTTTGATCATTCAATTTGTTAATAGTTTTCAAAGGTGGGTATTTTGGTTAGAAAATATTTTTGTTCCCTCAAGTGGATTTTTCATGAACATTTAAACTACCAACGTTGGGATATCGGATGTCTTCGTTATGTCTAGGAAAATAACAGCTCTTATTGTTAATTTACTTGAATATAATTTATTTGTTTGAATATAATACTGTATTTGTCCCAAATGGAACTTATATGAAAACTGAGTATATCTAATTTTTACAGTTTTTCAAGTGATCATTTAAAGATGAATAATATGCTTTACATGGCATTGTTTGATAGAGTCTGATTATGAAATATTTAGTCAAGTGCAAATTTACAGGAACCAAAAAATTACTCATAATGTTCAAGAGAGAACAAGACATATGACCTGTGCTTTTATCTTGTGTGTTTTGGATACGGCACCAGTATCTTGTTGCTAGTCAGAATAAGGTGTGATTGCTACAGGAAACATTTGCAGACTTTAAAATCCTGTATAGCATATTTATGCCAAGTTTACGTGGGTTATATTTGTTCAAGGTACCTAAATCTCAGGCAACATTTATTTCTATAAAAGCTATACTCCAGCTATTTCACAACTAACCTCCTATGTAAAAGTGAACCCGGATCCTTATTCTAGTGAAATAACTTGTACTTGTTTGAGTTTTGAAGTGCAATGAAAATACTCTATTTGGAAAACTCAGCCAAAAGTCAAGAGGCACGAGTCCTTAATGGTCATTGTTTAACAAGCCAAAGTTGTCATTAAAACAGTTGGGTTTACCTTTCATGGAAATAAATTTTACTCTACAGATTCAGTTAATGTTTTCTTAAACTACTGAAGATCAAGGAAAATGTTGCCAAATCTAAATCTATACTTTAGAGTGTTTGGAAACCAACTGAAAGTATTCACAATTAATATTCTTGTGAAATAAAAATTAGTTGTTAAGCAGTTTTATCTGGAAAACACTTTTCTCTGTATGAACTACTGAGGTTGAGCTGTCTTGGAATTAAAAAGAAAAATTCTTGTGTATAGCATTAAAGAAAATGAACAATTCTGCAATCTAACAGTCTAGGCCTGACCCAGGCTGGTCTGGTACCTCTGGTTCAAGTTTGGAACAAAATGAGACTCTTGTAGAACACGTGACAAAAAAAGGAGGTCTACTTAGCCTTGAAAGGGGAAAGACATGCATTCAGAGCAGGGAAAGAATTTTCAGCTGAGCAAAGTTTTCCCAATTGTGTTGGCCACGGTGGTCTGTCAGACAAAGTGAAGGGAGAAGATTGAGCAACTCGGGCCCTAGCTTTTTTTTGTAGCCAGACAACAGGTCTGTAAGTATTTACTACTTAACTACAGACAACCAGATAGTTGATGTAGAAAGCTGTATCAGTTGCTCAAGCCATTAGTTTCCTTTAACTCTCCAGATCCAAAATTTTTAAGGAAAAGAATTAGTTTAGCCTACATGGAGGGGCAACCTGGGTGACCATGCTTATAGTACTGTGTCTTCTAATGAAAAGAAGCTAAGAAATCTCCAACTACCAACTTCTACTGAGGGAGAGAAAGAAAAAAGAGCAATGGAGAAAACCACTCACATAAATGTGGTGTAGGGATTAACTCACATTTTTAAAGCCTTTTGAGGTTTACGAGGCACTTGGCCAACAACAACCCTTTAAGTTGTTGTTGAGTCATTTTTCAGTTGTGTTCAACTCTTCATGACCCCATTTGGGGTTTTCTTGGTAAAGATACTGGTGTGGTTTGCCATTTCCTTCTCCAGCTCATTTTACAGATGAGGAAACTAAGGCAAACAGGGTGAAGTGACTTGCTCAGGGTCACACAGTTAGTTAGTAAGGCCAGATTTGAACTCAGGAAGACTCATTTTCCTGACTCCAGGCCCAGCACTCTACCCACTGTGCCACTTAGCTGCCCACAGCACAAATAATGATACCCATTTTTCAGTTGAGGAAATTTAAGGCACTTTTTCCTCATAGTCAGTCATGCACACCTAGCAGGTGTTGGAGCCAGGAATCAAAACCAATTAATTTAATGTTCTCTCCATTTAACTTGTTTTATTTATTTATTTTTGTAGTATGTTGAGAAACTATGGATGTAACACCTGTGATAGTCATGAAACTGGTCTGTGATTTTGACCGTCATTTCTGTGCTAGACAGATTTTTTTAAAAATGTAACTTGACTTTCTGGTTTTCAAATTAGATTATTGCCATTATCTCTCTGGCACCCTTCACCTCCACCCTCAGATGCCAATTGTCTTACCAACTTCTGCCTCAGATGACTTCCCTTCTGAAGGCAATGGGAAGTATTGGTTGGAATGTGCAGTGCTGCCATATCCCAAGACAAAACCTTCTAGTTTGGTGCTTGGATCTGGACGAAGAAACTTCATGAGAATTGAGTCACTTGTGGTATTGATGTAGACTTTCAGGCTTGGCTTTTTCCCTGGCAGTGAGAAGAAAGAATGGGATACATGTTATTTTAGCCCCTTTTTGGACACTTGTGAAAACTGGAAACCAAAAGATGAGGGGTGTTTATGAAGAGTAAGCAGGTGGCACTGTTTACTCAGAACTAGCCAGAAATTGTTTCCAAAATGCTGTTCAAAGAAATGGCTAAAATGCAACTAATTCTGAGGTCATAGACTAAAACTATAAAAGATTTTTAAAAAAATAATATTTCATCTTCCCCCCCAGTTACATGTAAAAACAATTTTTAACATTTGTTCTTTATTTTTTATGTTTTGAACCCAAATTCTATCCTTCCCTCCTTCTCTCCCCTCCCCTCCCCCTGAGACAGTAAGCAACGTGATATAGGTTATATGTGTGCAATCACGTAAAACATTTCCACATTAGTCATTTTGTGCAAGAAGTCTTGAACAAAAAAAGAAGGAAAGAAGGAAGGAAGGAAAGAGAAAAGAAAGAAGGAAGGAGGGAGGAAGGAAGGAAGGAAGGAAGAAAAAGGAAGGAAAGAAGGAAGAGAGAGAGAAAGAAAAAGAAAGAAAGAAAATAGTATGTTTCAATCTGTATTCAGACTTCAGTTCATTCTCTGGAGGCAGATAGCATGCTTCATCATTAGTCCTTTGGGATTGTCTTGGATCATTGGCTGAGAAGAGCTAAGTCATTCACAATTCTTCATTGTACAATGTAGCTATTATTGTGTACAACATTCTCTTGTTCTGCTCACTTCTTTGTATCATTTCACGTAAATCTTAGAAGAGACTTTATCCATTCCAACCCATCACTTTACAAAGGAGGAACCCGAGACCCAGAAAAGTTATTCGTCTAAGGTCATATAGTCAGTTTGTCCACTAGCATTTATTAAGTGCCACTGTGAGCTTTGTGTGTATTAAGCACTGTGCTGAGAGTTGAAGATGCAAAGAAAGGCAAAAGGAAGTTCCTGCCCTCAAGAAGCTTACAATCTAATGGAGAGACAACATGCAAATGACTATGTATGAATAAAATATAAAAAGGATAAATTGAGTGAAATGTTAGAAGGAAGGAATTAAGGTAGTGAATGTCTGAGCCAGGATTCGAATGGAAGTTTGGCATGCTTTCTTCTACACCACACTGCCCTTGGGCAGGGGAGGGTAGCGTCAGAGTCTTATGTCACAAGACATGAGAGTCTTAGGTCAAGCAATGGAAAGCTGTAGGCTGTGCCAGTGATGATGAGAATTCAAGGATAAGCTTTACCCAGTGAGAAGTGCTGTGGGATTCCAAGCATCCCCAACTGTTTGAGAGTCTCATTTTATATTCTTTCTGAGTGAGGGTGAAGTTAATTTAAATTTCACGCTGCTACTTGTGAATTCCCACACCAAGCTGTCCTACCAGCAGCCTTGCCCTCCCTTGATCCCACCCTATCACTCAGCCCTTTCACAGCAGTGCAGAGGAGAGATGATGAAGGGAATTGGACAACCTCTTTATCACTTTGTGTTCCTTTTGATTTCTCAGTTATTTTTCTTTCTTCCTCTCTCACCCCTGTCTATTGGTTCACCCACTGGCCCATACCACCCTGTTTTTACCCTGATCTCTGAGTTATATCCTGACAGCAACTATCAAAGTAAATCACTTAAAGTTCACAATGTGTTTCGTGAACATTGTCTCTGAGTGCTGAGGGGGCTACAATCACCATGCCCCATAGAACATGTTGTTTTTGGCCTTAGAGATCATCTAGTCAACCCCCACATTCTATAGATAATTAGAACTATGTATGTGTGTATATATGTGTATATATACTTGACATTAAGGTTTGTGTGTGTATATACTTGACTTTAAGGTTTGCAAAGTACTTCACAAATATTGCCTCATTTTATCCACACAATAAACCTGGGACATAGATACTATTATTGCCTCCATTTTCAGGTAAGGAAAGTGAGGCACAAGGATTGGGGAGAGCTTTTAAGAGACTTGCCCAAGGTCATAGAGCTAGTAAATGTCTGAGTCTAGATTTGAACTCAGGTCTTGCTTATGCCAAAATTTATTTGCTGCAATACCCAAATAACCTTCAGATGATGAAATTTAAGCATCTCAAATTTCCAGTGAAGTCAAATTCATATAGCTAATAAATAGTGGAAGCAGGATTGAAATCAAGGTCTTTGGGCATCAAGCACGTACCATACTGCTTGTGGTTAACAGCAGCTTATGGTGTTATCGCCCAGTCACTTCTTCCTTAGAAAGGAGGCTGTGGAGAAGGGACCAGTCAGCCCCAGCAACTGCCAAGTAACTGCCACCCACAGGGCCAGCGAGGCAGCCCAGCTGAAGCAGCAAGTCACCATGAGGGACAGGCAGAAGGCAGCACGTGCCCAGAAAATCAAACCATTTCTATGATCTCTATCACCACCTCCCTTCAGACCTCAATAATAATAATAATAGCTTTCATTCAATGTTTGCAACGTGGTTTACGTTTGTTATCTCCTTTGATCCTCACAACAACCCTGTGAAGTAGAGACTCTCATTACCCCATTTTATAGATGAAGAAACTGAGGCAGGCAGGTTCACTGACTTTCTTAGAATCACACAGGTACTATGTATTTGAGATGGGATTTCAATTCAGGTATTCCTGACTCCAGAACTCTATCCACTGTCACCTAGCCTTGAACTTGATAGCCAAGGACCCTGGGGCCCAAAGTCTAGAATTAGGAGGGTCCTTAGACTATTAGCCCTCCTTCTAGATCAGTCTTGTAGCCATTAATCAAGAAAGTAACCCCCTTGTCAAGATATGACCTGGTAACTTTCCTCCCTAGCAACCACTACTACTAAAATATCATTGGAAAAAAAATTCTCACCCCCGAAGTGCTTAGTAATGTCCAATGACCCAAAGATATAGCCTTATCAATGGAAATTATATTAAAATACATTATCATCTGTTTTGACATTGTGCCCTCCACTATTAGAATGTGAACTCCTTGAAAGCATAGGCTTTCTTGATTTTCTGTTTGTATTTAACACAGTGCTTAATAAATAGTTTTCCATCCATCCATCTTAATAAATAGTTTTTCCATTCCAACAATCCATTTGTTCATTCATTCTGATGCACCAACACAAGCAAAAGTGTTGTCTGATTTATGACTTCATTCTTTGACAATACAGGCCTATCCAGAGAACCCAGGGTCTTGGCTAATCCTCCCATACTTCAGATGCTTGAATTGTGTTACTGGTCTTCAGCTGTAATTACTTTACCTTTACATAGAATTTTGTACTTACCAAGCGCTTGATCATAATATTTTTTATTAGCCTTTCATGTCTCAAAACTACCACTGTCTTTTGGAAAAAGCCACTTAATGTCTTCGAAGCCTGTGTTATTCTTAAAAGCATCAATCAGAGGAAAAAACAAAGTTTGGACATACCAAAAGCTTCTCTGAAATCTTAAAACTTTAGAATTGGAAGTGACCTTAAACACAATACATAAACCAACTCTTGCATTTACATACGAGGAAACTGAGAGCCAGGGTGGGGAAGTGACTTTCTTAATGTCACATATGGGGTGAATTAGTATCCTAGTCTCTGGATTCCAAGTCCAGTGCTCAGCATTTTATCTTATCAGAAACTCCACAATATTTCCTGGCAATCCTTCCATGATGTTATTTGCTTTTCTCCTATCTCCTTCCCACCAGAAACTAGCACTCTATTCCTGGGTCTCCGGATTCTAGTATATGAGAGCTTTTGCTATATTTTTTTTTCCAGAACCTAGGTCCTCTTCTCCCTTTCATGGTCATTTCTACACCAATTTGGTCCTTCCCCCACTCCCTTCCCTCCCTTTATGTGTTATCTTCTCTCACTAGAATATAAACTCCTTGAGGGCAGGTACTGTCCTTCTATTTGTGTCCCCAGTTCTTAGTATAGTGTCTGGCACATAATAAGTGGTTAATAAATTCTTCATCCATCATCTGTCAGCTATCTATCTTTCTATATATCTCATGTAAAAAGAAAGGAGCACTAAACTTCAAATCAGAAACCTGGGTTCAAGTAATATTCTGACTCGTAGCTATATGACTGAGTAATTTCCCTGAGTTCTTATCTATAACATGGGAATAATAGTATTTGCACTACTTCATATGGTTCTTATAAAGAAAGTATTTTATAAACCTTAAAGAGATATATAAAAAGATTGTTTATCACTATTATACCATATAACATATGACTAAAGGACAGAGCTAGGTTTTGAACTTGGAGACTTTGAGAACTCCTAGTCAGGGGTGAGGAACCCGCAGCCTTGAAGCCAACTGTTGCCCTCTAGGCCCTCAAGTGCAGCCCTTTGACTGGATCCAAACTTTCCTAAGTTTGGATCCAGTCAAAGGGTCACACTTGAGGACCATGTGTGGCCTTGAGGCCACAGGTTACCTAGCCTGTTTTCTATCTCTATGTATACTGAATTTCCTGGCTCTATTGCACTGGGAACTTGGACATTATTTTAATGGCAACACAAGGAGTCGTAACTTTACATTTCAGCATCTAAATAGATTTTTCTTGCTTATCCTTTACTGTCATTTCAGTAGACTCTCACCATTAAGATGATTTAGCCTTCAAATGCTGCATTCTGTGAACTAAAGCCAACATTCCCATTCCCAGTGATATGTCCAGTTTGTGGGTGGTTTGGGCATGCACAGTGTAACTAATTAAGTGTCGTTAATCAGTGCTACCTCATGTTTTCAAACAGATCTAGGACTTGTGCTTTGATATCCTTTAAGATGACCTGTATCACCTGAGACCCAGCTTCCTTCCACCATATTGGAAAGGAAGGCCTAAGCAGGGGTGGGGAACTTGTGGCCTCAATGCCACATGTGGTCTACTAGGTCTTTGGGTGCGGCCTTTTGACTGAATCCAAGTTTTACAGAACAAATCCTTTTATTAAGGGGATTTATTCTGTGAAGTTTAGATTCAGTCAAAGGGCTGCACTTAAGTACTTTAAAAAAAATTTATTTATTTATTTACTTTTAGTTTACAAGATTCAGTTCCACAGTCCCTTGAGTTTCAAATTCACTTAAGTACTTAGAGGGCCACATGGGGCCTTGAAACCATAGGTTCCCCACCCTTGGCTTAAAGAAACTAGCAAAAAGATTAAATCAGCTACATTGGCCCTCGATTGAGAAGCAGCATCGTCTGTCATCACAACAGTCTTTCTTCTAAAGACTCTGAGTTGGTGTTGCCATATTAGCTTTTCCCTTGGGAGGTATTAAATGATGGCTATGTAACATGAGGAAAACTGATGCCATAAATTATCACCACACAAACAGTGAGGAAGTGATCACATTTCCTTTGTACAGGGCTCAAGCCATGGTGCCTCCCCCTAGCAACCAGTGTCAACAACTAGATCGGTGCAGGAAGGGCCCAACTCACATTTAAAATACATCAGCATTGAGCTGTCTTGTTATCTTGTTCCTGTAGGATCTGATGGCCCGTGTAGAGAACACGATGGTCTGGGTCACAAAGGCTTCAGACTACATCCATTCTGTTTAACCCAAGTCAATAAAAGGTAGTTGACTTTTTTGGGCAGCTCAGAAGTTTCCCAAGGCCTGTGAGTTTTTCTTGATATGTTTTCTTTCCTTTCTACTACTTTGCTCTGAGTATAAACAAGTGGCATCCTGAGATCAGGGAAATCCTCTGCTACTTGCTAACCACCCTCAGCAATAATAATTATAAATCATTTTTGCAAAGTAATTTAAGGTTTACAAAGCACTTCCCCCATGTCAATGGTGAGAGGGAACTAGTTCAAGTAGTATAATATCCATTTTACATGAAAGGAAAATGAGACCCAGGGATAGAAAGTAATTTACCCAAGATAATATAACTGGTAATTGTTTGACTTGGGATTTTTAACCCTGGTCTCCTGATTCCAGATCCAGTACACTTTTCAACAAACCATACTACCCTAATATGTCAGTGTAATATATTAGAAAAAAGATTTGAACTCAGAGTCAAGTCCCAGGTTCAAGTCCTGGCTTTGATCCTTAATAGTTGTGTGATTTGGTGCAAATTACCTCCTTCAGTCTCAGTTTCCTCAATAAAATGAAGGTTATAATACTTATAGAGAAACTGCCTTGTGCATATAGCTATTATTATCATAGTTCCTTGAAACCTAGCTATATAAACCTCCCTCCCTTTCTCCTAGTACTCCTCTCAGCCTTACTTACAACAATAAATCTTGAAAAAAGTCATTTGACTGAATTGTAGAGATGACCTTCTGTTGTTACCAGGGTTGGGTTTACCTTCCCTTAAAAAGAGGTAGCACCATCAGATATCCTTTGTTTCATCTTCCAGAGAGGCTATATAGAACTTCAAAGAGTGGGATAGGCAGTTATATGGGGCATCACTTGATAGGATGTCCTAGGGAAGTTATGTGTGGGACTTCTGAAGTTATCTTCTTCAAGGTTCTTTTTCTTCTTTTTCTATTTTTATTGGAGTAAAAACATCTTGAATGCTCTCCCTCTCCCTTTCTGTCTCCCTTCTCCATCTTCTGGTTGGTTTTTGTCCTTCTTTCCTTGAAGAGGACTAAAATGACATCACTGTATTGGGGTAAAAGCACAATGTGTCCACTGTGACTGATCAAACTAATAGAAGGTTGGAAGGCTCTAGCACAGTTTGACACAAATAGTCTATATGAACATTTGGAGTGGAGATGTCTCTAAATTTGTGCATCTCATGTTTCTTTTGAGCTACTGCAATTCTGCTTCACTCATAGAGCACAGTGCCATCTTTGATGCTGGCACTGGATCATAAAGTATACCAAGGAGACTAGAGTAGAAGAAGGTTGGAAAGATGGGAAAGGGCCAACAGGTGAAGAGTTCTATGTGTCAAACAAGGAGTGTAAATTTGGTTTTATAGGCAACAGGGAGCATTGGAATTTATTGAGTATGGGAGAGAAAAATCACCTTAGCAGCTGAGTGAAAGATGGATTGGAGTGGGGAGAGTCTTGAGACAGGAAAAACAATTAAAAGGCTATTATAACAGTTCATGTGAGAAAAGGGGACATATATGAGAGCCATTATGGAGAAAGAAATGAAAAAATCTGATAGCTGATTTGCTATTAAGTGAGAGAAGAGTAGAGAACAACAAAGAGTTTTTCAACCTAAGAGACTCATCATGATGTTGCCTTCACTAGTAATAAGGGAGTTTGGAAAAGGAGAGGGTTTAGGAAGAAAATGTAATGAGCCTGTTTTGGACAAATGGAGTTTGAGAGGCCTTTGGGATACCTAGTCTGAAGTTGAACAGGTACTTGGAGCTCAGGAGAGAGACTAGGGCTGGATAAATAAATCTGGGAATCATCTTCAAAGAGATTATTGAACCCACGGAAACCTAGATCACCAATGAGATTGCATAGAGTGAAAAGAGGATAGGGCATAAGATGGAACCTTGGGGAACAACCACAGTTGGATGGGGGTCAAATGAATGATAAGATGATAAGCCAGCAAAAGAGATTGAAAAGGATGTCTGGCAGACATGAGAAGAATCAGAATATAACAGTCATGAAAATCCACAGAGGAAAGAGTATCTTTGTGGAAAATGTAGTCAACAGCATCAAACAATGTAGAGAAGTCATGAAACACAAGGACCAAAAAGGGATATGAGTAGACATCTCTCCCCAATGGACCATTGCCATTGCCTTCTAGTTGGTCTCCCTGCCTCTCCTCTTTTCCCATCTCAATCCATTATACACTCAGTTGCCAAAGTGATTTTTCTAAAGTGTAAGTTTAACACATTCGTCCCACTCCACAGTTAGCCAGTGGTTCCTAATGTCTACAGAACCCAATATAAAACTGCTATCTGGACTTTAATGTTCTTCATTACACAGACTTTTCATATCTTTCCAGTCTTATACTTTATTCCCATCCAAGCACTCTACAATTCAGCTACAATGACCAATTTGTCATTCCTTGAACCTGATACTTCATCTCTCACCCACTTACTGGCATCTCCCATATGTGGAATGCACTCTGTCCTCAGATCTGCTTTATGTCTTCCTTGGCTTCCTTCAAGACTCAACTAGAATCTTACCTTCTTTAGGAGGATTTTCCCAATATCCCAGCTGTAGGTGCTTTCCCCAACCGGTGCCTTCCCTCTACTCTAAATTTATCTTTTGTATATACCTATTTACTTACATGTTGTCTCCTCTGTTAGAATGCAAGGTCCTTGAGGGCAGGGACTGTGCTTTTGCCTTTCTTTGTATCCCCAGAACTTAGCACAGTGACTGGCACCTAGTTATATGCTTAATAAAGGCATAATTATTGACTGACCAATACCAGTTATTTACATCTTGTCTGATTCAGTCGTTTTGTTGTTCAGTCATTTTTCAGTCATATCCAACTCTTCATGACCCCATTTATGATTTTTTTGGCAAAAATACTGGAGTGGTTTGCCATTTGCCAGCTCATCTTACAAATGCAGAAACTGAGGCAAACAGGGTTAAGTGACTTGCCCAGGACCCCACAGTTAAAAAGTATCTGAGGCCAGATTTGAAGTCGGGGAGATGAGTCTTCCTGACTCCAGGCTTGGCATTCTATTCACGCGGGCCTAGCTGTGACATCTAATTCAGAAACTATCCTTAAGTCTTCACAAGGGTCAATTACTTCACCCTTACGTGATTATGGCTAGTATTCAATCATTCTGCTTTTCTAGAGCACATCTATATGCCCCCTATATTCTCAGAATGAGGTCAATTCCTAAAACCTTGATTATTTGCCAGGTTTTGTCTTGGGCACTGGCAATACAAAGACAAAAGCAAAACCATTTCTGTCCTTGAAGAGAGCTTGTGTTCTATTGGGTGAGACAACATGGGTGTATATAAGTAGATACAAAATAAACACAAGGTGATTTGGGGTGGAGGAACTAATAGTTGGGGGGTCAGGAAAGGCTTCATGGTTAAGGGGGGATTTGTGCTAATTTTAAATCAAAAAAGGGATTCTGGGGTGAGGCGGGAGGCTATCACAGGCATGGAGGAGTGCCAGGGAGGGGTGATGGAATGCCATGTGTCATTAACAGCCAAAAAGCCAATTTGGCTGAACCTTAGAGGACTTACAGAGGAGTTCTGAGTAATAAGGTTGGAAAGGTAGGCTGGGGCTGTGATATAAAGGGCTTTAAATGCCAAACAAAGAAGTTTATGTTTAGTCCTAAAAGCGAAAGGGAACCACTGCAGTTTTTTTGAGTAGGGGAATGACATGATGAGACCTGTGCTTTAGCAAAATCGATTTGGCAGCCGCATAGAGGATGGATTGGGGAAGGGAGACACAAGGCAGGGAAACCAATTGGCAGGCTATTGCAACAATCCCAGGCAAAAGTTGATGAGGGCTTCAAGTGGTTAATTGTATCTTCTTTGTTAAGAATAAGAATAATAGCAGTATTAATATTAGTAATAGCTAACATTTGTGTTGTGTCCTAAGGTTTACAAAAAGCTTTATCCTCATAACACTCCTGGGAAGTAGGTGCAATTATTATCCCCATTTTACAGATAAAGAAACTGAGGCAGATGGAGGTTAAGTGAGTTAGTTGTTCCAGAATCACATGGCTAGTCTGAGGATAGAGATTTTACTGTACTTTATATGGGAAAAAAATGAACCAATCTCTCCGCTTGATTTTTTTATAGTGAGTAATATCTTGTTGTATTGATTATAACCTATTACTATTATTATATAACCAATGCAAAGAAGTCTAGTAATTGTTTCATATATGTTATTCTTGTTTTTCATAACAGTTGGATTCTGGATTCAAAAAAGATCGAGATGGGTTTTACTAAGGAGTAATTTAGCCACTTTTAATCTATTGATTTCAAAAGAAAGGCAGAGCATACATATGCTAGTTTATGGCTAAAAAAGAGAACTAATGTCCTTTGCAAGTACATCAATTTAGGGCAAGTCAACCTTTTAAATAACCAACTAGAAATAAGCCAAAAGAGAGGGACTGGACAGATACCATTTCTTTGGTGCCCGTGGGATAGACACATTTGTAGATTTGTTAGTCATTCTAGCTCTTTATTTTTAGATACCCACCCCCATTTGGAGTAGTGAATGGAGTACAATACACTTGAAGTCAGGCCAATTGAGTTTAAATAACAGCTCTGAAACCAACTGGATGAATATGTGCAAATTTCTCTGCTTCTGGGAGCCTCAGTTGCCCCATTTATAATTTTGGGATAATAATATTTGTTTTTCTTACCAAACAGAGTTTTTGTAAGGAAAATCCTTTGCAAGCATTGATGTACTGTATGAATATGATTAGTTATTTAAGACTTTTCTCATCTCAATTAGCAGTTTTCATTAAAACTAAAGAGCCAGGGAGGGGATAGAGCCAAGATGATGGAGTAAAAGCAGGAGCTTGCTTGAGCTTCCACTCCAACCACCTCCAATGCCTGTAAAAAAAATTACTCTAAATAAATTTTAGAGCTACAGAACCCACAAAGTGACAGAGAGAAACAAATCTCCCACTGAAGGCAGCCTGGCAGGCCAACAGGAAGGGTCTATTGAACTGGGCTGGGAGCCGAGCACAGTCCCACATGAGCCATGTGGGTTCAGACCAGTGGCAAAGACTGGCTGGAGCAGACTTCAGGAGAGTAAATCACTGGCAGCTGTGGTGGTTTCCAGACTTCTTAACCCATATACACCAAAGAGAAGGTAAAAGGTCAGTAGGGAACTCTGTTGGAACTGGGTGAGAGAAGAGCGTGGTCTGGCCCCTGCGCCGGGCAGCAGAGGTGGCGGCATCTCAGGTGCTGCAGCTGGTGCTGTGTCGCTGCCTCCAGAGCTCCTGGCCTACATGATCACTGAAGCAATCATTCAAAGGGCAATTGTTCTTGCTCTGACCTGTTTGGAACTGGATTACAGTGCTGGGTGGCAGTCCTGGGGTGAGGAATGCTAGGGTGATGAGTTAGTTGTTCCAGAATCGCATGGCTAGTCTCAGGATAGAGATTTTACTGTACTTGATATGGAAAAAAAAATGAACCACTCTCTCATCTTGATTTTTTTTATAGTGATTAATATCATATCCTATATATACCATATCAGTGTTGAGTGGTGGTCTTGGGGTGAGGAACTAGCCAGAGCTTATGGTGGCAGTAGAGAGGGAGCCCTCCTCATAGCTCTGACAATAGCACTGACAATAGCTGCACAAGACCCCCAAAATTTGAGACACAGCATTCTCCACTCTGGAAGCTGAGTTCTACTGCAACAAAGAGCTCAAAAGTCAAATAATTGGCTGACAACATGAACAAACAGAGGAAGTACAATCAGACCATAGAATCTTTTTTTGGGGGGACAAAAGAGATCAAAGCATAGAAACAGAAGAAGACAACAAAGTCAAAACTCCTGCAACAAAAGCCTCCTAGAAAAATATGAACTGGTCACAGGCCATAGAGGAGCTCAAGAAGAATTTTGAAAATCAAGTAAGAGAAGTAGAGGAAAAATTGGGAAGAGAAATGAGAATGATGGAAGAAAATCATGAAAAGCGAGTCAACATCCTGCTAAAGAAGACCCAAAAAATACCCAAGAAAATAACACCTTAAAAAATAGACTAACTCAAATGGCAAAAGAGGCCCAAAAAGCCAATGAGAAGATGCCTTAAAAAGCCAAATTGGCCAGATGGAAAAGAAATTTCAAAAAAATCAGAAGAGAATGATTCCTTCAAAACTAGACTGGAGCAAATGAAAGCTAATGACTTTATGAGAAATCAAGATACTATAAAATAGATACAAACAAATGAAAAAATAGAAGACAATGTAAAGTATATCATTGGAAAAACCACCGACCTGGAAAATAGATCCAGGAGAGATAATTTAAACATTATTGGACTACCTGAAAACCATGATCAAAAAAAGAGCCTAGACATCATCCTTCAAGAAATTATCAAGGGAAATTGCCCTAATATTCTAGAACCAGAGGGCAAAATAAAAATGGAAAGAATTCACCATTCACCTCTTGAAAAAGATGCCAAAAAGAAAACTCCTGGGAATATTATAGCCAAATTACGGAGTTCCCAGGTCAAGGAGAAAATATTACAAGCAGTGAGGAAGAAACAATTTGAGTATTGTGGAAACACAATCAGGATAACACAAGATCTAGCAGCTTCTACATTAAGGGATCAAAGGGTTTGGAATATGATATCCCAGAGGTCAAAGGAGCTAGGGTTAAAACCAAGAATCACCTACCCAGCAAAACTGAGTATAATACTTAAGGGGAAAATATGGACATGCAATGATATAGAGGACTTTCGAGCATTCTTGATGAGAAAAACAGCTGAATAGAAAATTTGGCTTTCAAATACAAGAAGCAAGAGAAGTATGAGAAGATAAACAGGAAAAAGAAATCATAAGGAACTTATTAAAGTTGAACTATTTACATTCCTACATGGAAAAATGATAATTGTAACTCATGAGGCTTTTCTCAGTATGAGGATAGTTTAAGGGACTATATGTGTGTGTGTGTGTGTGTGTGTGTATGTGTGTGTGTGTGTGTGTGTGTGTATATATATATATGTATATATGGACGGATGGATGGATGGATGTATACACACATCTATATGTAGGTATAGGAGGGTGTATGTATATGTGTACATGTGTATGTTTGTACATGTATACATAGACAGAGGGCACAGGATGAGTTGAATATGAAGGGATGATATCTAAAAAATAAAATTAAGAGGTGTGAGAGAAATATATTGGGAGGAGAAAGGGAGAGATAGAATAGGGTAAATTATTTCACATAAAAGAGGCAAGAGAAAACTGTTACAATGGACGGGAAGAGTAGGAAGGTGAAATGGAATGAGTCAACCTTATTCTCATTGAATCTGGCTTAAGGAGACAATAAAATACCCACTCAATGGATATCTTACCCTATAGGAAAGTAGGGGGGAAGGAGATTATAGGGGGGATGATAGAAAGGAGGGCAGATTAGGGGGGAGGGTAGTTAGAAACACATACTTTTGAAAAGGGACAGAGTCAAAGGAGAAAATAGAATAAGTGAGAGGCAGGATTGGATGGAGGCAAATAAAGTTAGCCTTTTACAATATAACTACTATGGAAATGTTTTGTGTAACTATACATGTACAACCTATAAGGCATTGCTTGTCTTCCCAGTGGGAGTGGGTGAAGAGGGAAGAAGGGAAAGAACCTGGAAATCAAAGTTTTAAAAACAAATGTTAAAAAAAAATTGTTTTTTTCCATGCAACTGGGAAATAAAAGATACAGGCAATGGGGTAGAGAAATCCATCTTGCCCTACTAGAAATTTGGGGGGGAATGGGGGAGATACAAGAGAGAACAGATTGGGGGAAGGGGGTATTCAGTAGGCTTGCTATCTTGGATTGGGGGGTAGGGGAGAGACAGGGAGAAAATTTGTAATTCAAAATCTTATGGAAATGAATGTTGAAAACTAAAAATAAACAAAAGGAATTTTTTAAAAACCTGGAGAGCCAGAAAGACCTGGCTTCAAGTTCTTTTTCTGACATAAACTGAGTATGTTAACATGGGTAAGTCACCATGGCTTAGTAAATAGTCAATTTGGGAATCAGAATGACCTGAGTTCAAATTTGGCTTCTGATATATACTAGATATGTGATCATGGGGGAGTCACTTAATTTCTCAGTATTCTAGGCAACTCTCTAATCATACAGATATGGTACTGACTTACAATGACAATGAAAATTTCCTTTCCTGGGAGTTCTCTATACCAATGAAATCACAAGGTAGGTCCTTATCCATTCAGAAACTTGCTAGAAGCAGCCAGAAAGAAACATTGCTGACCACTGAACATGGCTCAGTGGTGAGGGAAGGGGAGATTGAGGATTGTCATTTGTTCTAGATCCACTGCTATTATTGGAAGGAAATCTTCAGTTTTATGAGAAAGTGATGAGTCTTGCAAACATATCAGAGAAGTGTTGATTGATTTGGAAGGGTTGTTATGGAATGACAGTCATCTTTCTACATTAACTGTGTGAGAATCTGCACGTGCGCTGCATATCTTATACATTTAGTATAAAACCATAGTCTGACATGTTTAAGAAATGATACTCAAAGTTTGGAGAAATTTAAATAGTCAAGAGCCTTCCATTACACCATATGGGCTAAACAAAACAAATGCCAACAGAAATGAAAGTGAAGCAAAAAAAGAATGTGAAGATCTCAGGAAAGCAGCTACCACCATGTCATGAATAATGATTGCAAACTGTCAAAGTCTGCTTTGGATACTACATGATCTATGATACATAACCTCAATCTACATTTTTCAGCACCCTACAGTATCTTCATTGATTTCAAAGGGAATTGTAGGGTTCTCAAACATTTTCAACACACAATTAGAATTCATTTTTATTTTTAAAATAAACATACACCATTCAGTCTTGGAAAGTGTTCCAGTAGAAGAGAGGCAAAATGAAACAGATGACAGGATATTGCCTCTCTCTTCAAAGAAAGGTAAAATCAATACTTTTCTGTGGGTAGCTACAGGAGATATTCCTGTGGAGCCAATCAAAGGGGGGCATGCTGCAGTATGTTAGCAAAGGTGATCCTCTCACTGAGTATATGTACTTTACGCATATATACTTATGTATATAAAATATATTGCATCTATGATCACTATTATTCTTGACTCTATACTCTTCCTCCCTCTTTCCCCCCAATCACTTGCCAAGTCTTGTTATTCCCAATTTTACAAATCTTATATCTATCTCCTTCTCTTCTAGTCTAGACTCTGCAACCATCATGCAGGGAAGCAGCCTGTGGAGAAGGGGTAGTCATCTCCACCAACTATCACCTAATTATCACTTATGGGGCAGGCAGGTCAACCTAGTTGAAACCACAAGGCAGCCTAAAGAAGAGACAGGAAGCATCATGTTCCAGAGAATAAAACCATGACCACCCCCTCCATCACCACCTCTAACTACTGACCAGGTGCCACCTAAGGGAAGGTGTTCCTTAGTAGCCACAGCTATGGAAGACTGGGAAAAGAAAGTTCTCATCAACAAAGTCTCTGACCCTTTAAATGAGTTAGATATTTTTAAAAATGCATTTGGTTGTTTTTTTTTAAATTTTATTATAGTTTGCATCATTCATTTCCACAAGATTTTGAGTTACATATTTTCTCCCCCTCTTTCCCCCACCCACTGCCCCAAAACAGCCATCCCA
>CM053588.1:270210037-270257963 GCA_028646515.1 Pseudochirops corinnae
TCCTCCTCCCTCTCTCTCCCATGATCTTTCTTTTCCCCAAAGAAGGAATCTAGGGTTTGGGAGCTGTTCTTACTTTGCTTCTTATGCTTATTCTTACTCATGGTTGTTCAGACCATGATTTTTTTTAAAATCTCTGTGGGGCTCTGCTTCCAAGAAGGGAAAGCTCTGTCCCAAATCGTTGGGGTCCTCCCAGCTGCCGTAGCTCTCAGGAAGATGCTGGAACTCTTCCTACTTACTTCTGGCTGACTGGATAATGAAGACTCCAAGACCAAGGCCCAAGACGACGATCCGGATCCAGGCCGCTCAACGCGAGAGCACTGGCCTGAGAACAATCGCTTAATTCCCCTGCTGTCTGCAGGCCGTGGGCGGAAAGCTACAATGAGGAGGCGGGTGCAAAACCTCTGCCTTTCGCTTTTCCGCTCTGGAGGCCTTTTTTGGCCGGACTGCTTTTCTCCCTCTTTCATAATCCCCACTCGCAGCTGCTGCTAATCCGCTCACCAGAGAGGCTCCTCCACTCCTCCCATCCAGCCGCCCCCAGGGCACAGCTGCGGCTACAGGCCAGGATGGTTTCGGTTCGCAGTGCTGATATGGTTCCTCGTAGCCGAGCTGACTTTAGTGGGAAGTATCTTTGTGTACGTTTTGGAGTTCTAGGATTGGTTTAGAGTCCTATTTTATGGGTATTTTGGGGTGGCTATGTGAGAGCTGCGATATGTTGCTGCTGCTACGTCGCCATCTTGGCTCCACCCCTCAATGCATTTGGTTTTAATCATTGGAAATGACATTAAAGAAGATGTATTGACATCTGCTTTGTTGAATCCTAAGGATTGTGCAACCTTTCCATTTGACTGGAAGCAGAAACTTCCTATATGTGTTCTCTCTGTCATTAGAATGTGATTTTCTATCTGTATCTCCAGCTTCTCTCTCCCTCCCTTCTTCCTTTCCTTTCTTTTCCTTCCTTTCCTTCTTTATTCTTCCGTCCTTCCTTAGGATGATCATGCAATCAATCAGCTAGTATTTTTTAAACTATGTGCACTCCACTGTCTAGATCATGGGCTTAGCAATATAAATTTGATGCCCTCTCTACCCTTCAAAAGCCTACATTCTATCTACATTTATCGATTAAGAACTATAAGGGACCCTGGAGCTCCTCTAGTCCAATCCCTTCATTTTATAGATGAATAAATTGAGGCCCAAAGAAGTAAGATCACATAGGCTCTAAATGGCAGAGAACAGTTTCAAACTCAGATTTTTTGCACTGCAATGGGGAAAGATTCTCAAGGAATGAAAAGGTAAGAAAGAGATGACTAGTGACTAGGGAAGAATTAGATCTGAATTAACTATAGATGTGGTCTACAGACAAGCTACCTTTACCACTGATATAGATAGTTGATCTCACCATGATCCTCAGCATCTTGACACAAACCATGAAGCTTGCTGGGAAGGTACAGACAGGGTGGGCAGAGGGGTCTTCTGTCCCATTATGATTGTACAGTTCCTTGAGTAAAGGGTGTGATTGTCAGACCCTGGGGGACTAGGGACAGCTCTGGGAAGCCTGATGCCATGCTTAATTGACAATCTGATACTGGACCAGGAGGAGTAAGTATGCCCTTTTGAATATCCGCATCAGAAACACAGTCAAAGTTATTCAAAGTTGTTCAGGGACTGGTGAAAACCTTCATTGTACAAAAACTTTACTTTGAAGAATTATTAGCTTTTGATGTAGTAGTTTTCCCATGTTTCTTGCCTTTCCTCCATCACTCAGCTGCCAAGTTTAATATATCAAAGAGAGTCCTGAGAATCTTAGTGCAAAGTTATGAAAAGGCAAAGCAGGCAGGGGCAGAGCTGTGTTAATGACATCAGTTTTCCCTTTTTGCTAAATCCATGATGTGTGCCTGAAGGCAGAACAGTTCTCACCCCCATTTCCCTCCATACACCTTCAGTCCAGGTGTCATTTGGAATCCAGCTATTGCCATAAAGAGTATCCCATTTAGCTACTTATAATAGGAGGTCTTTTTGTGCCTCCCTGGGGCAGTTTCACTGAGTTACTCTCGCCAGACTGATTTGTGACAACATGTTCTTCTTGCTCTAGCAAATACTCTCTTCCAAAGGAAGAAGCCTAACCTAATTCCTTCTCTAAATGGTTTCCTTCTGGAAACACACAAACAAGCAATCAGGACATTTGGATCCCATTTTTTAAGTGTGATCATTTATACTTTATATTTTTACCACCTGATCTCTAAATGACACTGAGTACATTATAATGAGATCAGGACTAAATCTGTGATTTCACTGGTCACGGGAACTCCCAGATGAGAAAAGTCTCTCTGCTAATCAGATCAGCACCTTCTTAGCAGCTCATAGTCCTAAGCAGGGGTGGGGAACCTGTGCCCTTGAGGCCACATGTGGCCTTCTTGGTGCTCGGGTGCTGCCTTTTGACTGAGTCCAAATTTAATAGAATAAATTTTTTATGTAGGGGATTTTTTCTGTGAAGTCTGTGAAGTTCTGTTCAGTCAAAGGGCAGCACTTGAGGACCTAGAGGGCCCCATGTGGCTTTGAGGCTGCAGGTTCCCCACCCCTGTCCTAGAGAGTTGCATGAGACACTGAGAAGTCAAGAGACTTGTCCTAGGTCAAACAACCAGTATGTAATTGAGGCATGACCTGAACCCAGGTCTTCCTTGGTCCAAGGCCAGCTATGCCACACTGCCCCTCGTGCCTCCTTAAAACTGCAGTGCTAGACTATAAAAATGTCCACTCTAAATATTTAAGTTTGCTATAGATTTAACATAGATAAACATAATCCCTAAATCATTTGGCAGGAGGTAGGTGCACCTAAAAGTAACAGTGACCTTTTCCAATAAACAAGATGAAACAACAATAGATTTAGAGGGCTGAGTAATAGCACTCATCTCAGTGCTGACAATGCTTGGGCTCTCTCCATAAACTGCAGGTGTGTTTGTCTGTTATCAGAAACCAAGAAAAATGAATTCAAGTAGAAGAGGATAGTTAGATATTAAGTCGGAGAATAAGATGACATTTATTTTACAGTATGTACAGCTATGGACATTTGTCTACCTCTGAATATTGGTTTTCCTGGGGAAAATTGAACTAAAGAAATGTTGTGGTTCAGTAAATGTGAACATGAGTTAGCAATCCATCGCTATTAAAAGTCTGGTGGTGCTGGCATCCAATATCCTAAAGCAAAGAAATGTATAGACATGCAGCTTCCATTGGGTAACATGTGTGTGTAGAGTCAATGTGGTGTTGTGAATGGTGGGCTGGCTTTGGTTTCAGGGAGACCAGGTTTCAGATCCCAATTCAGGCACTAGATATGTGATCTGGGAGTCCAGGGATGGGTGACTCGTTTTGTTTGATAGCTTCTGGTCTTAAAGTGATAGAAACTTCAGTATCACTAGACTGATTCCTAAATCTCCACCAGACTTGCTCATAAATATTGCTTTGCACCTTACATGTGCAACTTTTCCATTAAGATCTTTCAGTAATTTATTTCACTGTGTTATGGAAATGCTTGTTTTATTCCATAAATTAGAAATAAATTTTTAAAAAATCTATCAGTATCAACTAAGGCATAAAATAGAGACATTGATTGGCCAAAAGTCTTCATCAGCATCACAGGAGATATCCTGTGAAAAATGCAAAAAGAAGAGAGATTCTTTACTGTGAGTGGAAGTCATTCTCCAGACACTCCTGTTTGCAGCTGACATTGCCTTAAGGCTCAGAACAATACAAGTTTTCTTCACTGAGATCTAGTCACTCAAGAGAGATCAACCTACCAATTCACATAGGAAAAAACAAAGGATGCAAAGAATGTCCATGTCATGGCATGCAAATAGATCATGTGAAAAAAGAATCAGACAGACTGAATAATTCACATAAATTCAAAATATTTAAACAGGGGAAATAGAGTCAGAACTCACTGAACATTCCTCCAATTTGACATGATTCAGCTCTATAATTTCATAGGTTTAATGGGAGACTGGATTAAACCATAGTAGGAACATGTCAAGGATCTTATAACATTTTGCTGTTTCTATGTTTTGATTCTCAAACTGTGATATCTCTCTCTTTCTAAGACAGTCTGCCACATAAGCATCCTTGTGACTTCACAAGAACATGCTTTTTCCATCAATCCTAACTACAAAAGTTGCTCAAAAATAGTCAGTCTTCTTCAATGGACAGCCTATTGGCCCATCAGTACGTAGATACTGGGTAGGCATTACAGATGAACAATGAACTGAGTCCAAAATTGAATAAGAGATTATGCTGAGTTGCATTTGAGAAATTGCATAGTGTTTTGGTGATCTCATGCTGCTCTTTGTCTCAAAAGGCTCATCTTTCAAACACCAGCATTCCCCTCACCCAATCATCACCAGTGATGCTATATGGCTATGAATTACAGATATCAGAAGGCTCCATTACACATGACTCATGGGCCAATGGAGTTGACAGGGTGAGTTTAAGTAGTTGGCAGTATCTTGCTATCAATGACATATGCGAGATGTGGTATAAAAAAATATGATCAAGGTATACAGATGACCAGAAAAGTAGGTGAATTAAACATTAAGCAAAGTAAAGGTTAACAAATGGATAGCTTAAAGTATCAATCAATGCTCTGGTATGAATCAATCAATAAGCACTTATTAAAGGCCCTCTATATGCCTAACATTGTGCTAGCTTCTAAAATTGACAAATTATTAAAAGAACCAGAAGATGACTTCCAGCACACTGGGTAGATCTTTTACAGATGGGTAGGGATCATATTTTATCATATTTTACAGATTTGGGTAGCCATCATTTAGGCTTCCAAGGTATAGCTGATGGTGATAGGTTAGTACAGTGGCAAAAATACTGACTCTGAAGTCAATCCAAGAAGACTTGGATTCAAATCTCACCTGTGGTACTTACTATGTATGTGAGCTTGGAGAAATCACTGTGCCTCCATAAGCCTCAGTTTCCCCTTATGTGAAATGAAAGCCTTGGACTAGATGGTAGACTAGACTAGACTATGGTCCTTTCTAAGGCATGATCTGATATTCCCTTGATGAACTCATAGGCATAGCAAAGTAGGGTGGAGTGAAGTAGATAGACTCTAGACCTGGCATCAGGAAGACCTGAGTTTGAATCCAGATTCTATGCTTCTCAGTTGTGTGGCCATGGACATGTCACTCAACCTCCTTAAGCCTCAGTTTCCTCACATGTAAAATAGGGAGAATAATACTTGTAATTCCTACTTGGCAGGGTTTTTGTAAAAACCAAATGAGAAAACGTATATTGTGTCTTTAAAGAGAACTATACAGGTCAGCTATTATTATCAAAGTAAAGCTTTTAACTATAGCTTATAACTTTTGATTTTATTTTAAAGAATTGGCAGAGATATATGTACATCCCTAGTGAACAGATTTATTTTGGTGGGGGGGGGTACATAAAATATTTGAAGGGGCCAGAAATTTATTCACTTGTTCGATATGGAAAATGAAGGAAAGAAGGTGTCATCCGTTGACTTTGACCAAGCATGTGTTTTACAGTAGAGTAGAATAATGGTCAGTTCATAAATGCTGATTAAGAATCTACTACGTGCCAAATGCTGTGCTAAGTGCTTCTTGAAAGCAATTGCCTCTCTTTGGATCTCCAATACTTAGCACAATGCCTGCCACACCATAAGTTGTGGTTGTTGTCCTTCATTCTCAAAGAAGACCAAAATGACACCCCTATACTAGAGTCAGGGCACAGTGTGTCTGACTGTGGCTGATCAGACCAATGTGAGCTCAGATTGTTCCACCACAGGTTGGGCACAAATAGCCCATATGAACATTTTGGGTGGATTCTCTAAATTTGTGCATCTCTTGTTTCTTTTGAGTTATTTCCATTCTGCTTAATAAATGTTAACTGATTCAGTCATTTGACTTTCCTTATCCTCAGTTTCCTCATCTGTAACTTGGGGACAGATGGTTAGACTTGATGGCCTCTGAGATGTCTTCCAGCACTGGTCTCATGGTCCTCACCCGACCATTAGCAATCCTGGCTGCCACTCTCCATATGGGAAATATACCTTTAATATCTGATGGAATGAACCCAACTCCCCAGAGGGGCACTGGAAAACAACAACAATGACAACACAGGCAGGTTGGGAAATCCAGATATGCCAAGTCATGAGGGATCAGGCCCTTGTCTCTCTTGCACTCATCTCACTTGAAATTAATAAAAATAATACCTAGTATTTATATAGTATCTGCAATGTGTCAGGCAGTTTGCTAAGTACTTTACAAAGTTGTTCTTCGCAATAACCCTGGGAGGTAGGAGTTATTATCCCCATTTTACAGTTGAGGAAACTGAGGCAGAGAGCGGTTAAGTGTATTTGCATAGAGTCACACAACTAATACCTGAGGCTGGATCTGAACTCACCTTTCCGACTTCCAATCCAGGGTTCTTATCTACTGCACCACGTGGCTGCCCCAGAGGTCACTGATGTAGCAAAATGGGGGATGACTTTCTATGACAGTAATCCTTTGTTGTCAGGTCCCCTTGCTATCTAACCTACAAGTGGTCCCCGTCAGCCTTAAATTAGAACTGTCCTCAGGGATTTACTGAGCTGTTGAGCTCTCCATGCTGCTGTAAAACCCCTATGCTGTGCAAATCTGCCATACTACCAATGAAGCTAGCCTGAAGGATAAAGGTTTCAGAGAGGGCTTGGCTGTCACCATTTACACAAAGGTGACTTTCAAGAGTGGGTTTCAGCCAGTGGACCTAATAGGCTCGTCAGCTGTCTCTTTGTACTGTCTAATCTCTGCACAGAGGATTGGCCTGTCTTTGTACCTACCATTCTATTAGTATAGGAAACTTCCTGGTGAGAAAATTCCCTCTATATGTGTGTATGACACTTATTCTGCAACTTACCAGTGCATGGGACACTAAGAAGTTAAATTACGTACCCAGGGATCCACAGCCAGAACGTTTCAGAGGCAGGATTTTAATCCAGCTCATCCCTGACTTTGAGGCTGCTACTTTTCCATCATGCCCCATGATTTCTTTTTAGCCTGTCCTTACCCAGTTAAAACTACATGATCAGAATCACAATTCCAATATTTGTTTTCCCCAAAGTACCAGCAATCAAGGCCAGTAATACCCAGCTATTTTGGAATTACAATGATTCAATTCAAAAAAAATTTACTGAGGTCTTCTAGGTTTGGAAGACACTGCATTCATCTCCAAGAGGGAAACGTGAATAAGGCTTGCTCCTTGACTTTAAAAAGCTTACAGTCTAATAACATAACCTTGTTTGGTTGACTTTGCAACCTCACTTCCCCAAAACCAAATATCTCTCATATCTCTCATTTGTAGTCACATCGCCATTCTCCTGATTTCGGCCTCCATTGTCAGGACTACTATTATGGTTTCCTAATTGAACTCTCTGCTCCCAGTCTCTTGTCTTTTTAATCCATCTTTCAGAAAGTTGTCAAAATGATATTCTTAATGTACAAGTATGATCATGTCATTCCTCTTCTCAATATTGCCTATAGCAGTAGTTCTCAAAAAAAGTGTGTGTGTGTGTGTGTGTGTGTGTGTGTGTGTGTACAGATATATACATATATATTTTGGCTTATGGTCTTTGCCTTGAGGAATTGTGGTCTATAGAATGTATAGATCAGGGGTGGGAAACTTGCAGCCTTGAGGCTACATGTGGCCTTCTATGTCATTGGGTGCAGCCTTTGAACTGAGTTCAAGTTTTGCAAAACAAATCCTTTTATTAAGGGAATTTGTTCCATGAAGTTTGGATTCAGTCAAAGGGCTGCACTTGAGGACCTAGAGGGCCACATGTGGCCTTGAGGATGCACATTCCTCAACCCTGAATAGATTGACAACAAAAAGGGGTTCCTAGTCAATTTCAGACCCATTACCAAGACATTCTTCTACCTCTTCTTCTATGATCCTCACCCCTGCCCTTTTCTATCTTTTCTTTTCCAGGATTCTAAATGGAGATGGCACCAGGGATGGAGTTGCTAGGGTGACCTTCCTGACCCCAAGTGAGGAAGAGCAGGAAGCAAACTGTTTCTGGGGGTAGGAGCTGGGGAATATGTTATTTTTGAGGCTCACTTACTGTCTGTCTTGGAGATCCACTGGCCTATACTTGGTAAACTTCAAAGTCTCTTAGCTTAGAAGTTAGTTGGCATAATGGGTAGTCAATTTGGTTCCTTTAGAGACAGGGAAAACTGAGTTCAAATCCTGCCTCAGACTGTGTGACCCTGGGCAAGTCACTTAACCTCTCTCACTCTCAATGTCTTCATCTGTATGAAGAGAAGGATCATGACACTTCAGAAATGTTTCAACCTTTAAAAAATTATTGTATAAATGTTAGCCATTGTTATTAGCATTATTTGAGGTGCTCCATAATCTGTCTCTCCACTCCCTTTCCAGATATATCTCACAATATTTCCATTTATGTATGTTATGTTAGAGCCAAACAGGACCAACTATTCTTTGGCTCTATCCTGCTCTCTCCAGCCTCCATGTATTCACATAGACAATTCTCCATGTCTGGAGCCCACTATACATAGTCATAGATTTAGAGCTTGAAAGAACTTAGAGGCTATCTAGACCAGGAATTCTTAACCCTTTTTTTGTGCTATACACTTCTTTGGCAATCTGGTAAACTCTGTGAAGGGGATTATAATTTTCATATTAATCGATATGATATGTGTAATGAATATACTAATGATTTAGATATCTCAGAGTTTCCTCTTCTGGCTTGGGAGTCAGAAGCTTACAATGCAGCTTGAAATGCTCAATCAAACCCTTGACAACCCTCTCACAATCACTGCATCCCTGTGCCTTTGTGATTCTGGGCAAGTCACTTACTCTCTCCTGAGTTTCCTCATCTATAAAATGAAGGTGATAATAGCACCTATCTCACAGAGTTGTTGTGAAGATCGAATGTGATACTATATCTAAAACTTAGTAAACTTTAAAGAACTACATAAATGCTTTTTGTTGTTCAACTGTTTTTCAGTCATATCCAACTCTTTATGACTCCATTTGGAGTTTTCTTGGCAAAGATATTGGACTGGAGTGGTTTGCCATTTCCCTCTCTAGCTGCTTTTACAGATGAGGAAACTGAGGCAAACAGGGCTAAGTGACTTGGCCAGGGTCACACAGCCAGTAATGAATTTGATTCAGGCCAGATTTGAACTCATGAAGATGAGTCTTCTTGACTCCAGTCTAGTCCTTTATTCACTATATCATCTAACTGCATATAAATTCTAGCTACTATTACTGCTAATATCAATAATTACCTAGGACATCAACTCCTTTAAGAAAAAGATTTGTGTTCATCTTTGTATTGGTCTGTAAGATGACTTAAAGGAATGCAGAGTTACTATGCATTCAGGAATTTCCCATAACAGAATCTGGATTATAACTCCATGCTAAACAGTTTTGTCAACCCACTCAAGAAAACTGGATGAGTACCCAAATATCAGATCCCATTAATGCTATAATGGAAGGAAATGCAGATTTTTAGAAAGAAAATTTCTGCTCTCAGGAGGTTGGTACCTGAGGTGGTTAAATCAAATGATATATTAACAACTCATTTCACTACCCAGTCCATGATGGTTTGACACACAGAAAATGGGTTGAAACATGAGCTAAAATATTGCATGCAGACAACATTCTAATGAAGAGTCCTGGATGACACCTGAGTAGTCTCAACAAACATCTCCATTTCCCTCAAAGGCAGCCATGCTAAATTCCAATTATACAAAAATTTAGAAAGAGAATAGGGACAATACGCAGTGGACCAAAGAGATTCTCAAGGATGTAAGATTCTTGTTGTACAAATCAGCACTTGGCTGTACTTTTTTAAAAGAGTAGTCTCATTTCTCAAGATTAGCCCTTGGGCCCAATAAACTTCTTAACATTAGCAGTAAGGATGACATGGCAACAATTTCCACTCATCCCTCCTTAACCAGCCTCAACCTTCGGAGTGGAGATATTTCAATCAACTTTAAGCTCAGCTTTTTAAAAATCACCCAATAGTTGCTAACCAAAGAATTTAGGGTTAGAGTGAAAATTCCCATGCTCTAGGACACACTGCAGTAAGATGTGGCATTGGATGAGCTGTACCCCCATAGAATGCTGAGGCTTCCCTGGGTTTCAGAATATGAGAGTGAGAACTTTGGTTATCGCTCCGTTACTTTCTCCTTGACTGCTTAAGAACAATTGGACCAATGTGCTGGTTTGCTTGTCCATAAAACTGACATTCTAAGAACTAGCGAAGGGTTATATATTGTCAGTCAGTCAGTAAGCATTTATTCTGTAGTGAAATAGCATCATTAGGAAATTTTGTCTGTTTCATTCAGTCATCTTACATTTATTAAGCACATGATGTATGCCAAGCTTTGGGCTAAGTGTTGGGAATACAAAGAAAGGCAAATATCTGATCCCTGCCCTCAAGATTTTACATCCTAATGAGAGGGACAGCATGCAAAAATGATGTGCATATAAGATTTATATATGTGTATATATATATGCTTATATTTAACATACATATAAAAAATTTGTTTATATATGTGTATATATATCTTGTAAATGAAAGGTAATCTCAGAAGGCACTGGAGGTGTGTGGAGAGGTACCAGGAAAGACTTTCTATAGAAGGTGGGATTTGAGCTGAATCTTGAAAGAAGCCAGAGAAAGCAGGAGGTGGAGGTGAGGCTGGAGAGCCTTCCAGGCAGAGGGGAGAGCTAGGTTCAAGACACAGATTCTCTGTTATAGGCCATGCTGCTGGTAAGGAAACTCCCTCCATCAATTCAAATTGGCACCCATTCTAAAACCTGTGCCCTTAGAAAGTTATCTAGGAACACTAAGAGTTTAAGTAACTCACCTGGGTCACACGGTCTATATAAATAAATAAATATATATATGTATACATATACATATACATACATACATACATATATACACACATACATACATACATACATACATATGGACTCGAGCTGCAGGTCTTCCTAACTCTAAGATCACCTCTCTTAATCATGTTGCCTCTTGTTCTTTAAACAGACTCTCAAGAAACCATATATAAAGATCACCATCACTTAGTAGGATGTCTTCAAGTTAATGCTGAATGGTTATTTCCTAGGGATGTTTGTGCATAAATAGGTATGCTTTCTGGGCAGCTAAGTGGTGCAATAGATAAAACACTGGGCTTGGAGTCAGGAAGACCTAAGTTCAAATCCAGTATCAGACACTTAGTAGTTGTGTAACCTTGGCCAAATCACTTAACCCTGTTTGCTTCAGTTTCCTCATCTGTAAAATGAGTTGGAGAAGGAAATAGTAAACCATTCCAGTCTCTTTGTTAAGAAAACCCCAAATGGGGTCCTGAGAAGTTGGACACCCATGAAATTGACTGAACAACAACAAAGATATGTTTTCAGACGTGGGTTGGACTGAATCATAGAATCACAGAATCTGAGAGTTGCAAAGATCTTCAGCAGCCATATAGTATAACATATTATAGATAGATAGATAAGTATATATATATATATACACACACACACACACACACACACACACACACACAGAATTTCATATATATGTGTGTATGTTTGTATATATGTGTGGGTATACACATATACATATACATATGTACATGTGTATGTGTGTATATATATCTTATATATCTTACATATAGATAAACACAAACCCTTTTCTTCATGGAGTTGATGATCTAGTACTAGGTAATAGGTGTGTGTGTATGTATGCATATGTATATGTATATATATACATACACACATATATTTATAAATATATATGTATGTGTATATATACATATATTTATATATATATTCTAAATTTGCAATGCTCACTTTAACCAATGACACGAGATAGCTGCATGAGAGTCACTTTTAAAAATATTAACCACTGAGTCATGTAACCCAGTGGTTCTCAACCTGTGGGTCCTGACCCCTTTGGTGGTCAAACGACCCTTTCACAGGGGTCACAGGGGTTGCCTAAGACCATCAGAAAACACATATTTCCGATGGTCTCAGGAACTGAGACACCGCTCCTCTATCCATCTCCAGGCGGGTCTGCCCACGTGCAGATATGCCCACATGCAAGTATTAAAGGGTCGTAGCATTAGGAAGGTTGAGAACCACTGATGTAACCATTCAGAACCTTAGAGTTGGAAGGTTCAGAAGTCATTTAGTCCTATTCATACATACACAGGTCCTCTCTTGAGAATATCCCCAAGTGATCACTGTGACCTCTAAACCAGCCATCCTTGGAAATGAATGAAACAGGAAAAGTGTAAGTCATAGCCTCAAAGAGATTCATCATTAACATTTTATTTTACTTCATCCAAATGTGCCAGACCTGGGTATGGAATATGAAATGAACCACAAATAATGAAAGGCAAAGAGAAACAGTTACTGGGAGTCTAAGGAGTGGACAATGCACCATTGATGTATTGGAGAAGTAACTGGAGTCAGTTTCAATTCAATTCAATTAATAGGATCCTGAGGAGGTATTCACTGGACTCCAAGTCCAGTGGTTTGCTGTCCACTATAACATGGTGTTTCAGTATTCGGTCAGCCTTAAGTACCTACTATGTTTTGATACAATGACAAGCTAAGTTAAATTCTATCAGTTTATATTCTCCTGGATTGAGGAGAGAGAGAATACATTTGCACAGATAAGTAAGATCAAGAGAATTTAAGGAGGCAGAAAGCTAGAGGATAAAAGGAACAAAGGCATTCTCATATTATCTTTTAAATATATAAATTAGGGAGAAAACAGAACAAAGACTCTTCCTAGAGTAAGGATATTAAAGCAAGAATATGGAAGAAAATCACTTTTAAAAATGGCATGTGTATATGTATATATATATATATATATATATATACACACATATACATAAATAAAAACATGCAAAGATGTGTACTTGTATAAATACATGCACGGTTTTATAGGAAACAGTCCCACAACTTTGATTTGTGACTGCCAGAGACCTAATGGATGCCTTTATTTCAACAGTCAAACCCTGAGCCTGTGAACCATCCTATGTTTGTGTTAAAAGGCCTGAAGCTGCAATTTCCCCTTGTCCCTGCTTCATAGTGAGTGGCACAGCACATTCCCACTCCTAGGGGTATGGCTGCCAGCTGGCCAGCATTCACAAAGAAATGTTCCCTTGGATCACAACAGATGTTCTCATGCAAAGGCCCAACTCACCTAGAGAACTGCTTTTACAAAGCCCAACCAAAAACCCTCTCTTGATGCCCTTCAGCCAGAGTCAACTAATTAACTTTTCCCAATGACTTTTGAGTGCCATGCAGAGTGGGCACATTTTTGTTGAATTTATTGAAAGTTAAATAAAAAGAAGTCTGGAGAAAAGATCCTCTTTTCCCAAACTAGGGAACGACCTTTTTGCCCATCTCTGTTTTTACAAGTGGGGTTCTATTTCAGCTGAAACCACCCCAGTTCCATCCACTTGGTCAGGATTGCCAATGTTGCAACGCCTTCTTCCAACCCCTCACTGTCTGGTTGCTTTGAATGATGGAATGAGACAAACTGGGCTTGCCAACATTGGCATTTCAGCAGCACTTGGCAGGGTTGTTCTTTTTAGTAATGGAGCATTTGCTTCATTACCTACTCTCTGTAACAGGCCATGTGACAAGTGGGAAAATACTTTTTCACAGATGTCAAGATACTGTTAGGAGACACCCTGTTTTCCAAAGCTAAGGCCCAGCAAGCAAGCTGTGCCCTGAGCTTGGCATAACAACAATCCTTTGCACTCACACTCTGGAATTGATGGTCCTTGAGCTCAGGCAAGCACCAAAAGGCCCAGACATTAAGCCCTGCTATGAATGGACTTTTTGTCACTAGACAACCTTGTCTCACTGTTACTGTTGTACCTTACTACTATTGCTACATTACACTGTTTGACTCTTTGTCTAGTCATAAATATATAAATCAAGGTTCAGCTACTCTAAAACAGGTCTCCTCACTAGGGGCAGGGCCCCAGCATGCATCCTTGCTTGCAAGCCGTTTCCCTCACTTTGAAATTAAACTTCTGTTTGATTCTTGACTCTTCTGTCTCTAGCCTGGTCTGTTCAGCTCTGGCCAAATGCTGGTTAGAGGCCAGTTTGGCCCAGCTGATACAGATTACCTCTAAATAAACACAGCTTCTAACTTCTTTGGCTGGATCTGAGCCACAGGTATGTACATTTATCCCACATATTTCACAACTGTGCTACCTTTCTGGGCTTTTTATGCTTCATCTTTCTTCTCCCCTTCATTCAGCCACATTGGCTTCCATTTGTCATTCCTCTCACTGCATCTCCAGCTTCTGTGACTTTGCACTGGTTGTGCCCTCTGCCTGTAATGTTCTCTCTGCTCACCTCTCAAATTTCCTGATCTCCTTCAATACTCAGTTCAGATTCTACTGTCTGTGAAACATTTTTCCCAGCTCCCCCCCAAGATACCAGTACCTTCCCCTCCAATATTACTTTCCATCAGCTTTGTATATTTCTTATATGTGCCTAATTATTTAAATATTGTCTCCCCCATTAAAATCAGAACTCCTTGAGGGCATGACTATTTTTACTTTTCTTCTTGTCCCTAGAGATTACCACAGAGCCTGGTAGATAGTAAGTTCTTAATGAATGCTTGCTAATTGATTGATATTTCTTCCCTGTTAACTCTTTCTAGTGTAGAATTGCCTCCTGATCAAACTCCTTTAAGAAAACACTGTAAGGTCTAAGGACGTAACTTTTTTTCTTTTCAAAAATATATAATCAGGTGCAGCTAGGTGGCACAGTGAATAGAGCACCAGCCCTGGAATCAGAAGGATCTGAGTCCAAATCCAGCCTCAGACACTTGACACACTTACTAGCTGTGTGATCTTGGGCAAGTCACTTAACTCCAATTGTCTTGCCTTCCCCCCTCCAAAAAAAAAAGTATAATCAGCCTTATTTGAAAAAAAAAAGGAAGCAGTATAGTGACAAACAGTATAGAAAAACAGATAACCCCCAAAGCATCTGTTTGACTTGATGATTATAGCATTTGATTTCAGTAAATAGAGATTCTTAACTACATTTTATTGTACCAATACTAATTAGCTGTGTGAACTTAGGTAAATCATCTAAATATGGACAATATTTACAATAAATTGTAAGGACACAATAAATACAATACATGTCATGGGATACAATAAATGTCATACAACACAACACACCAAATGCAATGCAATACAGTATCAATATTTATTAGAAACCTACGATATGCCAGGGAAGGCCCCTAGGTCTGGAGTCAGAAAGACTCATCTTTCTGAGTTCAAATCTAGCCTGAAATGCTTACTAGAGTTGTGGAATCCTAGGCAAGTCACTTAACCCTGTTTGTCTTAGTTTTCTCATCTGTAAAATGGGCTCAAAAAGGAAATGGTAAACTCTTCCATTATTTCTGCCAAGAAAACTCCAAATGGGATTATTGAAGAGTCAGACATCACTGAAAAATGACTAAACAGCTTGTGCCAGGCTCTGTGGTAAGTGCTGAGGACCAAACGTTTATAGATTTAGAGACTTTATCCTCTAAGTCACAGACATCTCCTTGCTGAGGAAATCATAGACCGTTCCTGGATTTATTACTTTTTCACAAAATATTACTGTGGAACATTCTGCTTTAAAAATCAAACAGATCTCTAATTTCATTGGTATGGGTAACTCTCTGTGAGGGAATATTTCACCAATGAAGAGTTTTCCCTTCTCTGAAATGTATAGTCCTACAGAGCTGCCCAGAGTTTCATGCTCATAGCTACACAGCTACTATGTGTTGAAGGCAGAATTTGAACTCAGCTCTTACTAAATACAAGGGCCCCGGCAGCTACAAGACAACATTGATTCATTATTCTGCTATTTAGCCCAAATTATTGAAAGAAGGTAACTAATGTTCAACAAAAACAAAACCATACAATGATTTCCCCATGACAAAAGGGTTAAAGTTAAAGACTATTCCCACTCCCTGAAACTCAAAATTATTCTTTCTCAGCTAATGGAAGATGTATCTTGGAGTGTGTCCCTTTGGTAGGTAATAGGGAGTTTTCTTTCCCTTCCCAAAGGCAGTTTTCTAAATATGTGTCTGACTCAAAGGTCTATGAGCCTCTCTAAGCAGAGAAAGCCTTGGAGTCAGTGAATAAAATCAAGGACTTGATTTTGCAGCGCTTCTCAACCTGTGGGTTATGTTCAGTTTGTAACAATGAAAATACATCCTGCATATCAGACAGATTCACAACAGTAGCAAAATTACAGTTATGAAGTAGCAATGAAAATGATTTTTTGGTTGTGAGTCACCACAACATGAGGAATGGTATTAAAGGGTTGCGGCATTAGGAAGGTTGAGAACCACTGAACTAGAGTTTCTACTAAGATCTTTGGTGTCTGCCTCATCAGGTCTATTTTTATGCCATGTGGGGAGCTGATAACAGCTGGTATAAGTATGTAATTCTCCTAGATTTTACAGCCAAGCTGTAGAGTCCACAAAGTGAGTAGTACTATGAAATAGAAGCATTGGTTCACGCTCAGGCTCTGTGGTTAGCTTTTATATAGTCCTTTGACACTTGCAAAGCCCTTTACAAATATTAACTCATTTTGTCCTTGCCTGGGAGATAGGTACTATTAATTATCCCCATTTTACAGGTGGGGAAACCGAGGCAGAAAGTGGTTAAGAGAGCAGAGGCTGGATTTGAACTCAGGCCTTCCAGACCCCAGGATCAGTGGTCTTCTGCTGTGCCACCTCTCTGCCTTTAGGTTTTGGGGTCTGTTCACTCTCAGTCTTTAGGTTTTCTGGCACCACTCCTGACTCTTTGTACTTTCTCTACCATGCTACAGAACCCTGAAGGTGCATTTTGCTTCTGACTTCTCCCACTCTGTAAGTTCACTGTCTCTTGGCATCTCCTTCCTCTGATCTGTTGGCTTTTCTCAGAATCTCTATTTTAAGGAGAGTTCCCAGGCTAGCCATGTCTTCATTCCCTTCCTGGCTCTCCAGGCTTTCTCCATCATCCCTCCCCCCACCTACTCCATCCTCTGCCTCTTTTCTTTTACATGTTGTTTTCCCCCATTCGAATGTAAGCAGGGAAGGTTTTTCTTTCTGTTTGTATTTGCTTTCCTTGTGTTTAGCACAGGACCAGGCACAGAGTAAGCACAAATAAGGAAATCACTTCTTGATTTGACTTACCTTGACTTCTGTTGTTCCCTAAAGGAAGAGACCTTTTGTAGTGTCCATAACATCTGTTTCTAAATAAGAAACACTTTTAATTTGACTTATTTTGTTTTCTCTGTCAGCTGGCACCTGATGTATTCTTTAGTTACTATGACCCTCCCAACCCGATCTGAGACTTAACCTGTAGCTAGCCACACTATGCTCTGTGACCATAACAATCTGATCTGAGATATAGATGGTAAGATCAATGAGAAAACCTTATGTCCTGGTGATTAGGAACTCTCTGTCTCTCGAACAGTGGTTCTCAACCTTCCTAATGCAGCGACCCTTTAATACAGTTCTTCATGTTGTGGTGACCCCCAACCATAAAATTATTTTCATTGCTACTTCATAACTGTCATTTTGCTACTGTTATGAATTGTAGTGTAAATGTCTGATAGGCAAGATGTATTTTCATTGTTACAAATTGAACATAACCCACAGGTTGAGAACCACTGCTCTAGAAAATAAGGGTGGCTATCAGGATCAGAACTAAATAGCCTGTGTTGACATGCGTAGTTATGGTTCAATACCAAGACCTACTTTCCTCCACTCAGGAAAGCTCAAGTTTGACAAGAAAAACCAAATCCATAAATTTACTATATATTACTAAGGATACCAACACAGTGATGTTGTAATTGTCCTGTCTGCTTAAATATGCGATCAGGAGACTAAAAAATATCCCTGTCTCCTAAAGGACACACCAGCATTTTTCTTGTATAACCAGATGGCCACAAAACTTGCAGATTCTCAGATAAAGGAACTTTTTTACATGAGCTTGGAAAGACTTTGGGAGATAGTGGAGGATAGAAGTGGCCGGAGGGCTATAGTTATGGGGTCACAGTGTCGGACATGATTGAACAACAGTACAACAACATACTAGGACCTACCACTGAACCAAGTGTTGACAACCAAGACCCTACCTATGTTCACAAAATGAAGGAATTCCCAATGCTTAGAATTTGGGGCCCAGAAAAGATGTTCTACCTTTTTGGCACCCTAGAAGATGGAGATAGTAGAATAAGTTAAGAACAATGGAATGGGTACAACCATTGGTATAAAGAGGCATCCAACTTATAACAAAATCCCAGGTGGTATCTTAGCAGGACTCAACCCCAAAATGAAAGCATAAAGCAGTGGTTCTCAACCTTCCTAATGCCGCAACCCTTTAATACTCCTATATGGGCATATCTGCATGTGGGCAGACCTGCCTGGAGATGGATAGAGGAGCGGTGTCTGGGTTCCTAAGACCATCAGAAATACGTGTTTTCCAATGGTCTTAGGTGACCCCTGTGAAAGGGTCGTTCGACCCCCAAAGGGGTCGCGACCCACAGGATGAGAACCATTGACATCAATGTTTAGAGAGAAGACTACCTGTCCTTCCTACCAACTTTTCAGCTCACAACTTCCTTGCTCACTACCACATCACCACCATATAAACAAATGGAATCAGAGAAGGAAAGAATTTGGCAGAATAAGAAGGACACATTATTGATCATGGCCATGAATTCGTAAATATCCACTGTAAAGACACTTCCCCTCCCAATTATTTATGTGACTATTCCCTATAGCCTCCAAAAATGACCATAGCCAGCATTTGTCTGTCTCTAAATGGCTAAGAGATTTAGACAGAAAGCAGATTTAAAGGCCTCCAAAATTTAAAAAAATGGAAGCAGTCAGTTAATGATAGACCCAATGGAAGATCTAGGAAAGGATGATTGATCTAATTAAGTCAATATCCTATGACAGAGAGCAGAACTGAAATACATGGAGAAAGACTTGCCTATAATTAATGAGGACCCAGAGAAGTTCTAGGACAATATCACCTTGCTGATACAGGCTTACCAGGCTAGCTAGAGAACTATGATCCAGCTAAGACTTTGATGTAGAAAAGACCAATTACCAATAAAAATTATTCATCACCACTTTTGCCTGGCCTACCATTGAGTCAAATTTTGACATCCAAGGCCCAAACTATGACCATGAAATGAAAGAATAAGGCAGTAGTCTCATTCAAGAGGTTGTAGGAAACTTTTTCTTTTTTAAGAAAAAAAGAAAGAGGTCGGCTAGGTGGCACAGTGAATAGAGCGCTGGCCCCGGAGTCAGGAGGACCTGAGTTCAAATCCAGCCTCAGACACTTGACACAAAACTAGCCATGTGACATTGGGCAAGTCACTTAACCCCAATTGCCCTACCTTCCCCCTTTCAAAAAAGCAAAAATATTAAAATTTAAATTTAAAAAATTTTAAAAAAAGATTTAAAAAAGAAAGAAAGAAAGAAAAAAAGAATGGACCAAGATTCCTACATGTGGGCAGGACAACTGAAAAACCAAACCAAACCAAAAATCTATAGCCTACATATAGCACCTTTTGGACATCTTCAGATGATACTCAGAAATGGAAAATCCAAAGAAAATGTGAAAGTGATAGAATGATAGAGATAACATATATAGGTCTAAGATCGGAAGTTTCTAATCACCTCTTTAAAATCTATGTGAATTGAAAAGTTGAAATTATAGATGAGTTAGTTGAGGTCACCAACTATTGTGTAGAATGCCAAGCTAAAACCCCAAAAGAGAAATGAGCCCATTCTTATGTCTCTACAAATACAATAACTCAAAAGTCTAGTGAAAAGAGGCCATGGGAGGACCAGGATGAAATGGATGGGAAACACAGGCCTAGGAGGAAAACAGGGATTCCTTCCTTAATTCTATTCCTTGAGGGCCACACCCAGGGGAGAGCCCCGACTACTGCATTGGAACAGTACAGTAGGAAAAGTGCTAACTACAGAGTCAAATGATCTGGGTTCAAGTCTTGCCTCTGCTGCTCTCTGTGAAATCATGAGCAAATACCTTAATCTCCCTAGGCCCCAGTTTCCTCATCTTTGCAATGAGCAAAGACGTTGTTGTTCTTTAAAAATACTTTATTATGAACTATTATGAAACACCACACACAACATTTCAACATACAAACAGAATAAGGGGCTTCTCTATGAAATCATGAATCTCTATTCTGTATAGCTTTTTTTAAAAAATCATGTATCAGATTTAACATAGGAGCCCCACCTCTGTCCTGTTTGTCTGTCCCTTTCTGAAATGTCCTTCTCTTTTGTATGTTAAAAAATTTCTGTTAGGCTGTTTTCCTCATCTCTCTCCCCTCCCCTTGACAAACAGTCAAACAAAACAAATTCACAGATTGGTAGTGTGAAGATGCTTCTCATTCTGCTCCTATACCCTAACATGCTTCATCATCAGTCTTCTGGACTGGTGACCCCAAAGCTGCATTGATTAGAGTTCTTCTAAGTCTTTCAAAGTTGCTTTCCTTTATGATAATGTAGTTGCTACATAAATTGTTTCCATGGTCCAGCTCACTTCACTCTTCATCATTTCACACAAGTCTCCAGGGGCTGTTTTTAATTTTGTCTTTGTATCCTCAGTGCTTAGCACGATGCCTTGGGTGCTTTTGCTGGGCACTTGGTCTCTTTAACTGTCTTTTATCCTTTCCAAATGAAGTGGAACCTGTTGCCTCAGGCCTGGTTCTTCTCTCACCTTCCTCGTAAGATAAACTGTGAAACCTTCAGTCATCAGAAGTCACTGAGGCTCCTGCCATGTTTCCCTTCTTGGCATTACCACTAGCTCCAGAACCTTTATTCAGGGGATGGCAAGAAGGAAGAAGGGGCCCTTGCCTCCCCCATTCCTTCTACTTTCTTCACTGATCTTAATTATAGTTTCAGCCCATGGAAGTTGAATCCCTTTAGCTGTGGGCAGCAACAGAGTTACTGCCTTGAAATTAGCCTGTACTTTGACTCCATATGATCCTATGCCTTCCCTGGTCCTTGTAGCTTCTACATTTCCCCTCTATCAGGTCATTACTCCAGCCTACAGTTACTTTCTCTAGCCTATCCCAAGATCTTGTCTGTAATATGCACGTAAACTTTAAACTGCCATACATCTTCTCTTACTATCTGCATAATCCAAAGTCTTTTGGGTACCCTTCTTCTGTCCTAAAAGCTTTACCAACTCAGTCGACACAGCAAGTATTCAGGTGCATCTGTGTAGAAGCAGGACTAGGGACAGAAAACGTAGGGAGCCTCCCAAGAATTTTTGAGACTCCTTTTTGACAAATGCACATACTTTTAATGCAAGAAAACTATTTTTTCACAGTAGGCAGGGATTTTGTGACAGGCCTATTTTTCCTACATAAAATAGAAGTGTTGCATTGGGTCATGATCTCACATGGGATTAGAAGTGCTGAAGGGGTTGCAAGTGGAAAAAGTTTAAGAAGCCTTGTATTAGATGATCACTGAGGTCATTCTTCCAACTTAAATGTTCTATGGTGTATAATTCAGAATGAGTTGCAAAAGTTCACATTTCCTATGTACACAGGGAGGGGTGAAATTCTTAAACCCTGCCTTATCCAAGTTCTAGTTCTAAGATTTCAGATAAATAAATACCTTGGGCTGGAAAGAGACTGGAAACTTCAGGATTACAGGATTCAGAGCAGGTAGGGACCTTAGTGATGATTTACTCCAACTCCCTGGTTTTATAGAGGAAAGCAGCCAACTATCCAGGCCAAGCCATCTGCCATTCAGATGAAACCAGGATCACAGAATTGAGTACAACCTGTTCTTCCACCTCTAAAGACAGAAATGCTACCAGTCTCCCTGTTTTCAGAATTAGTCCACTGGAAATTCTTCCTTATTTTACTTTTTCCCCCTTTCCTCAATCGCACAATTTAGAGAAAACACAAAAGACTACAGAAATATATTTGAATGTAGACTAAACAAAGATAATCTGTCTTTTTGTGGAGTGAGTACATTTCTCCCTATTGAAAAGTGGTCAACAAGTAAGAAGACTTCCCCTTCATTGATAATGGAGGTCAGGGTGGGGTTCGATCAATGACCAACCTCCTTGTGCTATAATGCTTGTTTTTCTTCAAAATATTGATGGGTCTGGTTTACCTGTAGTCAAAGAGGGCAATTTGGACCTTCAGTTTTAGGATTATAGATCTAGTTCTAGAAAGAATAGATTATCTTCTATTCCCTTAATAGAGGAAGTCATTCAGGCAATGGGCATCTCTTACTCTCTTTTGCTCCACCTTCTTTCTTAGCAGTTATTTTTTTCTGAAGGGCCACTTAATGCTAAGTATTTTTCCTAAGTCTAATTTTTCTGTCAATTTTTTGGAATCTAACCTCTGTAAACTTGGTTATACCATCTACTGAACCCCAGATGAAGTCTTTTTTGTATCACCATGAAATTTCTAGGGAAGTTCTATCTTCTGGTACCTCCATCAACAATGGTTCCTGTGGTGCTTCTCTTTTATTCGCCATTCTGTTCCCCTTTTCTTTGTTATTACTGTGTGAAGCCTTGCCCCTTAAATTTCTGAAACTGTCAAAGGGAACCACTTGACTGACCATTATATGAACATAGCATCTGGGTCCCTATGTATTGCAGATGCTCACCAGTCACTTTTTTTGCATTCACCAAAGCCAACTCTTATAAAGTTAGCTATAAGATTCAGTTTCCAAACCCTGAAAAGATTAATGATGGAAGATGGTGGATAAAAGGTAGTAACCCAGTTGCATTCCCTCAACATTCCCCTCTAAACAACTCTAAAATAATCCCTCAAATCAAATTTTGTAGTGGTAGAGCCAGCAAAAGTTCATTTTTCTAGCCTAAGAAAACTTAGGTGGTTGGAAAGAGAGGTCTGTGACACAGGCTGGTATAGAGCACAGCCCACGTGGTACCAGCACCAGCAGTGGGCCTTGGAGGTGGCTGTATCAGCTGCAACAGCATTGGCAGCTTTGGAAGCTCTCAATCCAGTGATGATAGTAAGGGGGTCAGACAACTGATCAGAAAGAGATCACAAGGGACACTTTGCTGGCATTAGGTACAGCTGGCACTAATCACCAACTTTATTGCTCTTACACAGTTCTGGGTCATAGTTCCAGGGCAGAGAGGAGGGCTAGTACTTGTGGTTGCTGGGGAGCAGGGGCTTTTCTTGAATAAAGACCAGAGCACAGACCAGGAGAGCAGTGACCACATCTCTCTACAAAGCACATCACCTTAGAACAGTGGCTCTCAACTTGTGGGTCATGATCCCTTTGGGGGTTGAACGACCCTTTCACAGGAGTCACAGGGGTCACCTAAGACCATCAGAAAACACATATTTCCCATGGTCTTAAGAACTGAGACACTGCTTCTCTATTCATCTCCAGGCAGGTCCACCCACATGCAGACATGCCCATATACCAATATTAAAGGGTCAAAGGGTCATGGCATTAGGAAGGTTGAGAACCACTGCCTTAGAAGCACTGAAAACTTGCAGACCCCCAGAACTAGCTCTGAAAACAGCTGCATGAAAAAACCTGAAACTTGGGACAGTGCCTCCCCACCTTACTCCCCACTCCCATACCCCAGAACTCATCTTCAACATAAAGTTCAAAATTAATAAATATATAGGGAAAATGAGGGGAAAAAAAGAACCTAGCCATAAAAATCTACTACATTAGCAAAGAAAGACCAAGACACAAACTCAAAAGAAAATAATGTAAAAATAGCTACAAGCAAGGTGGCACACTGAGTAGAGCACTGGCCCTGGAGTCAGGAGGACCTGAGTTCAAATCCAGTCTCACACACCTAATACTTATTAGCCGTGTGACCTTGGGCAAGTCACTAAATCCCAATTGCCCTGCCCTTTTCCCTCCAAAAATTTAAAGAAAAGAAAATAGCTACAAGCAAAGCCTTAATTAAAAATGCTAACAGGACAAAAGCCCCACAAAAATTCCTGGAAAAGTTAAAGAAAGAAATAAAAGTGGTAGAGGAAAAATTGAGAAAAGAGTGGTGCAAGAATATTATGAAAAGAGAATTAGCAGTTTAGCAAAAGAGGCACAAAGAATACTGAAAAAATAATCTTAAATAGAATTGGCATAATGGTAAAAGAGGTGCAAGAATTCACTGAAAAAAGAACTACTTAAAAATAGAATAGGTCAAATGGAAAAGGAGGTACAAAAGCTCACTGAGGAAAATAATTCCTTAAAGATTTGAATAGGGCAATTGGAAGTCAATGACTTAATGAGACATCAAAAAAAAAAATCATAGACACACTTGAAACAGAAAGACACACACAGAGTTAAAAAATCATACCAGAGTCTAATAATATGCTTCAGCAGAGGTAAAAAAGGCAGGGGTAGAAATCATGATCTCAGGCAAACAAAGCAAATGCAAAACTAGACCTATTTTGAAAAGATAATCAGGGAAACTGCATTTTGCTAAAAGGTACCATTAAAAAATGAAGTAATATCAATCGTTCTTTTCTCTAATAAAGGCAATTCTCAAATATTTACTGAGTATAGAATGGAGTCAAATAAAAAAAAAAAGAGCCATTCCCCAATTGACACATGGTCAGAGGATATATATAGGCAGTTTTCAGAAGAAGAAATCAGAGCTATCTACAGTTATATGAAAAAATGCTCTGAATCACTATTGATTAGAGAAATGCAAATTAAAACAAGTCTGAGGTACTTCCTCAAACATCATAAATGGCAAATGGTGGAGGACATGAGAGGAAAATAGGTAAACTAATGAACTGCTGGCGGAGTAGAATTAGTCAAACCATTTTGAAGAACAATTTGGAACTAAGCCCAAAAGGCTATAAAATTGTTCGTGCCTTGTAATTGAGCAATGCCACGACTAGATCTCTACCCCAAGGAGATCAAAGAAAAAAGAAATAAATTTATAATTACAAAAATATTTATAGCAGCTCTTTTTGAGGTGACAAATTATTGGAAATTGAGAGAGTGCTCACCAACTGGGGAATGGTTGAACAAGTTGTGGTATATGATTGTGATGGAGTGTCATCATGCTATAAGAAATGACCAGGGAGGTAGTTTCAGAAAAATATTGGCAAGACTTATGTGAAGTGAGAATAACTGGGAGATCATTCTGCACAGTAACAGCAAAGTTGTAATGATGATCAACTGTGAAAGACTTGGCTACTCTGATTGATACAAAGATCCAAGACAATTCCAAAGGACTCATCATGAAAAAATGCTATTCCCCTCCAGCAAGAGAAAAGAGGAATTCAGTGAAAATCAAAGTATAATGTTCTCATTTCTTTTTCTTTCCTTTTCTTTCTTTTTCCTTTCTTTTCTTTCCTTATCTTTATCTTTCTTCCTTTCTTTGCAATATGGCTAATGTGGATATACATTTTATATGATTTCACACGTATAATTGATATAATACTGCTTGCTTTCTCAGTGGGTGGAGGAAGAATGGGAGGGAGAGAATTTAAAACTCAAATTTAAAAGGGAAAGAATGTTAAAAATCAATCAATAATACTTTTAAGGGGAAAAAATTAAAATAAGAAACATTTTTGAAATAATATAAAAAAGGAGGCTTCTGGGAAGATGGTGGAATAGGTCAAAAAAAATTCCAAGATCTCAAGATTTTCCCCCACAAAAGAGTTAAAATAGCATCTTAGGGTGAACAAAGTGTGGATGGAGATAAATAAGAATAGGGACACAGTCTGAGTCACCCTGGGACAATTTGAGAAGATCAGAAAAAAAAAAATCCCAGGACAAAGTTTGGTCCCTTTAAACTCCTCCAGGCTAGGTTCCATTTTAACAACAAGTTGCAAGTCTCTTAAACAACAACCAGCAAGCCCTGGGATTAGTTGGTTTGAGAGGCTGCCTTGGTCCCAACCACAGGAACTTTTATCCTTGGGATGGTGAGGGAAATTGGAGGTTTGAGCCTGGGAAGATTGCGGGAACCTCTGCTGACCAGGAATGCCAGACCCAGCTGTGCTATGAAGACTGGCAGGGGTGAGAAGGAACCAACACACAGCTGGTGAGTGTAGAAGCAGTGGGGCAGAAAGCCCCTGGCTGTGGGCACTTACAGGAGGTTGGTGGTTTGACTTTGGTTTCAGGAGAGAGGGAAGCACTGAAGATCTGGGGCAAGGGGCACCATTTCCCATACTCCAGGGCTAGAGGTAGTTACAAATAATTAAGGTATTACCATGAAAAATGCACAAGGGAGAAAGAATCCAACCATAGAGATGACAGGTTCATCTTCAGAGGAGGATACTGAAGTAAAGAAATCCCTAAAGACTAACAGCATTTTAAACATCAAATGACAGTATATGAAAGGAAAGTCAACCAATTAGAAAAAAGAGATTCAGAAGCTTAAGGAAGAAAATGACACCTTGAAAACTAGAATTCAGCAAAGTATAGCCAACAAAATTATTAAAGATCAAAAAATAATTAAACAAAATATGAATAATGAAAAAATAGAAGAGAAAGTGAAACATCTTATAAGAAAAACAATTTGGAGAAAAGGTTAAGAAAAGAAAATATAAAAATAATTGGACTAACTGAAAGTTATCATCAAAAAAAGAATCTTGATACAATAATACAAGAAACAATTAAAGAAAATTGTCCTGAAGCATTAGAACAAGGAGGGGAGAGTAGAATTAGAAAAAAATCCATTGATCATCATTTAAAAGAGATCCTAGGAGGAAAACTCCTAGGAATATCATAGTCAAATTCCAAATATTAGAAGCATCAAGATTAAAACAATTTAAATATGATGGGCCACATTTAGAATTACACAAGACCTATCAACAGAGTTATTAAAGGACAACCTGTCTTGGAACACAACATAGAGAAGAGCAAATGAACTGGGGCTCCAGCCAAAAATGTCATACCCTGCAAAGTTAAGTATTATCCTGCATGGAAAAAAATGGACATTTGATAAACTCTCAGACTTTCAAGATTTTGTTAAAAATAATCCTGAAGTTAATACAAGATTTGACATATAAGAATGAAGAGAAAGGTAAGGCACATGCCAAAGATGGATTATAAGGGATCCATGAGAACAGACTATTTACTTTTTATATATGTGAAATGTATGTCTAAGATTCTTATCAATAATTGGGTAGCTCATAAAAAATATTGGGAAATCTGAGTATGATATAAATTTAAAAAGTAAAACCATTTAGGAACAGCTTAAAAGAGTCATTATTTTATACAAATAAGGTGCAAGAGGAAGAATTGATACAGAGGAATTAGATGGGGGAAGATGGTTGGTAGTTCTGGTAACTTACTTTCATCAGGAATGGGTTCAAGAGGGAACAATACATATATATTTAGAAAAGAACAAAAGTCTTCTAAATGTAGAAGAAATAAAACAGTAGGGGCATAGGGAGGGGGCAGAGGACAAGGTAGGGATCTTTAGAGGTGAGACTGAGGGTATAGGTAAAATAAGAGTATAGAAGGGTGTTTAGATTTATGGGAATGAGAGGATAGGGGAGGGATTCTTGGAGGGCAGTAGACAAGTAATAGGAGGGCAAGGAGTAGGTAGAAGTAAAGGGAGTAGAATATGTTTGGGGAAGCATATGTCTATATATTTATGTACATATGTATATGTGTGTATATATTTAGAGCTATAGAGAAACATATCTAAACTTTATTGTAGCCTTTTGGGGGAGGGAAAAAAGAACAAAGTAAAAAAAATGCACAGCAGAGAACAAAAGAAAACTCAAGGAAGCAAAGATGGTCAATTCGCAAAACAACGCATATTATTTATAGAGGCTTTCTTGAAATGAAAATTTATCATATTTTGAATCCTCTCTTATGTTCTGCTATGCACATGACATGCTTTTTTTCCATCTTTGTATTTAAGTTCCAATATTTAAGTTTATGATATCTGTTTGTTTCTCCTCTCTACTCTGTATTTGTGTTCTGGCATCTGAGTCTAAAATAAATTTTTTAAAAAAGAACATAACAAAGATTAATGATGAGATTAAATACAAATACAGAGTCTCCATGCAGACAACCACCTGGTTGACCCAACAGTGTCTTTCTAATGGTTATTGTATTCTGTAGTCTAGGCATTTTGACAAACAAAGGATGTAAGAAACTGAAAATTAATTAGCATCTCCCCAACTACGTATCTATCACATGCTTGCTCTATGTGTTAGATTTACAATGTAGACAAAACAGTGAATATAAGGCCAAGAGGTCCATTTGCTAGCCTACAAATAAGCATCATTCAAATTCCTGAGAAAAAGAAATGTATGAGATGATGTAGATGGACCCCTAATATGGCATTACTAGGGTTGATAGTGAATTTAGTTGTGGCAAAGCAAGCGTTGTGGGAGCCATTTTACATAAAAATCCATTCTAGACAAATGCATGATCCCAGTACTTCCTTCTTAGGAATGTGAAGTGAAGTAGCCAACCAATATGTTCACTATTCCATGTTCTGTCTTGGTATAAGTATGTATCTGATTCAGTGATCGAAGAGCTTCTCTACACAGAAAGAGACCCCACTGTTGAATGAAACAGAGGGTTCAACAAGCTCCTCCTGTCATAAACTTTCATTTCTACAACATGACACCTTTATCTTTAATTTCTCTTGTACTCCTCTCTGTGAGTGATTCAGGGCTGAAGCACTGTGTGTGTGTGTGGGTTCAACGAGTTATGACTGGTCAGAAGTACCGTTTTCTCCAAGCTATTAGGCCCTTTGCAGTTCTCTAAATCCTCTGAACTGTGAAGACGAGCTTATTTTTAAGAGACCCTCCTGGGAAATCAGGCTTTCAACTGGATGCCAAGGGACATCAGCACAGACAAGGTGAAGTGTCACTAGTGAAAACGTTGTTCTAGTGAGTACCATTCTGATCAAATTTGAAACATTCTAGATGACAATTGAGGATTTTGCCATCTTGCCAAAGAAGCCATCAGATAATTGCAAAACTTTCTTAATTACAATGTGTAAAACACTTCACAAAGTCACACGAACAAATGCATGGGAAGAAAACTGGAAACAGACAGCTGCAACTTCTGTCACTATTTACAAGTTTGTAACCATCTGGTTTATACTATGGTTTTTTTCCTAGTGAAAGTATACAATCTTGGCAATACATAGCTTCTCAGTTTGATAAATCATAGCATCAGAAGATTTGCAAAATTGCATAAATAGAAATGACAGGACAATTAGGGCTGGTCTCATAGACAGTTGGAGTGTGTAATGTGATTTGAGGGTGGGCAGGGCAGGACCCTGGGACCCCAAATATCTATCCTACCCACTTGCCATTTCCCTGTTATTGGGAAAGCGTGAGGTTTACGGGGTCTGCCACTCTTACTTCCAGTTTACCCCTCAGTATGCTACTTGACTCATTTTCATATTCAATCATATCATCTTGAGGTCTAGAGAATCTAGGGGTATGTTCATATATTTCCTCATTAATTAATAAACTTTCGACAGTGGTCAACTAAACTCAAAGCTCCCTTCCTATTTCATTAAACTGGAAATAGCACTGCACTAGGAATTAGAACAACTGGATTCTGTGACCAGCTGGCTGTGTGACTTTAAGCAAGTTATTTCATTTTTCTGCCCTTCATTTTCCTTGTTTGTAAAAGAAGTTTGGACTTAATGATCTTTAAAGACTCTTCCAACTCTGATACAATTCCATTTTTTATGATTCTACCTTTTGACCCAGTATTTTCATTATATTTAAACATATTATGACCTATTGACACAAAAATGCTTCATTTATAATAATGAAGAACTGGAAACAATCTATTATATTTCCACTAGTTAGAGCAAAGGCTCTTCACCTAGAGGTTATGAGCTTTTAAAAAATATTTTATAACTATATCTCAATATAATTTGTTCCCTCTATAATCCCATTTATTTTACGTTATGCATTAATTCTTTTTCCTAAGGTGAGGTCCATAGACTTTACCAAACTGTCAAAGGGCTCCATGACATAAAAGATTCCTGGATTAGGAAATGGCTAAATCAATTTAATGAATAAGTAAAAGGATATATTAAACAGATGATTGATATAGAGATAGATGATAGGCAGATAAATAGATAAATGGATAGATAATTAGATTATATACATATATGTATATGTGTGTATATGTGTATGTGTGTGTGTGTCTATAGAGATTTATGTATCTCTATCTCTATCTATTTATAGTTGTCCAGATCAATGATCTCATTTATGGAAGAAGTTCGTTCATGAAGAAACTAGCCCTGTCAAGGCAGATCAGTAACTTAGAGTCTTAGCAAGTTGCCTGAATCCCTAAGGTTAAATGACTTTCTCAAGGCCACACAATCAACGTGTGTGAGAAGCATGATGTAAATCTAACCCTTTTTGACTCAAAAACCAGCCAATCTCTACATCACTCTGACTCTCATGCAGCTATTTCAATAGAAAATAAAAGTTCTTAAACTCAACAAATACGAAAATCACTAGGAACCATGTGAAGAATTTTGTGAGATTAAGCAAAGCAAGACCAGCAGAATTACGAGAATGTACCTGCAGTTCTGTTTGCTTGTTTGTTTGTTTTTAAACAGAGGCAACAGTTTTACTAATAGATAGATACAGAAGGGTCTGTAAAACAAATGTGTTTTGTTTGTTTTGTCTAAATGTATATTCTGATGTTTTCTATTTAATCAAAATCTAAATAGTTTAAGTTTCAGAATTTTATTGTAGTTCAGTTTCACATTTAGTAACCAAATGCTCTGTATTTGGTTAACTTGTATCTGGTTTAGTAGTATTTGTTCTTTATTTGATTTATTTACTTAATAAGAATAATAAAGGTAGCCTATCATGGAAGCTTTCCATAAAAATCTCCAAGTGAATCTTGTTTCTCCTTCTTTTCTAAACGGAACTTCTGAATAAATAAAATGAGCTGAAGAAACACTTTCACAGTCATAGGGAAATAATCCATATATTAACACCATTGCATGATCATGTTCAAATATGCAAATTTGTCATGGATGAAGATTTGGTCTCAGACACTTATAGCTATTGCCGTCTATCAAATGAACAGGGGAAGCTTCTGTTATTCCTCTGCAGTTTTCAAGGATACAAAAAGTTATAAAATGAAAAGTAGTCACTTAAACGATGGAAGTTGACTAGGTTCTTTGGAAATAGGAAATGGTAAATTCCTCCATGTGATTGTGAATAAATTTGCTTTCAAAAATAGAATTTTTAAAAATCACCCAAATCACCCAAATCCTATACAGTAAACTCCCACTAATACAGTATCCAGATTTTTTTAAAACTCAAAGAACTAGAATGAGATTATTGTTGTTGGTTTTTTACACTCCTTTACAATAATTAGTATTTGAAATGAGGACTTCCCTGATCTCCATTGTTGCTACTAACCTCTCCCTTGGATTTTCCATGGTCTTTTTTTTCTGGCACCTTTCAGGTACTCAGGATAGATTGTATTATATAGTTATATAAGAGATGGCATTGTGTAGTGGAGAGAGCCTGTGAGAGGCAACACTTGAACCTAGACCTTCCTGGCTCAAGTGGTTTCCTCTGACGCATGTTGGTTACCTGACTCTGGGAAATTCATTTAACCTTTAACTGTCCCCTTCCCTGTCAAATCCTCTGAGAATACAATTGTAGAGAAGGTGCTGCAATTATAGAAGGAATTTCTTCTGTTGGGAGTTCTCTCTCAAGTCCCAGCTAAAATCCCACCTTCTTACAGGAAGGCTTTCCCAACACCTCTTAATTCCAGGACCTTCCTTGGGTGAACTCTTTTCTGTTTCTTCTGTATATAGCTCATTACCTATTGTGTGCTTGGTTGTATCCCTCAAGACTGGGAGCTTCTTGAAGGCAAGGATTGTTTTTGTCGTTGTTCCTGTTTTGTCTTTTTGTTCGCCTCTTTTTATAGCCCCAGTGCTTAGCAATTGTAGGTTCTTACTAAATTCTTATTGACTAACCAATTGATTAAAATTATGAGTCTATGTGCTATCCTGTAGCAGCAGCTCTCAACCTGTGGGTCACGACCCCTTTGGGGGTCAAATGACCCATAGGGGTCACCTAAGACCACTGGAAAACACATATTTCCAATGGTCTTAGGAACTGAGACACTGCCCCTCTATCCATCTCCAGGGAGGTCTGCCCACATGCAGAAATGCCCACATACGAGTATTAAAGGGTCATGGCATTAGGAAGGTTAAGAACCACGGCTTTATAGCCATGCATATCTGCTGTCTACTAGATTATAAAATCCCCAAAACAAGAATTATATTTTATTTAAACTTTGTATTTCCCCCAGGAGCTACAGGAGTGCTCTTTCAGAGGAGACACTTAGTAAATATTTGTTCTTATTCTCATTGATCTTAATACCCTAAGCATAATGGACTTCTTTCTGAATCATTAAAGATCAAGTCATGTTCAGAATAATTTGTTTCCATTAAAATTCTTTGAAAATTTGTATTCAGAGTACAAATGTGTGTTGAATGAATGAACTGTAATTTTGAATTCATGATCATATTCAGTTCATCAGACTACACTTTTTATCAATCATTCTCAAGCACAATTTACTATAATCAACGTGAATTTAAAAGGAAGTTTGATCCTAAACTTCGATGCTAATGCTGAGCTATTTGGTGGAAATAAATATAGCAACTCAAGCTGATTGATATCTTGATGGTATTTCGTATTGTAAACTGGTTACAGCAATTGTTCACAATGTTCTTCCTTCAATTTTTTAGCTTAAAATGTATTTTAGTATTGGCAGAGTTTGAAATCAGTTTTTGCTGATTCTGATTTCCTCATAGTCACCTGCATTTCCCCTGAACTTTGCCTACCTCATGTTCCTTTACTTATTTTCACTTTTCAATACAAGGTACTTTAATTAGTTCTATTACCAAAGAGTGATAATACTTTACATGTGTATACTTCCATTTACATTATTTAATCTGATCCTTACAACAACACTGGTGGTAAATGGTGGATTGAACTATCGTATCCATTTGTAATAATTGATCATAGGTTTTATTTATGTTTAAATTACGTGTGTATGTACATATATATATTATTGTTTCCTTCTGTCTTTTTATGAGTCCTTTTTCTGTATCTCTCTTTGGGCTGATCCCACCCTTGTGGGACAGAGAACAAGTAAGGTAAATCATCCTATACAGAGACTATGCCTGCCAGTGTATATTATATCCTATTGTAGTAGTCCCCCGTAGTAGTCTACTTTTCAGCCAAAGGGGAAGATATATATATATATATATTTCTTTTTCTGTTCTTCAGCATCGTCATTGGTTTTTCCATTACACAGAGTTCAACTTTCTTTTAAATACCTTTTCATTTATATTGTTATAGTTGTTGCATATATTATTCTCTTGGATCTGCTTAATTCATTCTGTATCAGTTCATACAAATCTTTCCACAATTCTCTAACTTTCTCATATTCATTATTTCTTATTTTGCAATAATATTTTATTATGTTCATATACCGTAGTTGGTTTTTTTTTTTTTACATATTCCCAAATCAGTCAGTACCCAATTTGTTCCTTATTCTTTGGTGCCACAGAGTGCTTCTATGAATACTTTGGAATATATTAGATGTTTGTTTCTATACTCTATTTCCTAGGAGTATAGGCTTAGTGGTGAATTTGCTGGGGCAAAAGGTATGGGTAGTGTGACTCATTCAATAACACATAACTAGTAAGCAATAGAGTTAATGTTCAAATTCAAGTCTTCTAACTCCAATTCCAGTTGTCATTTCCTTCATTGCTCTACTGTTTTAACTTCTGTTTTGTGTTCTCCATCAGCTAATTAATAAGTATTGATGAAGTACCTACTGTGTGCTAGGCACTGAGTATATAAGAACAAAGGATGAAATAATCCCTATTCACAATGAACATTTCTGTACCCTGTTCAAATTATGAAGATTATTTTCCATGGATTGGGGTCAACTAATCCAATATAACCTAAAGAATAAAATCTACACAAATAAATCTGTGATCTTATCACTTCAGAGTGATCATAGAGTTCCTTGATGACATCCTTCATGCTCTTCAGAGTTTTACTGTTGTTTACATGTTGCAGCCTGTTCATGCCTGCCCTAAGCCTCTCCATTGCCTTTTATATGATGCTCATACAAGCAAGTTCACACTAGAGGTTGGTGGTACAGTGGATAGACTATTGGTCCTGGACTCAGTCCAAATCTGGCCTCAGACACTTACAAGCTGTGTGACCTTGGGCAAGTCACTTAACCTTTGTTTGCCTATGTTTCCTCATATGCAGAATATTCAAATAGTACTTACTTCAAAGGGTTGTTGCGAGGATCAAATGATATAATATTTATAAAAGCACTTAGCACTGTGCCTAGTACATACAGGGCCTATATAAATGCTTACTTCCTTCCCATTTGATTTATCTATACATGACTTACCATAAAGATTTTGTATTTGGACAGTAAGCATGATGAGTGGTAGCTAGTAATGCTCTCTTGGTCACCTTTTTGAGTATTAATAAGGTTAAGATTTTCCCCCACATTTTCAGTATCTCCCCTTCCTTCAGACACCTTGTAAACTGGTCCCTTAATTCCTTCACAATTGTATTGCCTCTGACACGATTTTTCTCTTTATATAATGGTCTAATCTTGTGCTTTCCTCCACTTGTGTTCTATCTAGTCTAATTTTTGTAGAAGCACATATGGGACTGTGGTATTAAGGTTTATGTGTGGTATTTCCACTATCTTGGATAGATACAAAATAGTTTGGCAAAAAAGGTTTTTTGCAAAGCTCTTCCTTTTTCTTCTACCTCAAATTTTCCTTCCATTTTCAACCTTGGATGCCTGGAATGATCACTAGTTGGGATACCTTGCAATCCATGAAACAAAGAATAAAATGCAGTAAACATTTGTTAAGTTCCTATTATGTACAGTGCACCGAACTGGAGTAAATATAATGCTTAAAGGATACTCAGACTTTATCATCATCCAAAAATAATCTAAACCGTTAGCAATTATTAAGCACTTATGATATGCTGGGTGCTATCCTCGGTACTAAGGATACAAAAAAACAAAATGGAAAAAAATGTTCTCTGTTCCCAAGAGATTTATATTTTACTGCGGGACAGATTGTAAGAGTGGGCTAAGCTATAAGCCCAGGAAAGTAAAATACATAACATTATAAAAGAAATGTCTTAGAGAGGAGCAAAACAAAGTGCTTTGTGAGGTCTGAGTGGGGAAGTCATGGCCAACCAAGGGAGAGCAGGGAAGGCTTCCTGGAGAAGGAAACACTTGAGTTGGGCTTTAAAGGATTTATGGGAATCTAACAGATGAAGAGGGAAGGGAAGGACTCTTCAGGCATAGGAAATTGCAAGAAAAGGCATGAAAATGGGATATTCAACATGTGGAGTAGTTTTTGTGCTTGCCTCAGTTTCCATAGGAGAGCAGTGATAACTGCCATCCCTGAAAAATACCCTCTGGTCTGGCTTTATGAGAACTGGTGAGTCTGCCTGATGGAGGAAGCCCAAACCCGAGTGTGATTTCTCCTTTAAATGGTGCTAAAATTGAATTAAATTTAAATGAGCTTAAATTGCTCAAATTTGAGGGGACTCAGAGGGAAAGTCAGTCAGCCAGCCTCCGTTAATTAAGTACCTACCATATGCCAGATACTTTGTTAAGAGCTAGGGATGCCATACAAACAAACCAAAAAAGCAAAAGATACTTCCTGCCCCCAAAGAGCTTACGGTCTAATAGAAGAGCCAACCTACAAACAACGAGATACAGATGATCTATACACAGGATCAATTAGAGATCATAAATGTAGGGAAGGCACGAAGCATTAAGGGGGAATCAGGACAGATAGATGGATTGGTTGCTATTAATGTTCTTTTGGTCACCTTTTTCAGTATTAATAAGATATAAAGTCTTTTTTTCCCCTCCTTCAGATACCTTGCAAATTGGTCCCTTGATTCTCTCTCATTGTTATATTACCTCCAATGTGGGTTTTCTTTTTATTTAAGGGTCTAATCTTGTGATTTCTTTCATTTTTCTTCTATTTAGTGCCATTTCTACCTCTTCTATAAGCACACCTGGAGCTGTAGCATTAAGGTTTAATAGAAGATAGAATTCTTCTATAGAATCTTCTATAGAAGATAGGATTTTAGCTGGAATTTGACCAATGTTCTGAATGAAGAATTTGACTAATGTTCTGAATGAAGAATTTGACTAATTCTTCTAATGTTAGGTGTTACCAAGCAAGACCAAGTCAAGTCATTTGACCTCGTCTGAGTTGCCCAAATAAAATGATTTTCAGAGCCTTTTCAAGCTTTCTTCTCCATGGTTCAAAAAGTGTCTGGAGAACTACTAGATACATTTATTATTAGAATGAAAACAAATACAAGTTGGGGAAGGGTCAGAATTTCTAGAAATAATGAATGGCTGATGATAAAAATGAAATGATGACAAAATATATTCAATTCTCTCAACATTTTTGAAGCATCCACTACATGCAAGGTGCTATACATGACAATGGAATATGACATTAGTGTGTGTAATTTTAATTTCACCCCAATAATACATAACTATTTCAAGTGAAGTACAGTGAGCAAGACCAGAGAAATAGGATAAGAAGGAAACAGCACCATTTTAGATGAAAAACAGAAAGGGGATTTTAGGTTAGCATTCAGCTTTTAAAAATGGAATTTGACGAGGTCAGTAAGCAGCTTCTCTTGAAAACATCATTATGCATGACTAAAATTTATCATGGATCTTAACTCTGTTCTTTAGCCAAAGGATAAAAGGGAAAAATAATCCAATTGGTTTTAATCTGATGTTTTGGCTCAAAGATTGCCTAAGAATAATTCTGCTTCCACTTACTGTAATGTGGTTGTGCCATAGTCTGATCTTTTCTGGTCATACATTTTGAAGGTCATTCACATTTTCATCTGGGAGTTGATTTAGCACGTGCAAAATTCTTTTCCTGATTAGACCCAATCCATGCAATTTTAGTATTCTGTTGCTGTTGTTCAGTCGCTTCAGTAGTGTCTGACTCTTCATCACCCCATTTGGGATTTTCTTGGCAGAGATACTGGAGTGGTTTGCCATTTTCTTCTTCAGTTAATTTTACAGATGAGGAAACTAAGGCAAACAAGGTTAAGTGACTTGCCCGGGGTCACATGGCTAGTAAGTGTCTGAGGACAGATTTGAACTCAAGAAGATGAGTCTTCCTGACTGCAGGCCTGGTGCTTTATCCACTGTCTCACCTCTAGCATATGATCGTCACATTTGTTTTTCGACTAATTTTGTTTTGCTATGATTTAAAGCATCAAAAGAGCATTAAAAACTTTGTGTTGTCCGTAGTGAGTCCAGTTTAGTTCTATTGTTGTTATTTAGTCATTTCAGGCATGTCCAGCTCTTCGTGACCCTGTTTGGGGTTTTCTTGGCAGAGACACTGGAGTGCTTTGCCATTTCCTTCTTTAGCTTATTTTACAGATGAGAAAACTGAGGCAAATAAGCTTAAGTGATTTGCCCAGGGTCACAAAGCTAGTAAGTTTCTGAAGCCAGATTTGAATTCAGGAAGATGAGTCTTCCTGACTCTAGGCCCTGCATTCTATGCACTACAGCACTACCTAGCTGGCCACTTTAGTATTTGTCATATATAGATGGTATCCTGCTTCAATCCATCCAATCCAGTATACCATTATGTACTATGCAATAGGGACACAAAACCACATAATAAGTCACTGCCTTCATGGAACTTGGATTTTTAGGGCAAGGAAATGACATGTAAATAGTTAAAGAGAGATCAGAGACTTTGAGGAGGCCAGAGCATCCTAAAAATTAAATGTATCAGGAAAGGTTTCTAGCAGGAGATGACACAGGGGGGAGCCTTGAAAGAAACTGGAGATTCTACAAGTAGAGATGAAAAGTGAATGAATTTCACTCATGGGGGGAAACCTGCACAAAGACCTGGGGAAGAAGCAGAATTATTGCATCATTGGACCATGATTTAGTCTATTACAATTGGTTTGCTGTGCAAATGTTGAGATCTCTATGTCGTCCATGTTTCCCTTCATGTTCTCCAATAGTGCCACTCTTTCAAGTGACCCTATGATGTTGTCCTTTGTTGCTTTTGGGATTGTTTGCATTCTTTTGAGTTTTCTTGTACCTCTGTGTGGATGTATATGGTGCTATCATATTCTATTCAATTTCAAACTTTTAAAATCCCTGATTAGCAGTAACAAAACTCTTATCTAATAAAGAAAAAACTAATGAACGGATTACAAAACATATGTTTAAACTTCTCCTGAATATGAGGATGTTTATATCTCCCCAACAGAATGTAAACTTTCTGAGGGCAGGGACTGTTTCAAAACAAAACAACAACCACCTTGTTTTGTATCCCCAGTGCCTAGGATAGTGCCTCCCACCATTTGCTACCCTTTTGACTTTAGGCATGTCCCTTAATCTCACCAAGCCTCAGTTTTCTCATCTATGAAATGTGGGAGACGAACTAAATAGCATCTGAGGTCCCTTCTAACTCTAAATCCATGACCCCATGACCAGTCCCTTGACTGGTAGGATGGGTCACCACTGCTTCTTACGTAACAGCTAAGTGCTTAATCATTACTTACTGAATTGGATTAGATTGCCTCAGTTTCTAGAAACCTTCACTTCTCTCTGTATCCACCAAACACTCCTTCAGGGGAATAATTCTCATTGATTCTAAAGTCTCTAGAAGTTTCAGTGTCAGAAAAGAGTGAAAAGAGTAAGATCAGGTTATCAAGATCCAGGTCAGGTTGTAAGCCTTTCAAAATTGCATGTTAAAATGTCATAAAAACCTTTATCATTCCCTGGGTCGCTCCACTTGTCTTGCTCTCAATAGACAAAGATGCTTCACATCTCTTGGCTTTCCTACTCTATCTCCATGGAAACTAGGTCACCCAAAGTAACTAGAAAAGGTGTACTCAACCAGAATAATATACCAGTGTATTTGGGAAGATGCACATGGATTTTGATTTAAATCACATTCTTGGCTGTCATCTTTCTGCTCTCAGAATCCATGCTAAGCTGTGGTGCTTGAGATAAAGCCAACAGTTTTAGTGAAATGACCTTAGAACTAGGCAGCCAGGCAATACCAGATGGGATGCTAGAGCTGCAGGTAGGAAGATCTGAGTTCAAATCCTACCTCAAACCTATGCTGTGGCCTTAAGCAAGTAACAATCTCTGTCAATCTTAGTTTTCTCGATTATATATTAAAGATAATAAAAAGCATCTACCCCACAGGGTTCTTGTGAGGATCGAGTGAGAGGGTATAAGTGTAAAGATATAAATGCTAGATTTTATTATAAAGGTGAGGTTTGCATCACCTTTAATGTGCCATTCAGGGATGTTACGCCAGGTATTTCAGTAATAGGAACTTTGCAAATGAATAATTAGACACAGGAAGTATAATTCTGAAATTTTATATATATTTATATATATATATATTCACATTTATATATGTAATAAATACACATGTAAATATGTGTGTGTGTGTTTGTGTGTGTGTGTGTGTGTGTGTATACGGGCAGCTACGGGCAGTGGTACAGTAGATAGAGTACTGGCCCTGGAGTCAGGAAGATCTGAGTTACTGTGTGAAACTGGGCAAGTCGTTTGGTCCCTATTTGTCTAAGCTCCTCATCTGTAAAATGGGGACATGCTAGAGAAGGAAATGGTGAACCACTTCAGTATTTTTGCCAAGAAAACTCCCTGGGCAAAATCCATGGGTCAAGCAGAATAAGATATGACTCAGTGACTGAACAACAAATATATATATATTTCTAACTTTTATTTCTCTATCCAAACAAAGGGTTCATGGTAGTGATATCATAGACTTAAAGTTGGATGGTACCTTAGAGGTCATGTAACTTAAACCTTTGATTTTATAGTTGAAGAAGTAGAGGCCCCAGAGATAAATGACTGTCCCAAAGTCACCTAGTAAGTGATAGAGCTAGTAGTTGAACCTAGGTCCTCTGACTCCAAACACCATTGTATCTTTATGTATAGATCTTCATTCAATATCCATAAATAGGTCATCCTCTCTTTCTAATATTGACAAAATCCTCACCATCACCCTCACATTCCTCACGACACCAAATTTTAGCTATCGCTCCAATCACCAATCCAATCATTAACCCTTGTGTCCTTCAACACCACCACAGCCTGTCTTGCATTGCTCCATCCTGGCTTCTGTGATTGAGGAATCTGAAGAGCAGCCCCCACTATCAAATCATGCTGTCCATTGACTTGGCTCTCCTACTGTTCTTCTGTCATTGACTCTAGCCCACAACCACAATTGTACAAGCCTTTTCCTCCCTTCCTTAAGCTCCCATCTTAACCTTCTATCCACTCTCAGTAGTTATCTGACATGAGTACCTTTAAGCACATTCTTCTTCACTTTAAAAATTAAACCCCTCAGGGCAGTTAGGTGGTACAGTGAATAGAGCACCCTCCTTAGAATCAGGAGGACCTGAATTCAAATCTGACCTCAGACACTTGACACACTTACTAGCCATGTGACTTTGGACAAGTCACTTAACCTCAATTGTCCTGCCTTCCCCCCTCCAAAAAGCAAAACAAAAAAACCCAAATCTCTGCTAAGTCCATTTGCAAAGATGATTAGGGAAAAAAGAAAAGACCCAATATGTTCTAGAATGTTTCTAGCAGCTCTCTATGTGGTAGCAAAGAACTGGAAATTGAGGGTGTAATGGCAAGCAGAGTAGTACTTTGCTGCTTGTTTCAGCTATTCAAGCATGTTTGAGCCTTGCCTTTTACTGTATCAAGTCTTTGTTGGAAACAGTATACGCTGTATTGCCCTTAATAGGCCTAAGGGAGTTTGGAGACCTTCCCTGATCTTAATAGGCCTAACATCATCCTATAGAGCTCACAGTGGGAGGAGCTTGCCAAAAGAGCAGAATAGGAAAGGTGGAATAGGAAGGAACAGAGCAGAGAAAAGCTGAAGCACTAGCTGGAAGTGAGCAGAACAGAGAAGGAAAATGTTAGTGATATCTGGCGCCCTGTCTATCCGTGTTGATGTTACTTTGTAAGAATGAAGCATTCTGTCTGTTGAAAGAGGAACTTTACCAGAAGCCCAGAAAGAGGACTTTACTGCTGTTCACAGAAGTCCTGAAAGAAGGCTTTCCTGCTGATACAGAAGTCCTGGGACTTTACAGTTGATTTGTGTTTAATTTCTCAGACAGAAGCATTATCTTTTGGTTTATCTTACTTTGTCAGACAGAAAGTGAATTGAATTGATACTGCTGGCAATGTGTGTAAATTTTGTAGCTCTGTTAAGCTTTGTCTTCTTAGAAACAGAAACTGCAAAAGACTTGAAGTGGAATAGTCCCTGTGGGCTGAGATATAGAACTGAAACAGAGGGTTGCCTGCATGTGAATCCAGGCAAGAGTCAGGTCAATCCATGCAAGAGCTGGGAGCAGTCAGCCCATGGAAGAGGAGCCATGGGGTTTAGAAGTCAGCCTCAAGTTAAAAGGAAAGAGGACTTTACTTGGGTACTCTGCATTGACTGATGAGATTGTGACATTTTGTAACCTAGGGGTAGATGGTGTTTGTACTTTTTGCTACCCCTTAAGGATAACTGGCTTAAGGATGATTGGAAGCCAGTCTTAAGTCAAGGTGAAGGAAGACTCCACTTGGGTACTCTATGTTGATTAAGGAGACTGTGACTTACTGAATGATATATTTTGTTTAAGACTATGTGGACACTTTAGAAAGAACTTGTTATGTTAAGTTGTTGTGAATGTTGTGAGTTTACTGCTAAATAAATAGAGTTCATTATACTATAAGATTAGATCCTTAAAGTTATTCACAGCAGCAGTCCTCAGGAGAGCTGCTTGTGATTGGCTTTACAAGGGAATGCCTGTCGATTGGGGAATGGCAATTGTTATGGTATATGATTGTGACGAAATATTGCTGTACTACAAGAAATGATGAACAGGTTGATTTTAAAAAACCATGGACAGATTTGCATGAAATAATGAAGAGTGAAATGAGCAGAACCAAGAGGACACATCAATATTGTTTTAAGAACAACTTTGAGTGACTAAAACATTTTGACTATTATAAATACCCAAATTAAGTACAGAGACCCTATGAAGGAAGATGCTATCTGCATCTGGAGAAAGAACTGAAAAATAGAAGTACATATAGAATAATTTTACATATACACATATTTGTGTCTAATGGTAACCATCTCAAGGGTGGTGGGGGAGAGAAGAAAAAAAGGAAGAAAGAAATTTACACAACTCTATTATATATTTTAAAGGGATAGCAAGTTGTACATACTAGATTTGTAGTTTCATGTACAATCATCTTCATTATACTATATTACAAAAAAGTTTGTTTTATTCCATAAATTTAAAAGAAAACAAATAATTTTTAAAAAATCAAATCTCTGTGACTCACAACCTTACCTCCATTCATTTCTGCTGTACTCTTCCTCAACTTTGCCCACAGGAATATACTTTAAAATCTCTGATTGCACGTGCCCACTACAGTGGGCAAGGTTGGGAAGGGACACTGCTGGAGAGGTGAAAGAGGAAAAGATTGTGAATCTCAGGGATTTGGTCCCTATCCCTTAATACCTGTATGACCTTGAACAAATCAATTAACCTCTGCAATGTTTATTTTCTTCATCTCTAAAATGGACTACATGACCTCTAAGGTCTTCAAAATCTAAATCTATGATCTTATGATAAGATATTAGCTCAAATCTAGTTGAGGAGATAACAAAATTAGCAATATCATACATAAGATGCAAAAATGGCATTAACATGGAGTTGTATAGGAGTTCAGGGGAAGGAAAAATAACTGGTGGCTGGCGGGACAGTGAAAACTTTCAGGAAAAGGTCATATTGAAGCTTAACCTTGAAGGACAGGTAAGGTTCTGATCAGTAGAGGGTGTGGGTTGAAAAGGCATTCTAAACCTAGCAAATAACTAAGGCAGAAATGCACAAAGCCTGTTGGGGGGGAGGGAGCATGATGGTAATTAGACTTGTCAAGCTGCAGTGGAGAGTCCAATTAGGAGAATAATGGAAGATAAAACTGGAAAGGCGAGAGAGCTAGGGGTTGGATTAGGAATCTGGTATTTGAGCTGACTAGAAAAATTTTTTAAGTCTCAGTCCTATGTGAACAGTCACTGTTTCTGGTTTTCATCATCCTCTTTTTCTCCCAAACATGGCTTTTAGGAATGCATCTCCATATTCTACTTTTAAAAATAGTTTGGTGGCCATCTGCAGTCTTAAGAGTTATTCTCTAAAGTGGCCTAATAAAACTATTGAAAGCAAGAGTACAAACAGGAAGTACTCATTTCAGGCAGAAAGGCAAAAGTTCTTTGCCAAAAAAAGAGGGGAGCGGGGAGACCAAGAGTCATGAAATCTTGGAATTTCCCTTTGGACACAGTTTCACTGGCCAACTGTTAGTCATGGAGTCACTTTTAATCAATTTATGTTTGAGAATTATTTCGACATGATTTTCTCTCCTAAATCTTTTCATTTATACTTATTTTTAGGATTTAGATCTTCTCTGACAAGATCCTCATCCCAGGATACTTCTTCTTTCTTCCCTCTTATCCCCACAATGATCTATTGCTTTCTGAAGGTCTAGACATGAGACATGAAATAAAATGAGGGAAGCCACTGCACATGAGGAACTGTAGATATTTTCTTGTAGATGTTTCAAACTTTTAAAGAAATATGTTGATGATCAAGCTTGGTCCCAGGGAATAGATGATGAAACACACTTATTTCCTATCTACAGAGAGGTCAAATACAGATACCCTGCTAGCTCTAGTTAATCATATTTCTTTAAATATTTTTCTTTGTTACAAGTAAGAATTCAATGGCCAATGATGGGGTGGGAATAGTGGTGGTGAGCATATTAAGAAGTTATTGAGGTGTTTTTAAAAATCAGCCATACTTAATTAATTAAAAAGTCACGAATGAGAATAACTTTCTGTACTTTGGTGGTTTTGTTGTTGTTGCTGAGTCATTTAAGTCATGTCCAACTTTCTGTGACACCATTTGGGGATTTTTTGGCAGAGATACTGGAGTGGTGTGCCATTTCCTCTCCAACTCATTTTACAGATAAGGAAACTGAGTCTTAATTGATTTGCCTAGGGTCACACAGCTAGTAAGTATCTGAGGCCAGATTTGATATCAGGAAGATGAGTCTTCCTGACTCCAGGCCCGGTTCTCTAGCCATTGGGTCAGCTAACTGCCCTGCTTTAGGGGTACATTAGCTAAAAATGAAAGCAAAGTCTTAAAATCTTCATAGAATCTTCACACTATAAAAAATTAGGGAGTATCTTCATATGTACAGAACAATGCTCAATAATACAATGATGAATACTGTAAAGAGCTCAAGGCCCCATTGCCAATCATCTGTACTACTAGAAACATCTCCTAATTGGTCTCACTAATTCCAGTCTCTCTAGGCTCTAAACACCAAAGATACTTCACCCAGTTTCAAAAATAATCTAAGCCAAAGGTCTGTATATGCTAATTACTTGCTGAACCCCTTCCTCTTGACCTGTAGAATAAAATACAAACTCCTGGCATTCAAGGTCAGCCACAATCTGACTAAAATCTGTCTCTCTCGTTTTATTTCACCCAATTTGCTCCCCCTTTACACACTATACGTTTCCCTGATCACATCTTGCAATTTTCCACATCCGTGCCAGCTGTTCTTCCTTGCCTAGAATATATTTCCTTCATTTCTGCGCCTATTAAGATTCTTTCCTTTCTAAAAGGGCCACCTCACAAGCACCTACTTCCATGAAGCCCTCCCTTATTTTATCTGTCTGAAAGCTGATCTCTTGCTCCTCTCTTCCCCCCTTTCTTTCTCTCTGTCTCTGTCTTTCAGTCTGTGTCTGTATCTCTGTTTCTCTCTCTCTGTCTCTGTCTCTCTCTCTGTCTCTCTCAGATTTACTGAGAACATCTTGTCTGTCTTGTCTCCTTGGTCTTGATCACATTTTACTCTATATCATACTGATTTGCCTGCAATTTGCTTATTGAGGGGAGGGATTTTCTTTATACCTCCATTGTGTAGCAGAATGCTTTACACCCAGGGAGGGTGAGGAATAGGGGTAGACTTCTGAGACATGATTAATCAGTATATGGAAATACTCTTGTGAAAAATCCTTCTGTTGAATGAACACTTATTGAATATTGAATTGAATTAAGCATTTATGAAACACTTGCTGAAAGCAAAGCACTGAGCTAGGGACATAAATGAAAAGCAAGAGAGTCTCTGTTCTCTAAGAGCTCATATCCAGTGATGGAGCTGACACACAGGGAAAGTTTCAGCTACAAGTCAGATGGAAAGGTATTATGGTCTTTAGGGTGCAGTAGTAACCCCAAATTAATCCTTCTTTGATGTCATTTCCACTGATAAAATCAAATGAGTTTCTATTGTTGAACTATTTGACATTGCCAAGGATTTCCTTTGCTGTGACATCGCCACAGGAGTTGCTTCCCAGGATGGTGGCTGAGGGCTTAGTTGCAATGGTTTTCCCAAGGTTCTTGGGGTCAGGGTACTAGACTATTTCCTCACAGGATGGTGGCTGATGGCAACTGAGGGCTGAAAGCAATGGTTTTCTCAAGGTTCTTGGGGTCAGGGTGCTAGACTATTTTTATCAGGATTGAGAGGGTAGTCAAGGTGATAGGAGTGGTTTGCCTCACTTGGTACATGATGATGCTACCTGTCATTCTCTCAAGGTGCCATGCTATCTCAGGTAGGCCGACTTGCTTGCCCTATGTGCTATAGTTGGCTAATAGCTGGCAAAAATGACTGACCCCTTCTCCCGAAGAGTTATTGCCCTGTTTGATGACTGGGAAAGTTAGACTGGAAACAAGAATGGCAGCCTGGGGCAAGGGGTGATGCTACCACTCCTAGGGCTCCTGGGTCCTGTCAGTATCAGTCATACAGCAGTTGTTGCTGGTGGTAATGAGGGAGCCGGGCCCTTTCTCCACAATGATTTCTCCCTTTAATGGTGGATATGAAGGATGGGAAGGAAGGAAGTCTGGTGGTTTGAAAGGGCACCGGTATTCTACTCCTAATGTGACTTGCCAAGTTGTTTGTAACATATGGTCTTAGAAAGTTACCTGGAGCGCTGAGATGTTACGTAATTTGCCTATGGTCAGAAAGCTATGAAATATTAGAAGGAGTGCTTGAACACAGATCATCCTGTCTCTAAATTTAGACCGCTACTGGTCATGTCTGAGAAAGGTGCTCAAAAAATGTTTGTGGAATTGAATTTCTTGCTCAACAGCTTCTTTTTTTCTTGAAAAAGATCACTACATGCCCACTGTTATATTAAGGGGGCACCCCTGACCTCACACAGAAGTGACTTACTTCTATCCCTCTAATATACTGTGTGTCCCAGGTATATTTTGAAAGAGGTGAGAACATCTGAATCCGAGGAGTTGTGACCAAAGTATACAGCTGACGAATAGACACACTGAAGAACCGAATGCTAAGACCTCAAAGGTGATAGTTATCGTATCATAATGGATAGAGGGCTAACCCCAGAGGCAGAAGGGACTGGGTTCCAATCTGATCTCTGAGTTACTTCTATTTCAATGCTCTAGGCCAGTGGGGTCAAACTCAAACAGAAATGGGGGCTGCCAATTGATACATGAGGATAGCTGCAGGCTACATATTGACACCCAATTCAGCCCTGAGCCTTGCCATTTGTCCTGCTGTCTGTACTCTTAGACCTTCCATCCATCATTCAACTGAATTATTGTTCATGTGTTTGAGGAAGTTAAGAACATAAGAACATATAATTCATTGTTGGTAGAACCGTGGACTGATCTAGCCATTTTGGAGAACATTCTGAAATTAGGCCCAAAGAATGATTAAACTGACAGGAGTAGGGAACGTATGGTCTCGAGGTCACATGTGGCCCTCTAGGTCCTCAGGTGCAGCCCTTTGACTGAATCCAAATTTCACAGAACAAATCCCCTTAATAAAAGGATGTGTTCTATAAAACTGGTACTCAGTCAAAAGGCCACCCCCAAAGCCTTACAACAACGGTTCTCAACCTTCCTAATATCTTGACCCTTTAATACTCATATGTGGGTGTATCTGCATGTGGGTGGACGTGCCTGGAGACGGATAGAGGAGCGGTGTCTTGGTTCCTAAGATTGTTGGAAATATGTTTTCCAATGATCTTAGGTGACCCCTGTGACCCCTGTGAAAGGGTCATTTGATCCCCAAAGGGGTCGCTACTCACAGGTTGAGAACTGCTAACTTAGAAGGCCACGCATGACCTCGAGGCTGCAGGTTGCCACACCCCTGACTATACCCTTTGACCCAGCAATACCATTTACTAGGTCTGTCTCCAAAGACAATTTAAGGGAAAAAGAAAATAATCTATATATTCTAAAATATTTATAGCAACTCTCTTTGTGGTGACGAAGAACTGGTAGTTGCAGGGATGCCCATCACTTGGGGAATGGCTGGTCTATGCGGTGTATGATTGTGATGGAATACCACTGTGCCATAAGAAATGAGTAGCTCGATGATCTTAGAAAAACATGGACAGACTTACGTGAAATAACGAAGAGCAAAATGAGCAGGATCAAGGGAACATGGTCTACAGTAACTACAATATTGTTTTAGGAACAACTTTGAGTGACTAAGTCATTTTGACCATTATAAATGCCCAAATTAACTACAAAGGACACATGAAGGAAGATGTTCTCTGTACGCAGAGAGAGAATGAACAAATAGAGAAGTATGTAGAGAATGGTTTTACATATATGTGTGAGTGCGTGTAATATATATAATGTAATATACACGTGTGTGTATATATATAATGTAATATAC
>CM053588.1:270258463-270284630 GCA_028646515.1 Pseudochirops corinnae
ATGTAATATTATCTACATTTTATTGTATTTTTATTTATTTTCTTAAATATCTCCCCAATTACATTTTAATCTGGTTCTGATGAGCACATTCAGTAGTATTAAGGCCAGGAGCCACGTTTGACATCTTTGTTCTAAGCAATTCTCTAAGACTCTAAATTCCAGAGAAGAAGCCAACCTGTATCAGTAGAACTTTCCTCACTGACAGTCCTGTATACCAATGGCATCACAGTTTCAATCCCCAAATCCTTATTACTGCAGAGGGAAATGCATGTTTCTATAACAATGGGACAAAAGCAGGACTGTTTTTGGCATCCTTTTCCTTGTTTCAGATTCACAAGGTTCTGTCGACTAGGGATGGGGCAGGAAAGCTGGGAATTACTTCCCTTCATAAAGTCAGCAAAAGTGGATCTCGACCACTGGAGGAGCAGTCAACACCCAAGTCATCAGGCTGGTTCTGATGTTGAAAACCCCAGTTGTACGGTTCCAGCAGGAATGATTTTCAGTCCTTTTCCTTTCCGAGTTTGCCACAGAAAACAACAAACACAACCCAAGGAAAAAGCTCTATTCTGGCCCTTGTCACAGGTTCAAGCATCACTTCATCCAGTGCATGTGTAAGATGAATGTCAGCATCAGACTCACTGGCCTTGGAGCCATTCCCTGGAGGGCCCCACGGACCTGTTTTCATTGGGGTGGAGCAGGGCGGGGATGGGAAGGGTAGAATTGGATATATTACTTTTGAAAGGTTAAACTTATTAGTGTGTATGGTGCCACCACCACCCTAATCCCATGTTCTACACAGTTTTAATTTTTTCTTTCCACTTTTGTGGTTTTCCCTTGCATTTAACAATTTTCTCTGCTGATGCATCAAAATCCCTCGAACTACGCCTTCCTTCGACTTGTCTAACAGCAGATTTCTTATGTTTTCTGTAAGATTTCCCAAATCAGTTGGTTTTCTCTCAAAGACTAAACTTCCTTTTCTCACTCTGTATTTCTTCCTAACATGTCCTCTTTATTTTCATTTCCAAAATGTTTTCCAATTTATCTTTATGTGAAATACAAACGAGAATCAATATTCTTATAGGAATTGTATTGTTATAAAATCTTGCATTTTCATTATGTTTTAATTTAGTAAAATGCTTTTATATAGAGTACTTTGCTCCCCCTCTATGATCTTGTGAAATCATTCCCAGATGAAATTATTTGGGAGAAAAGAATCATGTGAAAATCATTATTATGCTTGTTTGACAAAAGAGGAAACCGAAACCGGGTGATTCTCCATAAGGTCACACAGCAAGTTAGTGGGGGAGCTAAGATTGAAAACCAGCCTTCCTGACTTCCCATCCATTGGATTAGACTGTCTTTGATAATGGAATAGTGCACCAGTTAATTCTTACGGTCATAAAGTCAGTATGTACTACAACAGAATATGGACTTTAATAATAATGGACTCTGAGAACTAATAAACAGCTCATTTGGCATAGAAGCTATTTTTCCCTATGTTCTTAATTTCCTTAAATTAAATTATTTATTATTATCCAATTACCAATCAATTATTGCCCAAGCTAATAGAACGCTTAGTATAGTGTATGTTGTAGGTAACCCCTGGATAAGTTGGGAGTCACCAATTCTAATTCTTCCAATAAGATGAAGGGTCACTAAGCCTTCTCCTCAACCCTATTGCAGCATGCTAACACCCTCCTAGCCTTGCCATCTGCCCTGCCTCTACACCCTCCAGTGCCCCAGACATTGTCACCTGACTTGATGAGTTACCCCTGAACCTTGCCATTTGTCCTGCCATTTGTATCCATAGATCTTCTATCCATCATGCAGCTGAATTATTGTTACTGTATTGTTTTTTCCAATTAGCACGTAAGCTCCTAGAGAAGAGTTGTCTTTTTCCCCCCTGCAATTTGTATCCACAATGTTTAGCAGAGCTAAGGATACCAGTGAATAGAAAGCCCTAGACCTGAAGTCAGGAACCCCTCAATTCAAACTTTAGAAACTTATTAGCTGTATTACCCTGGGCAAGTCACTTAACTTCTCTCAGCTCAGTTCCTCATCTCACCTCACCTCACAATAATAGCACCTATATCCCAGGGTTGTGAGGACAAAATGTAATATTGCAAAGCACTTTGCAAACTTTCTATCTCTATTTGTTTGCTAGCTATCATTATCACATAATAAATGACTTTTTATTAATTCAATCACTGTATATAAATATGCACTGACCCCCTCATTTCTGCCAAAAATTAAAAGAGGCTATTTATAGACCATAAAAATGAAGTCATTACAACATGCAGAGTTAGGAATGGTATATATAATTGTCTGATATCAGAATTAGAGCAAAGAAAAAATATTTGGGCACATCTAAGTTGTATTTACATAATGCCAAAACAACTCAAAAAGAAGGAAAAAATGGAGTCAGAATATTTTGTGTAATTTCCAAGCTTTCTCTTCCTTCAACTCTATATAGTATTTAACACTATTTACCATTGCATCTTCTATCACATACTCTCTTACTTTGACCTTGGAGGTGATCAAATCCAGCTCTTTCATTTTACAAAAAAGTACAATAAGCTCCGTAGAAGTTAAGAGACCCAACTCTACTTTACTCAACTCGTCCTTTCCCCAGAGAGAGACTTCTTGTCCTTATTTGTGACCTTATAGTTTATGGATTTTTTCTACTTTCCCATAGCTATCCTGATAAAATTACTTTGGCAAGAATCTGAAATTTTAAGAAGCATTATTCTTTGAAAAGACACAGTGATGAACCCTGCAGTTAGCCTCCTTGGTTGCCCTTGAAAGGATGGGTTTCTGAAATGTGAAAAGGTAAATAAATAAATGTGTATTGTCGATTCATTCATAGAACCCTTATAAAGTTAGAGTCTGTGAGGGATACAAAGCAGATTAAAATATGTTTCACCATCAAGAGATATGAAATCCAGAAGTAGCTGTAGAGCTATAACTAGGGTAGAGACAACTGGGACTTTGACTCAGGATGCCCAAACTTATAGTGTGCTGATACCTCTTGTATGCCTTGGCATCATAAGAAACAACTAAGTTTAGCATTTAGTTAGCAAAGATAATTAGCTTTAAAAGGAAGCTGCCAAATGGTGCTTCGCTATGCCATGGCAAGTTTCCAATGTCCCAAGTTCCCTAATAAGTTCTCCCCTCTTCATCCTCCCCAAACTGATTTGATGACATGTTTTATTCCTCTTGTGCTGCCTACAAAAGTTTCTACTTAACAGCTGTGAGCATCAGACTTTTAACTCTGCCCTCTTGTATAAGAAAGAATCTCAATGGTATGGTAATTTCAATGTGGAAGCCAGTAATCTTCATGTCTGTCATACCATTAGTTTGAGATAACATATCATAAACAGACAAGAGCCAAATTAGGGGGAATTTTACAAACCAGGGCAGTGCTAAAATTGACTTAATTCTTTTATTTCCCTCCAAATATAATCCTTTTGGAGACAACAAGATGAAAGTAGGATCAATGAAAAAATTCTAAGAATGCCTCTGAACTGTAAAATGATGTGCTTGTATTCCTGTGTATGCAACTCAAATTGCTTCCACAATGCACAACTGTTATGTCGCAAATGAAGCCCCATGACCTCATGAGAGTCCAAACAGTGATCTGACATCAATAAATTCACTTTCCATAACTTATCTAGCTTAAAAAATTAGTTAAGATCAGGGCGGCTAGGTGGGGCAGTGAATAGAGCACCAGCCTTGGAGTCAGGAGGACCTGAGTTCAAATATGGCCTTGGACACTTAACACTAGCCATGTGACCTTGGGCAAGTTTGCCCTCAATTGCCCTGCCTTCCCCCCTCAAAAAAAAAAAAAGAAAAAAATTAGTTAAGACCGATAGCCATCAGGCAAGCTGATTACTCCTCCCCAATGAGACAAAGGAAGAGAGTAACCTTAACTAATCTTTTAGTGTTCTAAAATTGATAAGTTGACTCTTCGTTGAGAATATGAGGCTAACCACAAGCCCTCATTCCAAAACCAAAAGTGAGGAAATTTTGAAACCACAGGTTTCAGTCATTAGTACTTATAACTTGCCAAAAAATTATAATATACTGCATGTTATAATTTTATGACTGTAACTACCCAAGGTCAATTTCCCCAAACAGTTAATGCTAGAATATTGAATAACATTATTTCAAGTATTATAATACTGTTCTTCAGGCATGTTTAAATCCCTGTGAAAACCAAGATCATTATGTATAAGTAATAAGAGGCTCAATGTTGCCTTCTTGTTGAAGATTGTCTATCTACAGGACCCGGAAGACTTTTTATTTTTTTATTTTTACAATACTGAAAGTTAAATTTGCTCCATTACCATGAATTTCATGGAACAATTCAAATGGACATTTGTACTAGAATCCTGTTAGTCACATCAAAATTCTGCCTGAAGTAGACTTGGAAATTGTTACTGTCATATCCAGGCTTTGATGCAGCAGGATGTGTGGTGGCAGAACTTTGACTTATCATTTGTAGGTTCAATTTGACAGACATATTAGTTCTTCATACTATTTTCTTATTTTAACTAGTGCAAAAAGAGCTGCCCAGTACATGGATTTAGCAACTGTCCTTTGCCACATTCTTTTTTTAAAAAAATAAGATTTAGGGCAAAATATTACTTTCCCCCTTCTTTCTGCTTTCATTGTGTGGTTATTATTTTTTTTTAATTTTCTTGTTTTGGGCCACATGCAATTTCACTGGTAGCACTTGCAATAGGCGTTTCCTCTACAAATTTGATCAACAATGCCTCTGTAAATTTTAGTTTTCAGGCGGTGTTAGAAGTATAGTGATAGTATTAGAGTATATTAGGATTTTAAGAGTTGTCTTGATTACAGAGAGGTAAAGTGATTTGCCCTTGATCAAAGCCCAAAGCTGGCATGTGATAAAATGGGGAGGTAGAGTAGCGGATCGAGTGCTGGACTTGCATTCAAATAGTGTCTCAGATACTTATTGACCGGGCAGCCTGGGCAAGTCACTTAACCTTTGTGTGCCTGTTACCTATTTATAAAATAAGAAGGTTCACCTAGAGGCCTCTAAGGGCCTCCCAGCTGTGCCCTAGTGATCCTATATGATCCTGGGTCTTCCTGATTCCAAGGCTGGCCCTATGACTACTATACTATGCCACTTCCTACTTCAAATGAAATCCAATTGTAAGGCTTGACACTTAAAAAGTATGAATTATTAGGAGGATTAGAGATTTTAATGACAACTAGGTGGTACAGTGGATAGAGTGCCAGGGCTGGAATTAAAAAGACTTGTCTTCCTCAGGTCAAATCTGGCCTCAGAGGTGTATTAGCTGGGTGACCCTGGATAAGCCACTCAACCCTGTTTCCCTCAGTTTTCTCATCTATAAAATGAGCTGGAGAATGAAATGGCAAGCCAGTGCAGTGCAGTGCAATATCTTTGCCAAGAAAACTCCAAATGGGGTCAGAAAGAATTGGACTTGATTGAAATAACTGAGCAACAAGAACAAAAAGATTTTAAGCCACAATCCCTTCATTGCTTTCATTTCAACTAAGTCTTCTAAAAAATATGCATAGATTGACACATCTGAAAAGGAGCTTTATCTATAAACATGGTTTCATTTCTTAGTAGTTAGCTATAGGTAGGGAGTTAGAGTGGAAACTGAAACAATATGGAGGCTCCAAATTCAAGTCCAAGTTCATGACTGGATTCTACCACTTTCCAGGTGGGTAACTTCAAACAGGTCAATCTCAGATTCCCTCACCCAAAAATGAGAATAATAATATTTGTACAATCTACCACAGAGGATTATAATGAGGAAGTGTCTCCAGAGTATTCTGTAACCATCAAGTATAAATGTAAGAAATCATTATCTTGCTCACTTGAAGACTTCAAGATGAGGTTGAGAAAGATTGAGAAATAGGAAGGGATAGGTCTGGATGGCATCTTCAGTGGAAGGTACTGGTTATGCAGAGAGCAGCAATAGGGCACAGGATATTTTGGGGAGGGGAGAGATGAGACCAAATCAACCAAATCAGCAAGCATTTACTAAACCCCTTCTGTGCACCTGGTACGTGGGGTAGATACCAAGCTACGAATGAAATGGTCCCTGGGCTCAAGGAGAACACTATACTGGTTGAGGTATCTTGGTGCCATAGTGGCTAGAGTATGGAGCTGAAGTCTGAGAGACCAGAGTTTATGTCCTGTTTCAGATACTTACTATCTGTGTGACCCTGGATAAGTTACTTAACTTCTCTTCTCTTAAGTTTCTCTCTCTATAAAATGGGGATAATTTATAGTAGTACCTACCTCACAGAGTTTTTATGAGGATCAACTGAGGTATTATGCAAACCTTTAAACCCATTAAAATGATAACCATCATTGTGGTGAAAGAACTGCCAAAAGAGGAGATGAGAGTAACTTCACTTCTCAGGATTGCCCTGACTTCTATTAAGATTAAAGATAGAATCATAGAAGTCAGATCCGCATTAAGTCACAGTTTACAGAATCTCTACATGGGTTGCAGAAAAAAGTGACTTGAAGGTGGTGGTCATAGAGAAAGCACTCTGCTGAGTCCTTCCATGATTCCCTTCCAAATGACTTTAAAATGACACCTCAAATCAAATTCTGTAACGGCAGAGCCAAGAAAAGGTTAGAGGGAGCCATTTTTCTAGCCCAAGACAACTTGGGAAGTTGGAAAGAGAGATCTGTGACATAGGGATGGGGGCTAGCTTGGAGCCCATTTGATTGAAATGCCAGTGATGGGACTAGGAGGTGGTGGTAGCAGAAGCAGCAGCAGCAGCAGCAGCAGCTTCAGGAGCTCTCTTCAAACCAGAAACTGTAAGGACACCTGGCAGCTGATCAGAAGAAAGATTTCAAAGGACCTCCATGCTAGTACTGGATTCAGGACCAGATTCTGTTTGGTAAATACATTGTCTATATCCCCCGTGGGGTCATATTTCAAGGGTGGAAAAGAGCACTTTTGGTTGAGAGGGAGCAGGACCCCTGCGGAGCAGTATCGCTTTTCATCACTAGGGTGCAGGGACACCAAGAAACAGTTTTGCTTGCATTCCCAAGGGAGCATAAGCCTAAAGAAAGAACAGTATCACTTCTAGTTTCAAGACATCAGGAGCCTTTTCTGAGTAAGGACCACAGTGCACGAGAGAAGTGATCCTGCCTCTCCTCAGGTTACACCACTTTGGGAGCATTGAAAACTTCCAAACCTCCAGAATTAGCTCTGAAAACAGCAGGACAGAAAAAGCCTAAACCTCCTCCACCCCATGCAAGGAACAGAGCTGAACTTTAACTTTTCTTTTTTTTCAAAATCAAGAATTAGAGTGAAAAAATGAGAACAACAACAGCAAGTACTTGAAAAGCTACGACGGTGACAAGAATGATCAAGATACAAACCCTGAAGAAGACAATAAAATCAAAACAGCTACAAACAAAGCCTCAAAAAATGGGAATTGGACACAAGCTCAACAAGAATTCCTAGAAGAGTTAAAAAATTATTTTCAAATTCAGATAAGAGTGATAGAGGAAAAATTAGGTAAAGAAATCAGAACAAAGGAAGAAAATTCCAAAAAAAAAAAAATTTAACAACTTGGTAAAAGAGGCACCAAAAGTTGCTGACAAAAAAGAATTCCATAAAAAGCAGAACTGACCAAATGGCAGTAGAAAAGCTCACTGAAGAAAATAATTCCTTAAAAATTAGAATTGGATAAGTGGAAGCTAATGATGCCATAAGACATCAAGAAACAACAAAACAGTCAAAAGGGTCAAAAAATAGAAGCAAAGGTGAAATTTCTCATCAGAAAAACAGCCTGCCTGGAAAATGGATTGAGAGATCATTTAAGAATATGGAACTACCTAAAAACCATGATCAAAGAAAGAACGTGGTCATCATACTTCAAGAAATTAAAAAGGAAAACTGCTTCCATACCCTATAATCAGAAGGTAAAATAGAAATTGAAAGAAAATACTGATTACCAACTGAGATTCCAAAATGAAAACCTCCAGGAATATTATAGCCAAATTCCAGAGCTTTCAGGTCAAAGAGAAAATATGTCAAGCAGCTAGAAAAAAGCATTCAAATATTGGGGAGCAAAAGTCAGGATCACATACAATTTAACAGCTTTAATGTGTAAAGGAGCAGAACGCTTGGAATATGGTATTCCAGAAGGAAAGAGAACTGAGATTACAACCAAGAATAACCTACAGAGCAAAACTTAGTACAATCCTTCAAGGGAAAAAATAGATTTTATTGAAATAGAGGATTTTCAAGCATTCTTGATGAAAAGAGAACTAAATAAAAAAATTGATTTTCAAATATATGGCTCAAGAGAAGCATAACAAGGTAAAAATGAAAGAGAAATCATATAGAAATCATATAAGGTTAAATTGTTTACCTTTCTATATGGGAAGATGATATGTAACTTTTAAGAACTTTATCATTATTGGGGCAATTAGAAGGATTCTACATAGAGTGCATGGGCATGAGTGGATTATGCTGGGATGATGTCCAAAAATAATGAAGGGGTGAGAAAGGTGAGGAAGAGGGATGCACTGGGAGAAGGGTGAAGGAAGAGGAAGAATGGGGAAAACTATCTTACATTAAAAAAGTGCACAAAAAAGAACTTTTATGATGTAGGAGAAAATGGAGCAGAAGAGATAAGCAACGCCTAAACCTTACTCATATCTAAATAACAAAATTCATCTGGAAGAACAAAAGGTCAAGAATATCAAGAGAATCAATGAAAAAAAAAATGTGAAAAGGGCAACCTAGCAGTATCAGATTTCAAACTGTATTAGAAAGTGGCAATCATCAAAGCAACCTGTTGATGGCTAAGAAATAGAGTAGTGGACCAGTGGAATAGATTAGGCACATGTAGGAAATTATCATAGTAATTTAGTGTTTAATAAGTCTCTAAGCTTTGGGGGTAAGAACTCTCCATTTGACAAAAATTGCTGGGAAAACTAGAAAGAAGTTTGGTAGAAACTAGCATAGACTAATGTCTCACACCATATACCAAAATAAGGTCAAAATGGATAAGTGACTTAGACACAAAGGATGATATCATAAGTAAATTATGGGAACATGGAAAAATGTACCTCTCAGATTTACAGATGAAGAAAGAGTTTATAAACAAACAAGAGACAGAGAGGATTGTTGGAAGCAAAATGGATAATTTTGATTATTTGCACAAATAAAACTAATGCAGTCAAAATTAGAAGGAAAACAGGAAATTTGGCCGGGGAAGGGGCAGAAGGGAGAAATCTTACAGCAAGTTTCTCTGCTAAAAGCCTCATTTCTCAAATATGTAGAGAATTGAGCCACATTTATAAAAATAGCTATTCCCCAGTTAATAAATGGATATGAACAGACAGTTTTCAAAAGAAGAAATAAAAGTCACATGAAAAAATGTTGTCAATCAATAATAAATACAGAAATGCACATTAAAACAACTCTGAGATAACACCTCCCTCCTACCATATTGGCTAACATGATAGAGAAGGGAAAGGACAAATACTAGAGGGGATGTGAAAAAATTGGGACACTAATATATTGTTGGTGAAGTTGTGAACTAGACAAAACATTCTGGAGAAAAATTTGGAACTAGACTGAAAGGACTATAAAACCATTCATTCTCTTTGACTCAGCAATACCACTACACTAGGTGTGTGTCTCCAAGAGATAAAAGAAAAGTGAAAACAATCTATTTGTACAAAAATATTTATAGCAGCTCTTTTTGTGGTGGCAAGGAATTGGATATTGAGGGTTGTCCGTCAATTGGGGGATGGCTAAACAAGTTCTGGTGTATGATTGTGATGGAATACTACTGTGCTGTAAAAAATGATGAACAAATTGGTTTCAGAAAAACTTTAAAAAACTATATGACCTCAAGGAAAGTGAAAGTGAGCAGAACCAAGAGAGTGCTTTACAAAGTAACAGCAAAATTGTATTGATAATAAACTGTGAAAGACTTAGCTACGCTAATCAAGACAATGATCAAGACAGTTCCAAAGAACTCAGAGAGAGAACTGAAGAACCCTGAATGTAAATTGAAGCATACTTTTTTTGCTTTCCTTATTTTACTTGGGGGTTTTTGTCTGCTTTTTTTCTTTTGAAACATGACATATGGAAATATGCTTTGCGTGACTTCACTTGCATAGTTGATATCAATTACCTTTTAAAGGTGGGGACGGAGAGGTGATTGGGAGGGAGAGAATTTGGAACTCAAAATTTTAAAAAATGAATGTTAAAATTTTTTCATGTATTTGGGAAATATTTAATGAAATAAACATATATTTTCCTAAAATTTCTACCTGTTTGTATAGATAAATACATTTAAATTTTGTGCATCGTTGTCTATCCCATTAAAATGTCTGCTCCTTGATCAAGGACTATCTTTTTTCTTTGTATCCCCAGCACTTAGCACAGTGTGTGGCACATAACAGGTCCTAGAACATTGTTTGATGACCTTTGAGTGTTTAAGATGAGGAGAATCAGAGAGAGAAGTTAAGTAACTTGCCTAAAGCAATACATCTAGCCATTGACAGCTGGAATTGAAATACCAGTCTCCTACCCAAAGCTCTGAGCACTACATTGCTTCCTTATGGTTGAGCGAAATTCAGAAAAGCCAAGAAACAATTTCCACATGGTTAACGATACTATTTCTTATCTTTTTTTAAAATTTGGGTCCTACCACAAAGGTGAAAAAATGTCCCTTTAATTTAAAAATGGATGCCTTCTAGGATAGCAGTAAGGCCTAAGAACGAATTGCTGATTAAGAAATGTGCCTTTGGGCAGATAGGCAAAGGAATGCGTGCAGTGATCTTTGCTATCTCTACATTTTACTGAGAACAAGACATATAAAGGAGCAAGCTCCACCTCATTCAAAGGAAAATTGCTTGCTCTGGGCTTTTTGAAAGAGGAAGAATGGATTTTACTGGAATGGAGTCAGGGTGGAGTAGGAAGAACCCGTATTTGAGGGTGTTAACATATTTCTCTGGGTCATTTGCCAAGAATCAGAGGAAATCACTAATAATCTCAGTAGGCTGTTGCTATCTTTTTTGTTTTTTAGGTTTAAAGCAAAATATTCTTATGTTTTTCCCTTCATATAAAGTCAATCTCAAAAAATTTTTTAAAACTCTATTGTATAAACCTTTTTAAAGAGCCATTCCTTATTTAGGATGAGAGAAGGAGAGAAATGAAAGCCAGCTTAGTCCAACAGTTTATAGATGAGGGATGTGAGGCCTAGAAAGGGGAAGATCCACAGCTGGTTAGTGGCAGGTTGAGATGAGAAGCTAGATCTCCCAAACTCCCAGTCCAGTGTCTTTTGTAAGACATTGTGATACTTCTCAGGTCTATGGCCTTCATTTCTACATATTTCTCTTATCATAAGAAATAATAGTTTTCTTCCAAATACAGGATTACAATGGCCACATTCTCTAAGAAGCCAGTGAAATGGTTTCACATTTCCCTAGAAGTCAGAGAACCACCCGAATTTCACTCTGAAGCCCACATCCACATGTTAAAGGGAGAGGTCACAGTCTATATATTTCTGAGCAGAGATGACACTTGTTATTCTCTGACCATGCCCCATAGCAGATTCAGGAGCTGGACTGAGAATTTCACTGACACATTCAGCAGTCAAAATTGGAGTACCTAGATGGATAGCTGACCGAGAGACTGTCCCCCTCACCCTCCACCTCAATTTCTGTAAAAAGACACTTTCTTGAATAAAATGGGAAAAAAAACAGAGATCACTTTGCTTTACCGTGTGGCTGCTAGAAGGTAACTGCCTGCCCAAACTGCTCAGTGCTTTTAGAGACAGCATTTTTCAAAATCTATTACTTATCATAATATTAATTAAAAGCTATAGAGAGGCAGCTAAAGGGCACAATGGAAAGAGTGCCAGGCCTGAAGTGAGGAAGACTCCTCTTGCTGAGTTCATATATGACTTCAGACACTAAGACACCTGGGCAAGTCACTCCACTCTATTTGCCTAAGTTTCCTCATCTGTAAAATGACCTGGAGAAGGAAATGATAAACTACTCCACTGTCTTTACCAAGAAAATGCCAAATGGGGTCACAAAGAGTTGGGTACAACTGAAATCCCTGAATAATAATGTTTGTGACTAAAAAACCTCATCCAAAATTTAATTAAAAACACGGAGATCTCTTAGGATAAGAACAGGAATTTATTCTTTTCCCTGGGAGAAGAGGGCAGTCTTCCCTGTGACTGATCATGAGGAAGAGGCAAGGCAATATGGAGGGAGCATGGTTTTAAACCCTAATGCAGTCAAGCCCCCTTCCCTGACTGTCCCTTCTCCCATTGGTTGAGAGGCAGACTCAAGTTGCGGCTCGAAAATCTTCTCCAATGGCAAGTCACAGCGAAGCCTGCTATCTCTCAGTGGCTGGGAAACAGGCTTCCAAAGAACAAGGATGCTGATTGACAGCAAGGGAAAGGGGGAAGGGTCCCAAAGCAAGGGAGGAGGAGTGAGACTGGGCTGTCCCTGACTCCCACTGGCCCCGGGAGGAGGGGCCTGCAGAGGTGGGAAATCAGAAAGACTCCTGAAAGGGCTTGCTGCTGATGGACAGCAGTAATGGAAGGAGGAAGGCAGTTAATAATCCAGAACTGCCTGAGAAGTTTTCACTCTCCCCAGACAATAACACAAGTTAGTGGTTGGTAAAGTTAGCTGATATTAAACTGGCTTCCTTTCTGAATTGTTGTCATTCCAATATTATTTTTTAGTGAACACTTGAAGTCAATTTCTTGGCTAACTAGGAAAACAGTTTGTTTTCCCCCATGTCCTGTTTAACCATTTGAATTAATCTCTCAGCTTGAAAAGATATTTCTGAGGCAATAATATTAGTTAGTTCCAGTACCTTTCCTAAGCCTAACCGTACCTATAAGGCAAGCGATCAAGTATTTATTACAGGTCTACCATGTGCCAAGGACTGTGCTAAGTGCTTTCCAAATATTATTTCATTTGATCCTCATGATAACCCTGTGAAGTAGGAGTTTTAATATCTCCATCTTATATCTAGTTGAGAAAGCTGAGGTTCCAGGCAAAGGTTAAGTGACTTACACAGGGACACACAGCTAAGTGCCTGAGGCTGGATATGAACTCATCTTTCTGACTTCAGGTCCAGCATTCTATTTGCTTGTTCAGTTGTTTCTGTCATATCTGACTCTTCATGTCCGCATTTGAAGTTTTCTTGGCAGAGATACTGGAATGCTTTGCCATTTCCTTCTCTAGCTCATTTTACAGATGTGAAAATTGAGGCAAATTGGGTTAAGTGACTTGCTCAAATTCATGTAGCTAATATCTAGGGCCAAATTTGAACTCAAGTCTTCTGACTCCAGCCTAGAGCTCTCTCTACTGTAATACCTAGCTGCCCCATTCTATTCAATACTCCACATAATAGCTGCCCATTTAATTATAGACCAGGTTTTGGCAAGTGAGATTTTACAAGAAAATTGTCTCTATTCAGATCAATCAAATAGCTATAATACATCATAAAATTTAATAAGTATATAGATGTAGAGCTGTAAAGGTCCTTAAAGATCATCTAGCCCAATCCTCTACCCTATTTAGTAGATGAGGAGACTAAGGGATTTAAAGCAGGTTTTCTGATTCCAAATCTTACCCTCTTTCCACTACACCAGCAGTTCTCAAACTGTGGGTTGCGACCCCTTGGGAGGTTGAACAACCCTTTCACAGGGGTCACCTAAGACCATCAGAAAACACATATTTCCAATGGTCTTAGGAACCGAGACATGGCTCCTCTATCTGTCTCCAGGTGGGTCCGCCCATATGTAGATATGTCCACATATGAGTATTAAAGGGTTCCAGCATTAGGAAAGTTGAGAACCACTGCACTACACTATTGTGCCCTACACTAAGACTCTAATTTTCAATAGAAGAACAGCATATATGTATACTGAGTACAATATGAGTAAGGTAGCCTGTGTAATAAGTCCAACAGACTTCTTCATTTTTCATATTAGACAGATTGACTAGACCCTTTACCCTAGTCTTTTCCATTCAAATGATCTTTATTTGAATCAAAGAGAGCTTAAGATGATTCATTTTCTCATACAATCCTAATGGAGTTTCCTTCAGTGTCTGGATCCTTTGGATATAAGTATAAAAAAAAAAGGGCATAGTTACTGAGATTCAGATAATCTAAGGCAAGTGTTTCCTATTGGGTTTGTTTAAATAAATGATAAATATTATTGTATTTATTATGTATGGAAGGAAGGTTCCCCCAAAAAATCTGTGTCCCAGGCCACCTTTTCCATGTTAGGGTTTTAATTTTAATGCAGTTTTAATTATCGATAACATAACCTCCAGGAAATTTATTTAGTGCTTAAAACTGTGGCTACTCTGTGGCTTGCCAGCCTCAAGCCATTAAAAGGAATGCTGGAAATAGATGTTTCTGAGAGACCACAAAAGCCATGGAGTTGACATTTGAGCAGTGGGATATGACGACTTTGGAAAACACTACAGTAAATACTTGTTGTCTTAATTTTCAGTCCTAAGTGAAAACAGATGCCTGGGTTTAAGGACTGGTTAAGAACAAGTGTTACATAATGCAACTCAGCTGACAAATCCAGTGTAGTATAAAACCAAGCACATGTTCATTTTAAACGACTGAACAATGACCCTAAGAGTCTCTCAGCAGGCGTGCCCTCTTTCTTTGGTGCTAGAGAGGCTACCTTGAAAAGGGAGTGTTGTTTAGATGTGGCAGAAAAATGTGATTTCATGCCAAGAGTTGAAAGTTGTGTAGAGAAGGAATTCTACTTTACCCATATGTATATTTACAGTTCTGTGAGTAAACTTTAAAATCTAGTATCCCTTTATTGTTCTTTAGTAGAGAACGTAGTGTTTCAGTTGGCTAAGACACTTTTTTGGACGCTTCTCCATCAATATCCCTTCTACTCGTACCTTTCTCATGTTTGGTTGATCTTTCTTTTTGTCCTAAAAGTGCATGGTCCTTCGCAAAATTTAATATCTACAGGTTGATTCTCTGCTATTAGTCTACAGGCATTTGTCAAATGCTTACAGTGTACCAAGCTCTGGGAATACAAAGAAAGGCAGAAAGTTTTTGCTCTCAGAGATCTTGAGTTCTAGTCGGAGAGACAATATGTAAATAAGTGGATATATGTGGGAGGCAATCTGAAAGGGAAATGGGGGTGGGGAAGGTGGAAATCAAGAAAGATGTGTAGAAAGTGGGATTTGAGGTTATTCTTAAAGATGCTAGAAAATCTAAGATGGAGGTGAGTGGCCAGGGCATTCCAAGCATGAGAGACGGCCAACACTAAAACATAAAGATAGGAAATAGAAAGGTATATTTGAGGAACTACAAGTAACTAAATTGTGGGGTACTTGGAAGGGAGTAGAGCATAAGAAGACTAGAAAATTAGGAAGGGGTCAGGTTCTAAAGGTCTTCAAATGCCTGAGCATATATTTGATCCTCAAGGGAACAGAGAGCTCATTAATCAGGGGGCTGACATGGTCAGACCTACACTTGAGAAAAATCACCTTGGCAGCTGACTAAGGGATGGATTAGAGTAGGCAGAGACTTGAGGTAGCAGTAGGGATTGGGGGTGGGTGGGAAGGAGGCCACCAGAAGGCTATTGTGATAGTCCTGGTGAGAAATAATGAGGGCTTAAGCTAGGGTTCTGGTTGCATCGGTGGAGAGAAGAGGTCATAAATGAGAAATGGCAGGATTTGGTGATGGTTTGAAGATGTGGGGGTAAGTGAGAGTGAGGAGTTGAGGGCAACACCAAGGAAGCCACACTAGAAGTTTGGGAAGATGGTAGTGCCCCTGAGAGAGATAAGGAAGTTCAGAAGATGGGATGTTGGTAGGAGGTAGGGAGGAGAGAAAGAATGAATTCTGTTTTGAACAAGTTTAGACAAGATGTCTAGTGAATATTCTGCTTGAGAGGGTGTGGGACTGTGGCTTGAAATAGAGACTAGAGTTATATTATATATATATATATCTATATATGTATATATAGATATATATGTATAAATATAGGGTATCCCTAAAGTCTGACACATAGGAAATCTCATTATGCATATTTTCAAGAAATGAAATGAAGTTTTCAATAGTATTTTATTTAATTAGCATAAATTTTAGCCATGACAATTTCATATGGAATAAAAGCTTTCATTAGCTCTTGGAGACTATTTTTCCATATTAATGAGATTAATTTAATTTAATTAATTAATGAGATTTCCTATGTGTCCAGACTTTAGGGACACCCTGTTTTTGTGTGTGTGTGTGTGTGTGTGTGTGTGTGTGTGTGTGTATGTGTATGTATATGTATATGCAGATATGTATATATATGTAGAGATATGGATGTAGATGTAGAGACAGTTAAGTGATGTGAATAGAATGCTTAGTTTTGGAAGACCTGAGTTCAAATCCTGATTCAGACACTTACTAGCTATATGATCCTGCAGAAATCGCTTAACTAATGTCAGCCTCAATTTCCTTATCTGTCAAATGGGGACAATAGCACCTGCCTCACAGGGTAGTTGTGGAGTTCATTGAGATAGCATTTCTGTCAAACACTATATGAATGCTAACTATTATCACAGAGCTGGGAATAATATGCATAGAGATAATGATCAAATGCATGCGCGCTGATGAGATCACCAAGTGAGACACTATTGAATGAAAAGACGAGAGCACCCCCAAGTCTCAGGGGATACTTATAGTTGCTGAAACATGCTCATGTCTCTCCTACCCTTAAAAACCTTCTCTTAATCTTCCCCTCCTGTCCAGCTGCTATGTAATCCTGTTCTTCCTCTTCACTGCTAAAGTCCTAGAAAAAGCAGTCCATGCTCCCTGCCTGCACTTCTTCAGCACTGACTCACTCCATCACCCCTGGAGTTTTCTGAGCATGACCAATAAAATTACTCTGCAATATAATAGGGTGGGGATGATGATTCCATCCCTGAGGAGGAGGGAATCGAGATATCTAAACTCTCTCCGCTATGCACATCGGCAGCTTGCCTGTAATCCATGGTTTTAGGAAGTTTCCCCGATGAGTGAGAAATTCAGTGCTTTGCTCTCCTATACATACCTATGATGTGTCAGATAAAGGACTTATCCGCCCTGCCACGCTGCTCCTCTTCAACCCCATGAGTGATCAGACAAATGAAAGCTTGTCTCTGTTGTCCCCATTGCTTTTTCTCTGATTTATGATGATAGCTAACCAATCAACAGGTATTTATTATTAAATGTTTTCTATTTGTCTGTGAATTAGCGAACTAAATTCTAGGATGACAAAAAAAAGCAAAAGGAGCTTGCATTCTACTGGGCAGGGACACCGTGTACATTCCTAGTATGTAAAAAGGAGCATGCAAGATAAATTCAGAGTTAGAAGAAAGGTAACTTTAGAGGACAAGGCACTCGCTAGCAGCTATGGGGACTGGGAAAGGTAGCCAGTGCAGACACTGGAGATAGCCAGCGCAAAGACACAAAGACAGGAGTTAGAGGATCATATGAGAGGACTGCATATAGCAGGTTGGTATGATTGGGTCACAGAGTGTAGAAGGGGAGTAATGTGTTAGAAGACTAGAAAGGTAGGAAGGGGCCATGTTGTATAGAGCCAAACATAAGACTTCTAGTTGATAATTAAAGCAATAGGGAGCTATTGGAATTTACTAACTAGAGGGCCAGCATGCTCATCAGAACTCTGCCACAGGCAATTCGTTTCAACAGTTTTGTGAGGAATGGATTGGAGAAGGTAGAGATTTGAGGCAGGGAGATCAACTAAGAGATTACTACAGTCATTCAAGCAAGAGGTGAATCAGAGTGGTTGGTGTATGAATGGAGAAAAGAAGATTTGTCCAAGAGAGGTTATGGAGATGGATATGAATAATACAGTGAATAACAAGATAAGGCAGCTGGTTAGAAATGGGAGGGGAGCCCAAATAAATTGAGCAAGACATCAAGGTCACCAGCGGGATAGTGGTGACCCTCACAGTGATAGAGAAGTCTGGAGGAGGTAAAAGGGGAAAACGATCAATTTCTTTTTAGATGTGTTGAGTTTGAGCTCATAGAATATCACCATGTAAGTGTCCGGAAGGATGTCCTGAGTATAAGACCAGGGCTCAGAAGGAGGTTGAGATTAGAAATCTGGGAGTCACTAACATAGAAGGAAGAGTTCAAGTTGTGAGAATGGATGAAATCACTGAAAGAATGTTCCGCGGCTGACATATGTACAGGATGCTTAAACGCCTATAACTAAAACAAGCTGCCAGCTGGGGGAATCTTATTTCATGGTCATACTCTACACACAAATCCCCTCAATTTCATAGTAAGATTGCAGTCATGATGTATATACTGTGGCATTTAAGTAATGTAGAGAAAAAAACATGGTCATTGGAATTAAGATCCTGTGTGTGAAAAACTACTGGGAAACATAACAGCTTTCCCTTTCCCTTCCCCCACCATCTGAAAACAACAGTAGAACCTCAGTCCTGGGACATAGGACTAATCCCTACCCTACAACCCTTATATATCTAAATTTTAGCATGAATGCAGCAGTTATGTTGGTAAATCAAGGTTCAGAATCTCCCATTGTATCAAAGTGTGAACCATGCTGGGACAGTAAGGGGGTTTGCTTGAAGTTACAGTACACGTACTCAAACAGATGTACTTTATAGACAATGAAAAAAGTAATGTGTACTTTTTTCCCATGGAGTCATATATTCCTGGACTTGAAAGAGACTTTGGAGGTCATCTAGTCCAAACCCTGGCCTGATGGGTCCTTGCAAGGAATTATTCAGCCTCTGCTAGTACCTTTCCTGCTATGGGAAGCTCATCACCTGCTGACGCTACCCTTTGCACTCGAAGGCAGTTCTAATCATTAGGTAGTCCCTTCTCATATTGAGGCAACTTTTAAGTAACTTTTGGCTGATAGCTCTTTGAGGACAGGGAGTGTTTTGTTTTTCTTTTATATCTCCAAACTCCTGGCACATAAAATACACTTAACTTATTGAATTCTACTTCTGCTCCTTGGTCCTAGTTTTTCTCTTTAATTTGAATCCTTTTTCAATAGAATGACACATCAGATATTTGACCATGGGGATCCTATATCTCCCGTAAATCTCTCTCCTAGGTTAAACATTTCCAGTTTTCTCAACAAAATGGATTGAGGTTAGGAGGAGAGAGGAAAGCAAGAATGACAACGGAAGTATGGGATTTCTGAAGAAGCGGAGCATCTACCATGACATAGCAACAACCCAAAACATAAAGTTTGTATTATCTGCAGAAGAGATGATTCCCCACTGCACAGAGAGCAGATGTTGAAGGAGTCAGCTGTGAGGACAGATTGCAGGCCAAGTTGGAAAGTAATGGGAGGTAGAAGCCAGAGGAATGCCCTATGGGCTGTTCTGGAAAAAGAGAAAGAGGGAGGAAGGGAGGAAGGGGAATCTTAATACGAATGGGAAATCAGACTTCAAGAGAATTTCTGAGGTGACTGAAAGACTGCTGGATTGGAAGGGGCTGAAAAGTGAGCTAGAGAAAATGACAAGGAAAGTGTGTGCAGAGATTCAAGGCCGGCTTTGGAGTGAGGATGAAGAGAAGCTGGGGGAAGCGAGAGGATAATCAAGGAGTCTGACTCTTAGCTTTACAGCCTCCTGAACTCCACCTGAAATGGCAAATCTCATTGAACTAGTTCTCTACCAGGATTTTTTAATCTTTTTCTTTTGTGTCATGGACACCTTTGTCAGTCAAGTGAAGTCTACCACCCTTTGTCTTTAAACGCATAAAATAAAATATATAGGACATATATACAAATATATATACACACATATCATATATATACACACATGTGTGTGTGTGTGCAAAACAGTTATCAAAATAGTTTAAAGAAACAAGTTTTTGGCTCTCCCGGCCCAGGTTAAAAACCCCTGAATATACCCATGATATGGGAGCCATACAAAATGATTATGAAGAGCGGGTTGCTGTGTAGCAATATACACAGCCCAAAACAATCCATCTATTCCTCTGGGCTCTCATTTCAAGGCTATGGGCCTTTATTCCATATTAGAAATGGGATTTCTTCAAAGAACTGGAGCTAGGAAATTTGCCTTTTGGCTACAGCAGCAGGAAGAAAGGACTCCATACCTTTTAAAATTTCACACACTTGGATAAGAGTCCAGTGCATTAGTAGGAAAGTGAGAAAAGTGACTGGAAAGAACATATTTTTTTAGAATTTAGAGAACTATTTTTGTAGTACTTATGCAAGGATGGTCAAAGAGGTGGGAGTGTCCACTTTTAAATGCTTATCTTCGAAGTTCCTAATAGAAGAATAATAGATGTTCACTTTGCATAGCACTTTAAAGCTTGAAAGGGTTTTGTATCTATTATCTCATTTCTATTCTCACTTCTCTAGGAAGTAGGCACTAAGATTATCCTCACTTTAAAGTTAAGGAAACTGAGGTAAGGTGAGGTTAAGTGGTTCTCCTGGGGTCACACAGCTAGTGATCTAAGGAAGAATTTGAATTCCGGTCTTCCTGACTCCAAGCCTAGGACTCTTTCTGCTGGATTACCTAGAGGAATATGATAGCAAATAATTAAGACCCAATGCTATATTTCCCCTGCCTCTAGTTTCAAAGCAAATAAGAAGCTTAGACTACATAGAAACAACCAGAGAAAGTGAAATTATTAAAGGAAATATTTGTGATAGAGGGTTGAGGAGGAGAGAAAAAGGGAGGGAATATTTCTCTGGTCATCTGATGTCAGTTCTTGAAATTTAATGGCTTGTAACACTTAATTTCCATCTGGGAAAGTGAAAGGCTAAGGAAAAATTGACCTTAACTTCCCTGCCTTAAAAGTTCTAACATGATTCCACTCTAATGTTCTCGGCAGGCATAATTTTGGCAACTTCTCTACAGCCTCTTTTCAAAAGGCAGAGTCTTTTGTACTCAGAGAAAAGGGTGTCACACACACGCACACACATGTGCATGCCAACATACACATTTATCCACATACGTGTATATTCAGTGCATTTTTAGACAGGAGATTTAGGTGATGAGAGTATCATTTATTTATTTTTTTTATTTACCAGCTAACATAACAGAAGAGCTAAAAATGTTATTCTGAATAGAGAAAATTTGGATCTGCACATTAATATCTTGTAGAAAGATAAACACCCTCTGGCTTCCAAACTAAGAGCTGTCTCTGACTCCGCCGCCTTTTCATTTTTACTGGGGAATAACTGAAATTCATTTCAAGCTGGTTTTAGATGCTGTGTCTCCTTGTGTTCTATAACCATTCTTTACATTGTAAGAAAAAGGTCTAACTGAACTATACACACACATCACACATACATAATCAGTTCTATATGTTTGTATTTATATTCTCATACCTATGCATGCATATCTACAAATATACACATATAGATATACATATATGCACATATACATGAATATGCACATCCATATGTGTATATGTATGTGGCAGCTGGGTAGTGCAGCGGATAGAGCACTGAGCTTAGAATCAGGATATTTCATCTTCTTGAGTTCAAATTCAGCCTCAGACACTTCCTAGCTGTGTGACCCTGGCAAGTCATGTAACCCTTTTTGCCTCAGTTCCTCATTTATAAAATAAGTTGGTGAAGGAAATGGCAAAGTACTCCAGTATCTTTGCCATGAAACCCCAAAATGAGGTCTTGAAGAGTTGGACATGACTGAAATGTATCTGTCTATATACTCATAGATCCATACCACGCATAGGAGTAAGTCAGTACTATGTTACTGACAGCTGGAATCAGAAACAGAACTTGATGGGGAATGGAGAGACAAACTGGGGCTTTGAAGAACCAGCAGCAATGGTTAGGAGTTAGAGAAGCTGATTTAGCTTTTGATGTAAGGACACATGTCCTGACAACTGGAGCTGCCGAAAAGTGGGATTCATTCCTGTTGGAGGTGGTACCTTTGCTTTCATTGGAGTTCTTCAAGCCAGGATTTGATAACTCCTTGTTGGAGTTGTTGTTAAGGCGATTTTTTTGTTTAGCTATGGGTTTGATTAGGTGGCCTCTAAAGCCCTTTCCTGAGATTCTGAATTGTAAAGCTATATTCATATGGATATCCATTTATACATACCTATATGTGGGTGTATATATGTAATTATAGTATTATAGAGTAATCCTATTACATATATTATGCTAATCTGCTATCTCAAATATTTCTCAAAATATATATGTATTAGTAATGCACAGAATATATCATATACTACATAATATAATATAGAACATATCCTAAAATAATACATATATAGCATTATATATACATTTGTATATGCACACACACATATATGTATGTGTGTGTGTATATATATAATATATATATATATATAGATAGATAGATAGATAGATAGATAGATAGATACACATACGTACGCACAGAGAACACACATATACACACATTCCCCATCCACTTAGTTTTTCCTACATGTATGGTAAAGTTCAACTCTTTATTGGAGGCTCTGCAATTATTCTACTTATGAATGCAATTAGATGGATAACCTCTGTCTCTGTGTACATGTGCTTATGTGTTTATGTATATATATATATATACATACACACATATGCATATACACATATACATACACATATATACATATGCATACACACATATGACAAATAGCACAGACAGCAAATTTAGTCAAGACTTAGACAGGAGAAGAGTGGTCTAGATTGTGGTCTAGATTGTGGTCTAGATTGCCTCCAGGAAATAGTAAAACTTTTTTAAGGACCCCAGTTCACCCAGAAACAAAGGGTCATCTTTTTTGACACCAATATTCTACTGCTGTTTTTTTGTGGCTATGAGTCATGAAACACAAGAATCTGAAGAATTTTTAAAAAATGAATATTGCACAAAAGACAATGGAGAAACACTCAATAGTTGTAAGCAGGCTGCCACACATAGGGAATGAGGAGCTTTGAATAAGAAATGACGTAAAGATTGTCATCAGGGAATGTTATAATAGAGGAAGAAAGCTAGTCATGTGGCGAAAGCTAAGAATGTCTAGAGGAGAGTCTGAGTACTCCACTAGCACCCTTGCCATGTCAGGAGGAAGCAAGGAAGGCCCCCAGCACAATGAGTGGACTCTTTGACATGGATTTATAGAAAAACATTGACAAAATCTACCCCTAAGTGGGTTGCTATATGCATCATGGGGTGGAATATCCAAATTAATGAAATCACTGATCTATTTGAGTTAAAGAGTTGAATATATAAATGTAATGTATTATTATTTTTAAAATGTTCATGAATTAAAGTTCAATACTAAAATACTTCTCTAGAAATCAAGAACTACTTCTTATTAATTTATTCTGTAAGTAATTAATTGAGCAAAGAGCTCTGGGATAGAAATGGTGGAGATGCCATCCTCTGCTAGAGATATTTACATTAATAAGTTAATAGGTTTATATTAATCAATCATTTTTTAAAGGTACTTCATGATTTGTTGCATATTTTAGGAAGTTGAAGTTTATTTTACCCTAAAGCTCATTTATAATCTGAATTATAATAATATTTATAAAGTATTTTTAAAATTTGAAAGATCTTTATGTATTAATTCATTTACTATACACAGTCCCCTGTGAGGTAGGTACTACAAAGATTCTTAGCCTCGTTTCACAGACATGAACCTGAGACTCACAGAAGTTAAGTTGTTCTTCTAAGATCACATAACTTGTAAATGTCAGAGATGGGTGTCACTCCCAGGTCTTTCTGACTCAGACTAGGACTCTAGGTGCTCACCATAGCTCCCTGCTTTAGAGACTAAAGTAGGTGATGGCTAAAGTTATCAGAATAATACTATCATAGCCTGATTACATTGACCCAAAGCTGATGGGTGTAAAAGCTCAGCAGCAAAAGACTTAAAGAAGAATGATAAGGAACTATCTCTTTCATGGCATCAAATTTCCCACATTTTTTTTTTTTTTTGCTTTTTGAGGGTTAAGTGACTTGCCCAAAGTCACACAGCTAGTACGTGTATCAAGTGTCTGAGGCCAGATTTGAACTCAGGTCCTCATGAGTTCAGGGCTGGTTCTCTATTCACTGTGCCACCTAGCTGCCCCTCCCACATTATTTTTTGATGGCTTTTGCCCCAAACCAACCTATTTTGTAGGGTCTTTCCTGGAGTTTTGTAATTATCCCAAGGCTTAAGGAGATGTTCTTATTTTCTCCAGCCCCCCATTCCCACCCCCACCCTTGTCTCAGAAAAGTTACAATGACCAAGTACTGAATCAGTCCTAAAATTTAGTCCCAAATCCATAAAAGAGTTCTGAGTACCAACATGAAGTACACATCAAGGTTGGTTTCTGTTTGTTTTTTTCTTCTCAAAATGGAGCCTTTCAGTAGACCCAGGGATGCATTCCATAAAGACAATGGGGTAATAAGAATGGTTTTCTGCTACTGAACAAAGTTTCTAAAGGAATTTAGTCCATTTACTTATCTCTCATTAAAAACCTATGATTCTAGAACCTTTAAAGCTGGATAGGACACTAGAATTAATATAGTACAACATACTTATTTTACAGATGAGGAAATTAAAATCTAGAGCTAAATAAACTGTCCACAGTTACACAGAAAATGGGGACCAGGAATTCTGATATTGCTAAGAACTCAAAATTTATTTTTACCCAACACCCTCTTCTATTTCTCTGAAAAACGGAAGTTATGATATAAATTAGATAGTGCTTGTAGAAAGAATTAATTTTTTTTAATCTTTTGAAATTATTCACCCATCTACCAGAACTAACCCAATAGTTTACCAAGTCCCTTCCAACTCTAGTGTTCTTATCATTTAGTTGGTCTTTATCTGATTATTTTTACTATCTTTTTTCTTTTCCCCTGGTAACACTGAGCTCTTTTGAGGAAAGTTCCTACAATACTGTATATACTTGAGTACAGAGTACTGAATTCTCAATAGAAACAAGTAAAAGCAATGAGAAAATAAAATTCATGCTGGCAGTTACACATTAAGAAAACTGGAAGAAAAAAAGGAAGAAAAAAATTATTGTTTAAGCTTGATAAATATTAACCTTTTGCCTTGTGCAAAATTCTTAAAAAAAAAAAGATTTTTTGGAGCAATTTTTTTAAAAAGTACAGTTGTAAAAATGTTGAAAAGCACATGTTAGGAATTTTCCATAGTAGATAGAAATATAACATTTAGAGCTGGAAGGTTACTGGAGGTACTGAGTGTAGTGCCAATGTGATAAATATAGCACCCATGATCACAATAAAGACTGCAACTATAATTCCCACATGGTGCTCAATAGCAAAATATAACAAACTCTCCATATAAAGGACAGAACCAAAACACTTATTTAGACACTAGAAAACCAAATTCCAAAACCAGTAAGTCGATCCCATTATAGTGGCAAAGAAGCTAATAAACCTTAACAACATGGAGAGTCACAGCATCCTTTAACCTTCCCACAAACCAATAGAAGATCAATATTTACTCATGAGCTTCTTTATCTCTTTGCCTGAGCTCCTCTCTCTCCCACCATCTCTCTAGCTCTGACTCCCAAGTTCCTATGGCTCTGCTCTACCCTTCAGCAAACTCCTCCCAACACTGGCTCCATGTGACCACATTCAGCCTGTTAGGGGCAGAGTTTACTTTCAAAGCAGGGGAGGTCTTCAAACTCCTCCCCTAGGTCTATTAAGCGGCAGGGAAGATCTTCAAATGCCCATTCCCATTACATTTGGCCCCAAGATCTTTCATGTCTCTTATATAGCAAAAGTAAATTAACAATGCATTTCATTACATAGATTAATGACAGTTTACAGAGAATGGAAGAGAAGGATGACACAGGCACAAAATGACAAACCTAACAATGACCAAGGAAGTGCTCCAGAAGAAGGAACCCAGGAGTTTGAAATTCAGCCACAGGACAAGATAAGGGTTGTGCAGCAAGGCAGGAGCACTGAATGTGTGTTGTTGTTTTTTTAAGGTGTTATTTTCTTCTGTCAGGCTGTTGACTCATTTTTCATGATTTTCTTGCATCACTTTCATTTCTCTTCCCAATTTTTCCTCTACTTCTCTTATGTGATTTCAAAATCCTTCTTGAGCTCCTCCATGGCCTGCAACCAATTCATATTTTTCTTAGAGGCTTTTGATGCAGG
>CM053588.1:270284730-270333198 GCA_028646515.1 Pseudochirops corinnae
TTTGTCTCCAAAAAAGGATTCTATAGTCTGATTGTGCTTCCTCTGCTTGCTCATCTTGCCAGCCAATTACTTGACTTTTGAACTCTTTGCCACAGTAGAACTCTGCTTCCAGAGTGGAGAGTGCTGTGTCCCAAATTTCTGGGGTTTTGTGCAGCTGTTGTCAGAGTTTCTACCAGGCACCTGCCTCAGAACTATGAGAAGGACATTCTCTTCACAACCTCAACAAGCTCTGCCATGCCAGTGCTCCTCACCCCAGAACCACCACCCAAGACTGAGACCCAGATTCAAGCAGTACAAAGCAAGAGAATCCTGCCTCAGTACCAGCAGAGAGATTCCTGCAAATGCCCTCTGGATAGTTACTTGGTCCCCCTATGATCTGTATAGGCCTGGAGCTGGCTGTAGCAGCAGCAACAGTTGCAGTCACCAGTTACCTCCATGGCCCCGGGGACAGGGGCTGGATCATGCTCTTCTCTCAATTAGGATCAACAGTGTTCCCCAGTGACCTTTTACTTTCTCTTTGGTGTTTATGGGTTGAGAAGTCTGGAAACCACCACAGCTGGTAGTGATTCACTCTCCTGAAGTCTGTTCCAGCCAGTCTTTGCCATTGGTCTGAAGCCACATGGTTCATGTGAGACTGTGCTCAGCTCCCAGACCAGTGCAATAGACTCTTCCTGTAAGCTTCCTTCAATGGGAGATTTGTTTCTCTCTGTCACTTTGTGGGTTCTGCAGCCCTAAAATTTGTTGAGAATCATATTTTACAGGTATTGGAGGTGGTTAGAGTGGGAGCTCAAGCAAATTCCTGTTTTTACTCTGCCATCTTGAACACAATTCCTGAATGTGTTTTCTTGCTGCATCCCACAGTTTGGGATTCAGAGGGAGGATGGAGTTGTGTCTATGGTGGGAGGCTTGTTTTTCAGGAACTCCCACATCTTGTTACTTGGTGATTGTGCAGTGGGTCACTAGGGTTGTGTTATTCTCTGACCCTGCAGAAGGCTATATATATGAGGTTTTACTTTGGGGTTCACTCATAGGAAGAGTTGTATGATCTGACCAGATGAAACTCTGGGCAGCCATTGAGCCCCCCAGCTTTGAAAATCCAGATGTTGGTGCTTCTCTCTCTGGTTACTAACTAGGTATGGATATAATGGTCAGACAGCTGGAAACCCTGTCTGTTGGTCTGCTGAATTGTTTTGTTTTCTCTGTCTGCATTTTTTTTGTCTGCTTGTAACTTGCTTGTATTCTCTGAAGTTTAGGGTGCCAACTTTTTCCCTTGAACTAGGTAAATGATATATGTTTGATTAAAGTAAGATTGTTAACTCTTTTTGAGTTGCTTACCTTTAGAAAAGCAGATCAAAGAACCTGTACTAGCAGCCATCCTGGGTAAGCTAGAGTGCTTGCTGCTACACTGAGTCAATTTTCTCACTACCCCCAACCTCATTTTATCGGTAAAGAAATTGAAGTGCAAAAAAAACTATTATTCATCCATGGTTATGCAGGTACTAAATAACAAAATCAGGATTTAACCTCAGGTCTTCTGACTCCAGCTCCAGGCTTCCTTAGGGATCGCCTGGCTTTTTCCATCAGTTTTTATGTCTGATACACAAACCAGAAGCTGAAACGATGTTTGTTTCTTTAAAAATAAATCCTATTTCTAGAATGGGACTAGTAATGTCACAGAACTATTTTCAAACAATAAGAATGACATGCCAAAGCATGTCCTTGTATGTACACAAACACAAGTCCAAGTTTAGTTGTTAGCCCCTACATATATATTCACTTCCTATTCATCAGCCCTTTTATGATCATATGGTCATGGCAAATGCCTCTTCACTCCTTACCTAGTTACCCACTTCCTGCTCCTTGTTAGTAGCACAATGCTTCCTCAACAGAAATTGGCTTTAACCAAGAGGGGCATTCCTTCAAGTTAAAGGGTGAACTGACAACCAACAAGTAAGGCTTCTCTGGCATATGAAGCTAAATATGGGGGTCAGCATCATTGCTAGAAAAATAACAGAACAAAGGATGATGGAACACGAAGGTAATGACAATGGAAGCACAAGTAACCCCTTGATTCAATACATATTTATTAAATGCCTACTAAATGCAGTATGCTGTGCTTGATACATAAAGAGATAAAAATTTAAATGATATAATCCCTGTCCTCAAGGTGTTTATAATCTGAAGTAGATAATGAGTGAAATTTTCATCACATGATCACATCTGGAAGTTTCTTAGACTTTTCTTTGTGTCACATTTCCTCATTAGTATTATAGTAAAAAAAAAATCCCCAGGACTTCGTTTTCCATGAAGCTCTGGGTCCAACAAGAATCACTAATTTAAAGAAATTCCCTGAACTCAACGACAACAATAATAAATGCACATAAGATTTATTTAAATATCCACATATGTATATATTTTATATATAATAAATATAGATGTATTACTATATGACTGTGGGAGTGGGAGATGGAAAAGATGTATGGAATGATATCAATGAGATAATTGTGATCTCAGAAGTCCTGCAAAAATCCTGAAAATGCCAAAGTCAAGGCAAGAGGATCCCACAGATGTTATTTGTCCCCAGAGGCTTTATTGAGCAAACTTTATTACGTACATGAGATAGACAACATTGAACTTTAAGGTGGTATTGTTGTCATTTTTTAAAGCAATGGGAGATTAGTTCAAAGGCAACCTTTTCCTTTCCTTGATATGATAGGTGGGGATTAATGACAGTTCAATATGTGGTTGCATTCACTTGTGTGTGAGGAGGGGGAGGTAAGAATGGTTCTATGATGCAATTATTTCTCCCTTATTGCTTACGTCCTTTTTGTGAAATTAATTAATGTTGCATTATATGTAAGGCTTGCATGGTCTTTTGGTAGAGTCCTATATTAGGAAGATACTTGGGCATGAAGGGTACATATGATATGGAAAATTACATTAAATTAATTCATTTTTACAATATAATCATTTCATTAAAATTATACCACATTAAACATGGGAAAGATAGCAAATCATTTCAGAGTCAGAATAGGTGAACCATACTGTAATTAACTGATGATGAAAATAAATCTGGTAATCTATAGCCTTAATTACAATTATGAAGGCTTGAGAAAGAGATAAGTCAGGAAAATTAAAAGATTTTTTTTCTCCTACTCTGATGGATTTTTTTCTTTGAAATTTCAAATTATGAAATGCTTTTTTAGAATGATGACTCACTTATGTAAGATAAGGCATTCCTATATTGCTATGTGGCCTTCATTCCCAGAAGTTATTAGTAAAAGTTATGCAGGTTTTGATGTAAACCTCTCTATGGTAGCAGATGATTGTAATTCCCATATTCCCATTACAAGAAAAGCAATTCAGCTCTCAAATACAAGAGCAAGATTTATGTGTTTCTCCAGGAGGCAGGGTCATTTATCTTTTTTTCTTTTTTTTTTCTCAATGACTTGTTTATTTACTTTTAGTTTACAAGATTCAGTTCCACAATCCCTTGAGTTTCAGATTTTCTCCCCTCCCTTCCCTGCCCCCATGGTGGCATGCAATCATATATAGGATCTGCAGATACTTTCACATTGCACAATAGTCTGGTTGTATAGAAGGATTGTAACCAATGAGCGAACACTGGGAAAAAAAGAAAGAAAACCAAACATGAAAAAGAACGATAGCATGTATTGCTTCAGTCTCCATTTAAACTCTAGTCTTTCTACATCTTTTTCTAAATGTAGATATCTTCTTCCATCCTGAGACTTGTAGAGTTGTCTTATAGCTGTGCGTTGCTGAGAAGAGTCTAGTTTATCAAGGCCGGTCATCACATATATGATGTGTCTGTCATTGTGTACAAATTTTTCCTGGTTCTGCTCTTCTCACTCAGCATCAATTTGTATAAGCCTCTCCAGGTAATTATGAAGTCCATCTCCTTCCCATGTCTTATAGCATAATAGTATTCCATTACATTCATATACCACAACTTGTTCAGCCATTCCCCTATTGATGGCCAACCCCTATATTTCCAGTTTTTTGCAGGGTCATTTTTCTTAGAGAAGAAAGGATTCCATGCTTTTCTGGTGGACTTCATCTCCTTGACTATGAATTTAAAGCCTGAGGGATGGATACCTGCCCAAGTAACAGGAATTAAAGGGCCTGGCATCAACATCCACTTACTCCTATAAAAATTGGTAGTCCAGAGTTTATTGTCATGTTTGCTCAGAAGTCTCAGGACAGAGAGGAATAAGAATAAGTCTAAAATTTCTTGAGTTAACAGGGAGTCAGAAGCTGGTTCCCCCTGGACATAGGAGCCCTAGAGAATTTCACAGGTAACAAGGCCCTTTCTTCTTTATTGAGCAAAGTAAGGAGCAATATCGAGGCTAGATAAGAAGAAAAAGAGAATATGTGGTAATGAGTGGTAGGAATGGAATGCCTTCAAGAACATGGCGTTGCCTAAATTGTTAATATTAGACTACATTTTGTTTGCTCCAATAGTTTACTTTGAAGCCGCTCCCCAGTGTGAGACTCATGTTTTCACCTAGCAATACTTATGTATCATCAAGCACTATAATCTCCAAGAAACTGTGACACGTAAGGATTAGAGACACACTTCAGAGATGCAAGTCAAATTAATGTTATTTCCACAGATGCCCTACAGGAAGCAAGTGTGATAAGACATATTAAAGAAATTAATGATCAGAAAAGGAGGTGGTTTGGTCACGTGACATAAGCTGATTGGCAGTCAAATAACTCATTTGAAACATAAAAAGCCCCAGAGAAAGCCCACTAGCATGCTATAAGTAGACCCCACGTCCCAACTCTGATTTCTGCTAAGGAAGTCAATCACTTGGATTTTCAAGCTCTAGCTCTTCACTATCCCTCATCCCCATATTCAATCAATTGCTGGGTCTTGTTACAGTGGATCTGGAGTCAGGAAGATCTGGGATCAAATATGGCCTCAAACTTCCTGGCAGTGTGACCCTGGAAAAGTCACTTAACCTTAGTTTGCCCAGTTTCCAAAGACTTAAAATAGGGGTAATAACAGCGTCTACCTTCCAAGGTTGTCGTGAGGATCAAAGGAAATAATAATTGTAAAGCGCTAAGTACGATACTTGGCACTTCTCCTTTTCCCCTTCTTGATTCCGCTTCCATGATGTCTCACACAGCAACCACTCTAGCCTGTCACTTCCTGAATGGACATGAGATCTTCAATTGACATTTGCTTCCATGTCCAACCCGTTCTCCACATGGAAACTAAACTGATACTTTTTGTTTGGTTGGTTTCATTTTTATCCACTTTTTTATTACATTCTGTCATTTCAATCAATGAAAATCCACCTTCTCTGCCTCCTACCTCTGTCTAATCATTCCCTCTCCACGTTGAGAGAGAAAGAACAAAACTTGGGTTGCCAACACAAACAGTCAAACTATACCAATTCCCGCGCTGACCATGTCCAGAAGCAGTGTCTTCTGCACTCTGGGTCCATCCCTTCTCTCTCTCAGGATGTGGGTAAGCACAGGTCTAATCACGTCCTGCTTGAGAAATTTTGCTAACTGCCTATTTCCCTTTGGATGCAATACAGACTCTTCTGTTTGGCATTTAAAACTTCTCAAAATTGGCCTGCCATCTTTCTTTCCAGGATTATTTTATTTATATCTCCCCTCCACCACCACGAATTTCCCAACTCCCCCAGGCGCTCTACCTTCCTGTTAAACTGGCCTATTTTATGTTCCCCATGAATGAAATCCAACTTTCAGTGCTTGGAATCCGTAGCTTCTTCCCTCAAGATTCCCCTTGTGGGCCACTTCATATTTAAGACTTTTCTTGGTTCTTCCAGTTGTTAATGCCTCTAACTTTGTATTTATTTATCTGTCCACATTTTCTCTTCCATTAGAATATAAGCTCTTTGAATTGGCAAGGGCCTATAACCACCTCTGACAAGGAGTCGGCTGGACACAAAATCCCGGAGATTTGTAGACTTTCCCAGATTGAGAAGAGTCCATTTAAGAAACTGAAAAATTTTAGGAATGAGGAAAGATCTCAGGAGTTTAGGTATATAAAGCAAAAGAATAACAGGCCGTAAATTGCATAGCTGAGCAGGGAAAAGGTCAGGATTGATCCAGTGGAAAGAATATAGTCTCTAGAACCAGCAGACCTGGGTTTAATCCTGCCCTGACCCTTCCCGTGTAACCTTGGAGAAGTCACCTAGCTTCTGAGCCTCAGTTACCTCATCTGTAAAATGATGGGGCTGAACTCAATGGCCTTCTTCTTCTACTCTATAATTCTTTGAAACAGGGAGATTTTTTTCTTCTTAAAATTTTTACATCTCTAAACAACTTCACCACTGCCAAGGGAAATTCCCCTAAGCTTCGTTCTTTGGAAAAAGACAATAGGGTCTTTAGTCAAAGCGTTCATAATATTCTCTTGATGCATTAATGATAATAACTAATACTTATACAGTACTTATACTTAGTATGTGCCAGGCACTGGGTTAAGTGCTTACAAATATTATTTCATTTCATCCTCACAATAACCTTGGAGGTAGGGACTATTAGTGTCCCCACTTTACAGATAAAGAAAGTGAGACAAATGAAGATGAAGTGACTTTCCAAAAAGCAATGTCAATTCATTTACCTAAAAAGTAGGTACAGAATTTTAAATTGTAAAAATCCTAAGTAGCATATCCTTCCACACATCGTGAAAGGGGGTACAATAGCGGCAGATGACATAGGATGGAGCAGATTTCAGTGGTCACAATGTAGCTGGCCCGGCTTTAGTGGCAGAGAAAGAATCATGACACAGTACGGGTTTTCTGACTCACAGTAAATGCTCTTTCTGCTGTGCTAAATGAGTCGCGCTGTTTATTGTCTTCCAATTTCCCTTTAGTAAAATAAATGCTCCAAGTTGTGTGTATGTCAAGTTATGGAAATGAGAGCTTCAAGCCATGTCTGACTCCGTGTCTGAACTGATTCCATATCTGAATTGAATGGCTGTTTAACACAGTAGAAGCCTCGAAATTAAAATCAAACTGAAATGGAAACTTTATTGGTTTTTCTATAACATTGATAGTTTCCAATTTTTAAAAAATCCTTGTCCAATTGTCATAAACTGTCTGTATCTACCTGTCCTTCAAGACCCAACTCAAAGGTCACCTTCTTGATATTCCTGGTCCAAAAAAGTCTTTCTTCCTTGGATGTTAAGTAGCATTTTGTACCTTTTCTAGGCATTTGTCTGGTTCTATTTTATGTTGCCATTATATATTTAAATCTTTTATCTCCTTCCACTTGGTCTTTTTTTGGGAGTGGGGGAGAAGGCTAGATATCCCAATGGGGAAGCTTGGTGATGCAATGGCAGTGAGCTGGACATAGTCAGGAAGACCCGAGCTCAAATTCTGCCTCAGACAACTCTCTAACTGTGTGGACCTGGGCAAGTCACTTAACTCTTCCTATAGCACCTACTTCCCAGGTTTGTGGTGAGATATTTGGAAAGTGATTTGCAAATATAAAGTGCTACATAATTCTAGTTATTATTATCAAAACTATACATTATTATTGTTATTATTATCTCACTCGGACTGGACGTGCCACAATAATCACCGATGTAATCTCACTACTGACCTCAGCCCAGAAGCTTTGATCTGTTCCATTTGTTATCTGAGGTAGCCTAGTGCCTGCCCCTGCTCTTTCTTCTGGGTTTTCTTATCTTTCTACTGAATTTATTGTGGTCACCAGATCAGAATAGCCCTACTAACATCTTAGAATTTTGGAGCTCCAGTGATGCAAGCACTAGCCTTAATCTCTTTGGCAGCAAAAATTACAGGGAGGCACCACCTTGCCCTGCCGACTACAAGACTGTAAACTCCATGAAGGTGAGGGCTATATCTAATTTATCTCTGTACTTCCTCAAGTACCAAAGTTAGCATTCTTCACATAATAAGTACTTAAATATTTGTTGTCTTGAGCTGCATTAGCATTCAACAGCTTCTAATTCCATTTACAGGATATGTTTAAAAGCAAATAAAATTAGGGCTGATATTGAAATTTGAAATTATTGTTTGAACGATTCTGTTTTTAAATTTGAATATGCCAAACCTGATACCTTTGAGCAAACCAATTTGTGGAAACTACATTTATGAGTTACTAAAACTAAGTCACTTTGGATCTATAAAAGATATTAAAATGAGTTTTACATATATTTCTAATTTTATCCCAATTTCTTCCTCTTTTTTTCCTTCCCTTAGGGGAGATAAAAAGTTGTTTTAATCTATGACTAAATTTCTGAAGAATTTTGTGTGGTTCACAATCGTCTTGCTTTCAGCTGAGGTTTGAAAAGTGCCTTGTACCCCCCAATACACAGGGTGTCCCTAAAGTCTTAGTGCAGTCTTTAATAGCTTAAAATCCCAAGTAAGGTGTTGAAATCAGACATAACTGAAAAACTATTCAACTGAGACCTCAAAGCTAAGTGCTCAAAGTGCCATTTTTAAAATAAGGTGACTGTGTAGTGAGTATTGGAGATCAAGCAAGAACATGATCATGTATATTTTTGCAAACCCATTAGTTGATGAATTTTATAACACAATTCAGTCTGCATTCTTACTATTACAATTTGATATTTTGATAGGTCCTTTCGTAGGAATATTGTTTCCATTGATACAGTTCTTATATTCCCTGTGCTTCCTTATCTTGTGTGTTTCTTTTCTGTCTTTCTATAAACCATTCTTAAAGCTTTAATAGCTTAAGACTGCACTAAGAAAGCCAAACCACAGGTAAGTGAATATTTACTGAACTTAAATGGGAGAGAGAGCCTGTGCCCTCCAAAAGCAACTTGATGTTTCCTTTTATTTTTCATTCTTAACCATTTAAAAGGCAGAAAGATGAAGAAATACAGGGTCTGTTTGTTTAACAGTAATTTAAGTACAACTAGTCTAAATTATAAGGGCAGCTAGGTGGCACAGTGGACAGACTGTCAGGTCTGGAGTCAGGAAGACTCATCTTCCTGAGTTCAAATATGGCCTTAGAAACTTACTAGCTGTGCGAAACAGAGCAAGTCACTTAGTCTGTTTACCTCAGTTTCCTCATCTGTAAAGTGAGCTGGACAGGGAAAGGGCAAACCACTCCAGAATCTTGGCCAAGAAAACCCCAAACTGTGTCATGAAGTTAGACATGACTGAAAAATGACAGAACTAAGACCTCAAATCTAAATCTCAAGTTGCCATTTTTAAAATTAGACAACAAAATGGTAGTGAATTTTGGAGATCAAGCAAGAGCATGATTACATATCTGTTTGTAGACCCTTTAGTTGGTGAATTTTATAACATAATCCAGTTTGCACTCTTACCACTACAATGTGATATTTTGATAGGTTCATTAGTAGGAGCATTCTTTCCATTGATACAGATCTGACATTCCCTATGCCTCCCTACCTTGCTTGTTTCTTCTCTGTGTCTTTCTATAAACCATATTTAAAGAACACACTTATGAGAGTTTTACACCTCAGGAGCATCACAGCCTCATTAGCATCACTTGTGCTAATGGCTGACCTAACTCCTTTTCCAACTACACATTTTGACAACGATATTGCTATGCACAACTTTTACATTTTAGTTAAAAGTTACATTACTTAACACTTACCACAAATCTTTCCATTGCCCCCTGGCTGATTTGTAATTTTGATTCTGCCAAAACTCCATGATTTACAATCATATATTATTCCAAGGAGACCATTGGGATGGACTTTTATAGTACAGAGCAATTTGCAGTCATTGAAAACACTACTATATCCCAAATATAACCCTATCCACTTTCTTCCTCAACTCCAGGCCTAGTTCATTGTATGAGCCCATCATATATCCAAGAGATAAACACTACTCTCTATTTCAAGACTGCCTCTTCAACAGCATGAAAACTATGGCAATAGACTATTCTGTTATTTTTCAGGGGGTTATGGTGGTGAGGACCTGGGCTGTTCTAGTACTTTAACAAACAGTTCTATGGGGTGGAGAGGAAGTATGTATGTCACATTTTAAAATTTAATCAGCATTATTAACATTTTCCCATCACTTTCCTAAGTTTAGACAATCAACGAAATAGTAACTCAAGTCCTGATTTGTAGTATTAACCAATTTCTAGCAAACACTGACAATTTAATAATTGTCTTTTCAGCCAGCATACCCTTGTAAGTCTCATCTCATAAGCATTGTTGTGGATTTTACTGAGGAATTTGTGTGTTCCATGACTCAATATGGATATCACAATGCCACCTGTGAACAGGAGCATTCAAAGAACCTTGCCATCAATAGAGAACCATTGAATAGGCAGGACATCTTCCTTGACACTAGTGAACATCTTAGGTGTGTCTGTGCATCTTATACCTTGATTGGTGTTAAGACAGCAGAATGTGAAGTGATCTGAATATTCACCATTTATCTGCCATAATGTCTTGTAGAATTCTATTTTATGAAGGTACAGTACCTTGTTTGAAAGAGGCTTCAACTCTGTACTTTTCTTACTAAGTCAAATGCATTTAATTTTTTTTAATAGACATTGAGAATCTTGTATTCTGTCTATTACTTAGCAGTGTGACTATAAAGATAGAGATTGCTATAGAAAATTGTCTGAGTCTGTTCCCTTCTTGTGTTTTCACCAAGGGTACCCTTGATAAGTGCACAGAACATTCTCTTAATAAATGAGGTAGCAAGCTTAACAAGGGGGAGAGTTGTTAATGTCTTCTTGGCTCTCCTTTTTTTTGGTAGAGTGCCATGATATTATCCATTCTTTATCTTCATCTCTTTTAAATGTCTTTGAAACTGATCTCTGCATATCTTTATAATTGGGTCACCTTTAGTAAGGACTTATGAATCTTTGGCCAGATCCAATTTCTGTTCCCAGAGTTATCTTTTTAAGTGCCATGATTACTTCTTTACATGATCTATTGGTCACAGTAGGCAGAGTCCAAATGCAGTGGTTCTGTTATTACTGTTAATAAAAGTAGATCACTATTAGAAACAAATGGTAGCAGATTTTTTTCAACTTTGCATCTGCTTGTCATTCCTTTTCCAGTTTCATTTACAAATGTTCTTGGGAAAAGCGGGAAAATCTGGGTCTCACACCAGGCTCTCCTCAGGCTCACCTTCTTCAATGATGTCTTTCATTTCTTGATCATTAACTACATATCCCAACATGTTTTTGTTTTGTTTTGTTTGATTTGGGCTATTCTTATCTGTATCCACTTTTATACACCAAGTATAATATATTGACATCATTCTTGTCAAGACACTGTCATACAATTTTACTCCTTGCCTTTGATAACGAAGCCAACTTAGCCAGCTTTTTCATCCGTCTCTCTGAGAAGTACCTATAATTATTCTCTAATTTGTTGGCACTTTTTTTTTTATTATTTCCTATTTTATTTTTAGTTTTAAAATGTCACTCTAGATATTGTTCAGTTCTTTCAACTTGTTAGACAATGACTATAAGAATACAGTTCTGTCTACAAGCATCATTTTAACTGTTGGCCCTACTAACTCATACCACATGTTCTTAATAGTTCCAGAGGTGATGGCTCTTTAGAAGAAAAAAAAAATTTCCTCATCTTACTCATGCCATTAAAATTATTCTCTAAGGTTCTTTTAACCAGGATATCTTCTCTTATTTGAGCCAAAAGCTCAAATTCACATCTCCAGTAATGGGTGATTTCATGAGCTAAAATGTAGCTGCAACACCAAAACTGCCCTTTTCTACTCTCCTGATGTCCTGTGACCACTCTTGAGAGAGTCTAACACTTAAATCACAGTGCTTGACTAGGAAATGCTAGTTTTAATTAGTGAGCTCTCTCTCTTTCCCTCTTTAATTGTGAATTTCTAGCCAGAGGCCCTGGTGGCCATCCACCCAGTTCCCTCCTCTCCTTTCTCCAGGCACTACCCATAAAATTTTCTCTTTCTTTTGGTGTGCTTATATAGAGGTGTTTGTCAGTTTACAACTTGGAGATATCTTTCTATCTCTTAGCTCCTTACCTATGGAGACTAATAGAGGCCATCCCATAACATATCTCCAAACAGGGCCTCTAGGAAGTAATTTTGCCAACAGCAGTGTGAGTCACAAAATCTGGTTGTGGGCAGTAGTGAATTAGTAAATGATAAAAAAAAAAATCAACACTCTTGGGGAAAATAAATGTAGCCATGATACACTATTTGTAAGAATACAGTATTCATCAGGAACATTTTTTCCACTACTTTTTCAAATTGAGATAATCAACAAAACAATAAATCAAACCCTGATTTGTAGATTTATAAGGTGTAAATACTCATGCTGGAGCTGGTTAGATCTGTCTCCAGCACAGACTGCAGGGAGTAAACACGTGTCCCAGAGAAAAGACAAACTCAGGCATTCTCTTCTTTCAGTTCCTCTCTCCCACAAATCTTTAAAACCACAGTCCCAGAAGTCTAAGTTCCAAAAGCATCGCTAACTGTTGGACTTTGGGATAGTGTTTTCATCTTCATAGCCATCTACATGCTACAAATCAAAATGATTCTGACTCAGGGGAGAATAACTTAACGTAGTTGTGAGTTGTATTAAAGAAGAAAGAACATTGGATTCAGAGTCTGAAGGCCAGGGTTCCAGTTCTGTCACTTACTAGTTGGGCAAATTGGTTCCATAAAATCTGTAAAGAGTGATTATAATATTTGCCCTACATCACATTATAAAAGATAAGGAGCTACATACATGTGAGAAAAGATGGAAAGGAAAAGGAGTAAAGGGAAGGGGAAGGGGAAGGAGAAAGAGAAGGATAAGGCCACAAAAGTCCTACTTTGTTATCTCATTGGAGCATTCAATTGGCCAATAGAGGCTAAGGGAAGGAAGGACAAACTCTGGCAAGGCTTGAAGTACAGGTTGGATGCCAGACTACACATCTATCTGAGAGACAGTGCAGCCAAAGTTGGAAAAGTTCATTGTCAGACTGGCCACAAGGTAATGGGTTGCATTCCTCCCCAGCCTGCCCCCTCTGGATCTAGCCATAGCACGATAGAGTAAAGGGCCAGTCTTGGAGTCAGGGAGATCTAGGTTCAAGATCTGCTTCTAATATATAGTAGTTATGTGATGTGGACAAGTTAGTGAACACCTCAGTGCTCCAGGACACTCTAAAAGTCAACATGTTGCTAAATAACCAATCTCATTGGAAGAAGGAAGTTTCTATACTGGAACATCCTTGCACTCAAAAAATCACAGAGCTGTCTCTCTATCCTCCACCCGTACACTACTGAAAAAAAAAGGAACTCATTAAACCGCATACTGAGATAGGGAAGAGTTGCTATCTGCATTAGTGGAGGGAATGCCCACAAAGTAGAATTCATGGACTCTTGGAGGAGTAGTAGTAGTAGTAATAGTAATTATTAGTAATAATGGCAATTGACATCCCATTTTGTGCTTCATTCATTCCCTTTTCTACATGTTGCTCCCTGTGACCAACTTTTAACTCTTCTTTTTTAAAAAAATCTTCATGCTAAGCAAAAGAAGCCTCATGTTGTGATGCCAAGAATAAATGTGTCTTGTATCTCCTCCTCCCCATATAACTTGGAACTGGAGTGAGGAGAAGAAAGAGGTTTATTGTAGATCAATTGTGACAATGGGTAATTCTCATGGTGACCCTGCCATGAGCTGCCAATACCCTCCTGAAAAATTGAATCTGGCAACATCTCTCTGTGAAATGTCGGTAGCTTGGATGAGCTCTTCACAGGAAATCAACCCTGAGGGAAAGTGTATAACTTGGCATTCAAGAACTCCCTTACCTAATAAATGAGAAGAATGACATTCACCTTTTTTGGAACCCATTCTATTATATGTGAAATCTTTACAACTACCACCTACTCTTGCCTTTCCATTTTAGGTGCTTAATTATCTCCTGACCCCAAGTATAGGATTATAGGACCAGAGATGGTCACTTAATCCCAATCTCCCCATTTAATAGATAAGGAAACCGGAGCCAGAGAGATTAACTGACTTGCCTTAAAGTTGTGTAAGTATAAAAGCAAGAATTTGAATCTCAGCCCTCTGACTCCCAATTTCCTCCAATCCATGCTAAGGGGATGTATTTCAATAATTGAATCAATGGAGTACTTTTCAGTATCTTCAATTCTTTCAAATTATTATCTGAGATTCTAGTTTCTCAAAGGGCAAACACCTTGTTGACTCTGATCATGGCTTTAGAGCCAGAAGGGATCTGAGTGATAAAACTAAACTGAGACCTGAAGAGGTCCAAAGGAAACCTCATTTCTGCCGCAGCACCCATTCTCTAAACATGTTCTGTCCAGCACCCAGCTTGGCAACTTATGCAAATAAGCACTTCAGTTACCTTTTGAAAATGATAATGTCTACTCCAATATTTGAAGGCTCTGTAATTTCATCATTAAGGGCACTTTTTCCCCTGACACAAATTGCAGTCCTCAAGGATTTAAGGATCTTTGAGAGGTGCATTTGCAAAAAACAAAAACAAATCACCTTTCAGTTAACCTAGTGAAGAGACTCTGACCTTAGTCAGGGTTGATCCTCATAAATAAGTCCTATGGCATGGTCTTAATTGGAAACCTTTCCAGGTTGGTAAGCCCTGCCAGAGCTTAGGTGGCAGAGCAGATAGAGTGCAGAATCTGAGGTCAGGAAGACCTGAGTTTGAATTCTGCCCCAGACTCTTATTAGGCATGTCACCCTGGACAAAATATTACTACCCTTTTTTAGCCTCTGTTTCTTCATCTACAAAATGGGAAAAATCATGGCCACCACACAAGGCTGTTGTGAGTTGTTTGTAAAGTACTTTGCAAACTTTAAGGCATTCTTTTAAAGGTGGCTGTTACTCGGGAGACTCTCTGAACTTAACTCAGGCTAATCCTCAAACGGCAGTCACATCATCTGGCCCTGGCTGGAAGCCTTTCAAGGACTGTGGTACACTGGCCCTGTGTGAACCCAGGTCACCTTTACAGGATGATGAAGCCTCAGAGTAGGACTTTTGTGGAAGAAGCCACGTGATGTTTATAATAAACATCACGTTTATAAATAATCTTTATTATTTAGTTTTGTCATCTATAATACAGAGATAAGATTATAGGAATAATTTAAAAATTAAGGAAGCAGTGTGTTTCAGTGATTGTTCTAGAAAGGGGTTGGGGAGAAGCATTTAGACTCCAGTCCATGATACATGATTTCTCAAATTCAGGGTTTTAGCCCCCTTTAATGCAGAGCCTTGAATACTATGGGCACTTGTGTGGGCACTTCAAATTTCATTAAACTGAATTGGAGGAAAGAAAGAAAAATTCAGTTCTATTCAGATATGGTTTTAGCAAAAATGTACACAAAAACCCCCACAAAAATCCACATCACTTGAGCGTTTCCAAGATGAGGAGAATCTACTGTAAGAGAATCATTTCTCTGATCTTACCAAATACAAAAACTATAGGTAAAAAGATAAGGAAGTATGTATTATAAATATATTATTAATTATACAAATTTTAATATAAATATACATTTCCATGTTCCATAGATTATATGTTTATATACAAATATATGTTGTTTATATAAATCATTTTCCATATGGCTGATAGAGTGAGTGATCTGGAGCCAAGAAGATCCCAGTTAAAATCCTGCCTCAGACTCTTACTATCTGTGTGACCCTGAACAAGTCACTTAACCTCCATCTGCCTCACTTTCCTCATCTGTAGAATGGAGAAAATAATAACATTTGCCTCCCAGGGTTATTGTGAGGAAAAAGCAAGATAATATTTCTCAAGCATGTTGCGAACTTTAAAGCACTACAGAAATGCTAGTTATTATTATTGTTAAGAAGTTTGGATCATTTATCTTGAATGACATTTTTTTCAATATTACTGGAATAGGAAAAGTGTGTCAAGAGATTTTATCCAGGGATTGCAACATAATAATTAAATTTCTTGGCATTGTCGGAAATCTGCACTAACATGGTTATGACTATTCTTCTATCATACTGAATAAAAAGTAAAATAAAACCATGTGTAAACTGAGAAAGCTCAGTCTCCCAGAAGAAAATGGTATGTCCTTATTAAATATATCCTTTGACACGATAAAATGGCATCAATTATGTCTGCATGCCTATGACATGTACTTAAGAAATAACATTTTAAATTATTAAGGCATGATATTCCTGGTAGGGGGAAATTCTCTGTGTTGTGTCATTTCTGTAAATGAGTTAAACGGTTACATATGAAGACACTTAGTTTTATTATTTGGCTTTGCATACACACAAAACCCTTTAGCATTCACACTTTAAATTCAAGATAACCTTTACTGGGTGGCAAAAAAGTATGTCATCTTTGAGGTAGAATGAGTCAGAGCAAATATTATGTGGAAAAGACATCTAGGAATAGCTGGAGCTTCTGGGCTGGGCACACCTCCTGTTCCGATGTCCTGGGCCACTCTGCTAGCAAGCCTGAGGACTAGTGGCATTTTAGTATTTGATCTAATAAAAAAATCTGAATAGTAAATTACAGCCTTTTTCTATGATCCTGCTGACTGCAGCAGTGTGCAGCCCATAAAAGGTCTTTACAGACCAGAAATCCACTAAGAAAATCAGTGTTGTGAAGAGACTGTACATGCCACCTTGACAGGCTTATTCAGAGGCAGAAAATGAGCCCCAGGTTTTAAAACTAATGGGCTGATTAGGTCGTTTCAACAGCCTAAATTTAGAAATATTTAAATATTCTCCTTCTGGTAACATGTATAAACAAAATACCAACACTGAAACTAGTTCAATTTAGCAAGAAGACAAAGGGGGAGTGTCCTTTCAAACTCCGTCCAAACAAATGTGCACATGACCCATTTTTGGTATTTCACGCCTTGAATTCTCTTAACCCTCCCTTTGACAGGTATATAGGCAGAACTCGTCCAAGCACCCGTTTTCCCTCAAGTTAGGAGACAAGTTTCAGAATAACCTGCTGCTGTTACTTCCCAAATGAGTAATGAGATAGTGAAAAGAAACACACACACACACACACACACACACACACACACACACACACCCCACAGCTTTCTTCTTTAATAGGATTAAAATGTCACACACACACACACACACACACACACACACACACACACACACACACACACACACACACACACACACACCCCACAGCTTTCTTCTTTAATAGGATTAAAATGTCCCTCTAATCGGGATTGCTCTTTGTGTATGGTTGCCTAAAATCAAACTTTAACAGTTCATTAACATCTGTTAAACTTAATGAAAGAAGACTGTTCTTCGATTTTTGCATGGCAATAAAAAAAAAAGTCACTGGTAGAAGAGCATATTAGTGCAGAATTAGAAGCAAAATCAGAGTTTAAAATAAGTTCCTCCCAAACCTGGATTTCGTCTGCACTGCATAACAATTTCCTTATATAATACAGCACAGCAGATTTAGTCTCAACACTTGAAAACGAATGTATTCCAACAAGTCATATTAAAAACAGAAGTAAAAAAAAAAAACAAAACACGGTTAGAGCTACTTGCCTTTTGGCAATTTCTGTGCATTTCCCAGGGTTAGGGCAATATTTCCACAGAGAAGTAGAAAGACCAAGCTGGAGATCATGGTTACAAACCCAAAGTCACAGCGTGAGTGATGCTGGTGGGTATCTTACAGCCTACTGGAGCTGCATTTAAGTGAACTGCTCTCCCAGTGACAGGCTGCAAAAGTTAGGCATGAGCTTACTTCACAGGGGGAGGAGACAGAATGACATCACACCCTTCCACTTAAAAAAAAAAAAATTAGGCACAACAGCATAAAAAATTATCAACATCACACTCCCCTCTGGTGTATAACTTTCTAGCCTCTGCTATTACTGCCTGTCTGTCTCTTGCTATCTCTCAGGAATACAAAGTTGAACTAGTGATCAGTTTAAGTCTAAATGAAGGGGGAGAAAAGATCCTGGGTAGGTTTCAAAATGTCATTAACTACTTTTGAAATCCAGAGGATGAGAAGATACTAAAAGAAACCTGAATTTTTATGGGGGTGTAAAGTAAAACCCCACTAGTTGGAGGATTGCCCTTCTAAAAATGGTCGTTTTTAATTGCCTACTAAATTAAGTCAATTCTCATCTGGGGTAGAAACGGGAGAGAATTCTGCTCCCTGCCGGTTCCTATGTTATGCAAATCACTTAAAGAACAGAAATGACTTAACAGCAAGGCATATAACTTTAACACTAGAAGGAGGTCTGTCAATTGACACAAGATTTTTAAAAATAATTTTACTACAATTTACTATTATCTCTCCTGTCTCTGCAAATACATTTTAAACATAAATCATTTCAAGTGGATCAAATAATTTAATTTAAAATAATCATTCTCACATGAGTATCTCTATTTTCTTTGCCTTACAGATTAAAGAAAATATACTGCATCAATTGGCATAACTTTATCTTTTGAGGTATTCTCAAATTTCCATCCTTCCTTTATACCCACTCTTTTTGGAAGGTGGCAGGGGAGTAGGCATAGGGAGAGAAGCACCAGACATGGGATTTCATAGGTGGGTGGATTGGGCATCTGCTGGGCATCAAAAGACAAAGGGATTTGCCAGTGTTCACACAGCTAGCATGGGTCAGAGTCAGGACATGAACCCAGATCTTCCTAGTTCCAAGGCTAATCTACTTCCCCAGACTGCCTCTCAGAGAAACTTTAAAGCCTTTAAAATATTCAAGTGATTGGATCCTTATATTTACTCTTCGAAAACATTGTTATGTTTTAGAAGGGTTTCTATATAAAAAAAACCCAAAAGACTAAAATTATATATAATAAGGGCTTAATGGAATAAAGATGATCAAAGGAATACCTAGTTCCCCACTCCAAATAAGAGTGCTAATAGTTTGCAGAGTCTCCAAAAGAAAGTTTTGAAAGATACATCACTAGAGTCATTTAAAACCAGACTGTCCTAAGCACTCATAAGAGGAATGCTCTGGCACTGATTCCGGAATGGACATGATTATTTAACAGGTCTTTTTCATCTCTAACTTTTTTTTTTTTAACTTGATGAACAGGCATGGCTGTCAGACTCCCAAGTTTGGTCCTTCATCCAGCTGGCTGACTTTATGGGGATTCTAAATGCCATTGCCTGCAGGCTCAGATGCTGAAGCCTCTGTGGTATATTGGAGATTTTCTGAGACAGCCTAGAATCCAGCTGAAAGAGTCACAAGGAGCCTGCTTTTAAAAAACAGGGAGAAGGGAGGGTACTAGGACAAGAAAATGATATTCAAGAAACTGTTATTGCTCCATCACTATGCTAAATAAAGACTGGATTAGTAATCATCTCAATTTCTGACTGACTGAATATCCCCTCACCTACATCTATGCTCATCACGTGTTTATATTTATGTATACATGTGCATATATATGTGTACATGCATTTATGCATGCAATGTGTGTGCACACATGTGTGGACATACACACGGATGTGCATACATGCGTGTATACATATATGTACACCTCTCTATTCATCCATCCATCCATCTTTTTATCATCTATCTATCATCTCTCTATCTATCCATCCATCCATCTATCTATCCATCTATCTATCTATCTATCTATCTATCTATCTATCTATCTATCTATCTAACTACCTATCTATCTATCAAATTAATTTGCAGTGAAGCTACTGAGACAGAGAACTGCTAAGGCATCTGACCTGGATAGGTGGCAGAGTGAACAGAATGGTAAAGAACTGAGTTCAAAACCTGCTGCAGACACTAGTTGTGTAAATTTGGGCAAGTCAGTTTAACTTGTCTAACTCCGTTTCCTCATTTGTAAAATGGGGATTATAACACCATCTCTCTCAAAGGATATTTGTGAGAATCAAACGAGATATAAGACAACATGTAAAGCTACTTTATAAACCTTAAAGCTCTATATAACTGCTAGTTAGTATTATTGTTAAGTAAAGTTCATTAGCCACATAAAAGCTCTCATTCTTCCTCAGAAGTGTAGCAAGGGATTTAGATAATTTATATCATTTTCAAGATTTTAACTTTTCAATGAAAAGAGAATTTTCTGAAAGACAAGAGTAAAAAAAAAACCAAAGAGATGCACGAGAATATGTAATTGGATTCCCCCCCCTTTTTTTTGGAGAAAATAATTTTGACTTGAAATTTTCTGCTCACAAAGTTAGAAAAAAATAATAATTCAACAATAACTTATTTTTAAAAATATTTTATTTTTTCCAATTACATGTAAAAGCAATTTTTAACATTCTTTTATTTTTTAGAATTTTGAGTTCTCGTCATCCCTTCTTTTCCTCCCATGACATTAAAAAGACAAGCATTTTGATATAGGTTATGCATGTGCAGTCATGCAAAATATATTTTCATATTAATCACGTTATGAAAGAGAACACCTCCCCCCCTCCCACAAAAACAAGAAAAATGAAGCTTAAAAAATATGCTTCAATCTTCATTCAGACTCCATCAGTTCTTTCTCTGGCAGTGGATAGCATTTTTCACCATATGTCCTTCAGAATCATATTGGATCACTGTATTACTGAGAAGACCTAAATATTTCACAGTTTGATCATTATATAGTATTGTTGTTACTGTGTACAATGTTCCCCTGGTTCTGCTCATTTCAGCTTGCATCAGTTCATGTATATCTTTCCAGTTTTTTAAAAAGCATCCTACTTATCATTTTTAATAGCAGAATGGTATTCCATTACAATCATATACCACAACTTGTTTAACAATTCCTTAATTGATAAGAATGCTCTCAATTTCTAATGCTTTACCACTATATAAAGAACTGTTATAAATATTTTTTGTACACATAGGTCCTTTTCTTCTCTCTCTCTCTCTCTCTCTCTCTCTCTGATATAGACCTGGTAGTGGTATTGCTGGGTCAAAGGATATGCATGGTTTTATAGCCCTTTGAGCATAGTTCCAAATTCTCTCCAAATGCTTGAATCAGTTCACAACTCCACCAACAGTGCATTAGTGTCCCAGTTTTCCCATATCCCCTCCAACATTTGCCATTTTCCTTTTCTATCATATTAGCCAATCTGATAGGTGTGACATGGTACCTCAGAGCTGTTTTAATTTGCATTTCTCTAATCAATAGTGATTTAGAGCATTTTACAAATGTGACTACAGACAGCTTTGATTTCTTCTTCTGAAAACCAGCTTTTCATATCCTTTGACTATTCATCAATTGGAGACTTGTATTCTTAGAAATTTGACTTAGTTTTCTGTGTTTGAGAAACAAGGACTTTATCAGAAAAACTTGCTGTAATTTTTTTTCTGCTTTCCTTCTAATATTGGCTGCAGTGTTTTTGTTTGTACAAAATAAAAAATTATCCACTTTACATCCTGTAATGCTCACTAGCTCTTATAATTCTTCCTTATCCATAGATCTGACAGGGAAACTATTCCATGTTCCTCTACTCTGTGTTTAAATCATGTACCCATTTAGACCTTATTTTGGTATATGATTGTTGTTGTTCATTCTTCATTCCCAAAGAGGACTAGTGACACCATGAGGGTGATGGCTTGACTTGAGCATGAATTGGTTTTAAGGGAGGCAGAGCCACACAGTCATCAGCTTCACTCTCTCCTCCAGAGTCATTGAAGTCCAGTGGCAAGACAAAAGTTAAGATGACTGGCAATGGCCCAGAATGCAATGGGTGACCTTGGCCTTTTTCAGAATATGGTGTGAGATGTTGGTCTGTACCTAGTTTCTGCCACACTAAGTTCCAGTTTTACCAGCAACTTTTGTCAAATGAAGAGTTCTTGCCCTGGAAGCTTGGATCTTTGGGTTTATCAAATGCTAGATTTTTATGGTCATTTACTAACGTGCATTGTGTATCTATTCTATTCCATTGATCCATTACCTTCTTTCTTAGTCAGTACCAGATTGCTTTGATGATTGATGTTTTGTAATGCAGTTTGAGATCGGGTATGACCAGGTCACATTTCTTCACATTTCTTTTTCATCAATTCCCTTGATATTCTTGACCTTTTGTTCTTCCAGGTGACTTTTGTTATTATCAAAAGGCACTTACTAGGTGTTTACTATGTTGGTGCATGAAAGGCAGCATTGTAGGTTGGAGAGTGTCTGCCTTGGGATCAGGAAAAGCTGGATTGAAACTCTACCACTGCAAGCCAATGACTACTTCAGGACCCCAGGCAACTCTTTAAGATTCTGCTATTAACATGTTATTGATCTGGATTAAGAGAGGCAGTTTCAGTATCTGATGTTCTACAAATCAATGAAATCACAGATTTGGATGAAAATGCACATATAAGAAACTCTGCTAGACACTGGGGGGGAAGGTACACAGGACATAGATGGCATTCTCATGAAACTTATAATCCAAAGGGGGGGGCGAAGTGATGGGAGTGGAAAACCAAGTGAATGAATGAGTGACAAATCATTTAGTAAGCACTTACTATTTGCAGAGGATGAGGAATACAAAGAGAAAAGTAAAACTGCCCTTGTTTTCAAGGAGCTCACAATTCTAATGGGGAGGAAACAAGATAGAAGAGGTTTTAACTGAAGGTCTGATGGAAAGACCCCAACATCCTTAGTGTACAGTAGCAAAGCAAATGATGGTGAATTGTCTTTAATGTATTCCTACTAATAAAATATTAGACATTCTTCATGTAGAACCATTTGATGGTGCCAAGGACTTAAGGGGTGAGAACTTTCTTTTCCAGGTGTTCAGTAACTGAAGATATGTCCACAAATATGATATGGATAGTTAGGTGGCGCTGTGGATACAGAACCAGTTCAGGAGTCAGGGAAGACCTATCTTGAGTTCAAATTTGACCTCGGACCCTCACTACCTATGTAACCCTGGGCCAGTCACATACCCCTGTTTGCCTCAGTTTCCTCATCTATCAAATGAGCTAGAAAAGGAAATGACAAACAATCTACTAGTAGGCTGAGTTGGCTTCAAATTCCAACTCTGACATTTTACAGTTCTGTGGCCTTGGGTTAGTCAACTAAACTCTATGTACTCCATTAACCTCATGTCTAAAGTGGGAATGAAAATGCCCATATTATCTAGCCCACAGAGCTGCTGTGCAGCTTAAATAATATAACATGGGTCAAAAGTTTTATAAACCTTAAAGTCATATATTAATATTAATTATTATAGATTATAAAAATTGAACTTTCTATACAACTGGTCCACATTTATTGAGCATTCATGGCACAAGCTATTGTACCAGGAAATAAAAATACTTAATAAGATGCAAAAGAGGAAGATTGGAACATAGTCCATTTTGTTTTACTTCTTAATTTCATATGGGAAAAACAGAGTACTGTGTTTTCAATTTAAAACTTCTTATTGATTTAACATATGAATTGCCCCAAATGAATCACACTGGATGTCCATTTAGCATAGTTCTGTCTCTGACTGTAGCATTCAAGGCAGTCTGCCAGCAAGCACGTTCTTCCCCCTCTCCCAAATGATTCTGCCTAGAAGTTTGGGGATGCAATGTGAACAGCCCCAATTCCTTACACTAACCTGTTATTTGCTTATCAACTAAGAATTTTGCTAAATTCCTCTTGACCTTTTTCATATTTTGGGGATACATAAGCTCTGGAGGTAACAAGTTCCATGTGTTTATTACTCACAGCAGAAATAGAAGAGGAACATATGCTACATTCCAAGTACTGTGCTGAGCACAGGGCATTCAGGGAGATTCAAAAGAAATTCAAAGAAATTCAAAAAGGGAGTCAGTCCTTGCTCTCAAAGAGCTCGTATTCAGAATAGGAAGAGATAACATAGACAGAAGGACTCAACTTGAGGACAGATGGAAAGGCCTGGTGATCTTTAGAGAAAATTGTGTCTTAATATACATTAGGCTAGCTAATGGGAGGCAATTGCATATACAAGGGTAGACTTGGAAATCTAAATTTGGAGGGCCTGGCACCTAGTAGGAACTTTACAAGTTCTTGTTTCCTTCCTTCTGAATATTATGGTATATACGGAATGGTGGTATTCTATATAATCTGAACAGTTTGAGATCTGGTACTACTAGGTCCCTTTCTTTCTTCCTTTCTTCCATTAATTCCATTTATGTTCTTAAATTTTTGTTCTTCCATATGAATTTCGCTACTATTTTTTCTAGTTCTATAAAATAATCCCTTGTTATTTTTATTGTTATTCCTGGGGTCAGACACCCAACTCCCCTCCCTTTCTGGGGGTAAAATTTCCTGTAGCTGGGGCCAATGCGTCCTCTCAAACCAACTAACCCCCGGGGACTTGTCGCTTGTTTAAGAGGCTTGCGCTTGTTGTTAAAGTGGAACCTAGGCTGAAGGTGTTTACTCTTCACAGGGACCAAATAAGTTAATTCAGATAATATTGTCATTTTATCATATTGCCATGGCCTTCCCATGAGCAATTAGTACGTCTCTATCTAGCCCCTTTCTTTCTTTCTTTCTATCTATCTATCCATCTATCTATCTATCTATCTATCTATCTATCTATCTATCTATCTATCTATCCTCTATCTAGCCCCTATCCCAAAGCCCATTGGTAAGATACTCTTTCCCTATTGGCATAGATGAATTTACTGCCCTTAGTGATGGGTAGGGCAGAGTTGCCAAATAATTGAAAGAGAGCTATGAAAAATATGTTGTTGGTTGATTACAAGAATTAAATAGAAGAAAACCAAGCCTTAAAGTTTCTTCTCTAACCAGTTTCCCCTGTGTCTATATCAGGGGTGGGGAGCCTGAAGCCTTGAGGCCACATGTGGCCTTCTAGGTCCTTGTGTATGACCTTTTGATCAAGTCCAAGTTTTACAGAACAAATCCTTTTATTAAAGGGATTTGTTTTGTGAAGTCTGGATTCAGTCAAAGGGCTGCACTTGAGGTCCTAGAAGGTCACATTTGGCCTTGAAGCCACAGGTTCCCCACCCCTGGTCTATATTGAGATCAGACAAGATTCTTTTAAAAATGTAACCAAGAGAAAACTTTGTACAAGTATCTTATGTTAAATAAAACATGAACAGAAACATAGATGGTTTCCAAAGGTTCTTACCACACCATAGATGATGTCTTGGCAAAGTCCAAGAGAAATTCTTAAAATGTTCTGTTTCCATCAAAGACCAGGGCTTCATCATTCAGAAAGAATTAACCTAGTAATCCAATGAGGAAACAGGTGGAAAGGATTCTGGGAAGATTGTGGAGTAGGTCAGAAAATTCCAAGGTCTCAAGATTTTCCCCTACAAAAGAATTGAAATAACACCCTAGGGTGAACAAAGTTTGGGTGGAGATAAATAAGAACAGGACATAACTAGGGCCCTCCTGGGAGAATTTGAGAAGATCAGAATTAAAATCCCAGGACAAGCTTTGGTCCCTGTGAAGAGTAAACACCTTCAGCCTAGGTTCCACTTTAACAACAAGCGCAAGCTCTTAAACAAGCGACAAGTCCCCGGGGGTTAGTTGGTTTGAGAGGACGCATTGGCCCCAGCTACAGGAAATTTTACCCCCAGAAAGGGAGGGGAGTTGGGTGTCTGACCCCAGGAATATTGAGGGAACCTATGCTGACAAGGAACACCAGCCCCAGCTGTGCAGCACAGAGCGGCAGGGCGAGAAGGAACCAGCACAAATCTGGTGAGTATGGAAGTAATGGGGCAGAAAGCTCCTGGCTGTGGGCACTTACAGAAGGCTGGAGGTTTGGCTTTGGTTTCAGGTTAGAGGGAAGAACTAAAGATCTGGGGCAAGAGGCACCATTTCCCATTGCTCAAGGCTAGAGGTGATTACAAATAATTAAGTTATTACCACAAAAAATGCACAGGCAAAGGAGAAAGAAGCCAACTATAGAAACCTGTTATGGGAATAGAGATGACTGGGGGTTCATCTTCAGAGAAGAATATTGAAACTAAGAAACCCTCAAAGAGTAGTTTCAAATGGTCACCTTTCCAAAAAGAATTCATAAAGATCTTAAAAACAGCTTTAAAAATCAAGTGACAGAGGTTGAGGAAAAACTAAAAAAGAAAATAAGAATAATATAAAAAAACAAGAAGGTTATAAAAGGAAAGTCAACCAATTAGAAAAGGAGATCCAGAATCTTAGGGAAGAAAATGACATCTTGAAAATAAGAATTGGGCAAAGTAAAGCTAGTGAAATTACAAGAGATCAAGAAATGATTCAACAAAATATGAATAATGAAAAAATAGAAGAGAAAGTGAAACATAAGAAAAATAACAGATTTGGAGAATAGATCAAGAAGAGAAGACATAAAAATAATTGGACTGAAAGTTATAATTAAAAGAAGAATCTTGATACAATAATACAAGAAATAATCAAAGGAAATTGACCTGAAGCATTAGAACAAGGAGAAAAATCAGAAATAGAAAAAATACATTGATCACCACTTAAAAGAGATCCTATGAGGAAAACTCATAGGAATGTCATAGTCAAATTCCAAAACCCCCAGCTCAAGGAAAAAAAATATTAAAAGCATCAAGATTAAAACAATTTAAATATGATGATGCCACAGTTAGAATTACACAAGACCTATCAGTAGAGACATTAAAGGACTGCAGGTCTTGAAACACAACATATAGAACAAAAGAACTGGGGCTCCAGCCAAAAATGTCACATCCTGCAAAGTTAAGTATTGTCCTGAATAGGGAAAAAATGGGCATTTGATAAGCTCTCACACTTTCAAGATTTCATTAAAAAATATCCTGAACTTAATAGAAGATTTGACATCCAGGAACCAAGAGAAATATAAGGCACATAACAAAGACTGATTATAAGGGGTCCATAAAGACAGACTGTTTACTTTTTATATATGTAAAATGTATGGCTAAGATTTTTATCAATAATTGGGTAGTTCATAAGAAAGACTGGAGTAAACCTGAGTGTGATATGAATTTGAAAAGTAAAACCATGTAGGAGCAGCTTAAAAGAGTAATTATTTTATACAAATGAGGTGCAAGAGAAAGAATTGATACAGAGGAATTAGAAGGGGGAGAAAGCCTGGTAGTTCTGGTAACGTACTTTCATCAGGAATGGGTTTGAGGGAATAATACATATATATTTAGAAGAATAAAAAAATCTTCTAAATGTAGAAGAAGTAAAATGGTAGGGGCATAGGGAGGGGGGAAAGGACAAGGGAGGGATCTTTACAGGGGAGGATGAGGAAATAGGTAAAATAGGAGTATAGAAGGGTGTTTAGATTTATGGGAATGGGAGGGCAAAGTAGTGGGTAGAAGTAAAGTAGAGGAGACAGGAGGGATAGGAAACAAGAGATATGCACATACATTAAAAACAAAGATCAGGAATAGAATAGGCTTAGGAAAGTATATGTCTATGTATATACATATGTATATGTGTATGTATATATCTATGGTTATAGAAAAACATATCTAAACTTTATTGTAGCCTTCGGAGTGAGGGTTGTGTAGGGAGGGAGGGAAAAAAAGAACAAAGTAAAAAAGTGCACAGCAGGGAACAAAAGAAGATTCACAAGGAAGCAAAGAAAAGATGAACAATTCTCAACACAATGAGTACTATTTATCATATAAGCTTTCTTGAAATGAAAATTTATTGTTACGTATTTTGAATCCTCTTATGTTCTGCTATGACATGCTTTTTTTCTTTCTAACTTTGTGTTCAAGTTCCAATATTTAAGTTTATGATGTGTTTTTGTTTCTTTTCTCTATTCTGTATTTGTGTTCTGACTTTTGAGTCTAAAATAAAATTTTGGAAAAAAAAAAAGAAAAAAATGGCAAGTTTTTTGATGACCCATTCAGTCAGTTCATCAGTATATCTATTTTGGACAGGCTGAAAAGCTTATCCCACAACTGAATGGAAGGAGAAAATCTGACTAGAGTAGTTCTGAGAAACTGTTCATTATTTTCAGGTGTGTAATGACACAAAATGCTTCTCTGCCACAAAGTTCATCTTTTCAACATCAGTGCTTTCCTTGTGAAGGGATGTGACTGTGAAACACAAAACACCACCATCACAGAAGAATAAAGTCTGCAAATGACCCAAAGGGCAGGAGAAAGATCCATGATGGGTATAAATAGGCTTTGTCATATTACCAGTGATAATTTGCATGTAAGAAGGGGCATGAAAGATTGCATATTGGACATGCATGATCAGAAAAGGCAATGGCTTGGTCATATATCAAAGATTAGACATACCAGATGATTAACCCAGATGTGCTGTATCCACAAAATATTAAAAGACCTAAAGGAAAATATAACTGGTAGATCTTCTGTCAAGGAACAACCTGGGAAAGAACTGAATGTAATGAAAACACATGGAGATGTTGCTAATTTATATTGGTGCAGGATGTATCCACACAATTGAAATCATAGATTCATCAAAGTGTAATAGCACACAGTATAGTAAGCAGACTTTTTAAAGCAACTGACACAATATGTTTCCTTTTGTTTTACTATTGCAGAATCTGGGTTCCTAGAGATAAATTTCATATGTTTTTCCAGTGGCCAGATTTTTAATTGGAATTCATGTTTCTGGTTAGGTTTTGGACTGGTTAAATGGCCAATAGGTTATGTGACACATAGTTCTTGGACATTAGAATAGTTTCAGGTGTCCCCCACGGATTCATCAGTTTGCTATTAGGGTGCACCTACTGGCCTGGGAGAAAAGAGTTTGTAGAAGTCACGTTGGTCCTGAGAATTAGAATCCCCAGAGGGGATAAGCACTTCTTTCCCTGGTTACTTATAATGCTTATGCTTGGTTTCAATCACCCTGCAAAGCTTCTACTAAATCAGATTCATTTGTGTATTGAGTATCTGCAGTCAATGATACCCACCTAATCCAAACAAGTATCTATCCCACCCCTAAGGCTGACCCAGCAGCCTAGCTATGGGTTTTCTCAACCTTCATATTCATTCCAACCTGTACCACTGAGTTAGGCTCCATTGCCCCAGACCTATAGGATTACCTGAGGCAATAAGTAGAGGCCCAGGGTGGTCTTCCTCAACATGCCTGGGTTATAGTCTGAAGTATAGAGAAGGGATGCTTGGTCACCCCACCCCTAGAGTTTTTTCACCTAAGAGTGTTCCATCTAGAAAAGTATTTATAAGGTCACATCCATCAAACCCATCCAAAAATAGTCTCTTGATCATTTCTTCCTGAAAAAAAAAATAAAAGAGAGCCTCCCTAAATTTACATGAACCACCAAAAAAAAAAACCTCAACTCTGAAGAAATCTGATTAATTCAAGTAAAAAATTCAACATGGAAAGATGAGCTAAAGAGCAAGAAGAAGGCTACAATAAAGAGTTTACTGGAAGAGTTATCGTAATCTTTTGTTCATGTTCAATGAGTTGTCAAGACCCAGGATTCTATAGCAGTCATCCTTGACATGTAAAATCCCAAATAACTACGCTTCCAACACTGGTAATCAGAGGGAGCATATTAAATCAGATCAGTAAAATGCCAGTCACACAAAGTGATTCTGACAGCACTTTGAATCTGTCCAGACCTGACTGGCATTTCTCAGTCCAAACAACTTGGATCATTAATTAGTACTGTGGGTGAACCGTGGCTGCAAAACTTGTCTGAAGAAAGTCCAATGGTACTCATGAGGCCAGAACAAGACTGGAGATGCCAACCGTCTGAATGCCAAAGTGTCAACCCTTTACAGAACCAGACTCTTAAAACTGGAAGGAAACTCAGAGGTCATCTAATCCAACCCCTTTGCAATATCCTTGACACATGGTGATCCACAAGTGAATCTAATCTTTGCTTGATGATGTCCAGTGATGGTAAACCCATGGCTAGATATCCAGTGATGGGGAGCTCATTACAGCTTGATGTAATCCATCCCAATTTTGACAGTTATAATCATTAGGAAATGTTTCTTGATATTGAATTAAAATATATCTCTCTGTAACTTAGATCTTTAAAGTAAATGCAAGAATAAAGTATTTATCGAGTGCTTACTGTGTATAAAGCACTGTGCTAAGCACTGGAGATGCAAACAGAAAAAGAAAACTCCCTGATCTCGAGGGGCTCATATCCTATTGGGGGAGACAACACATCTGAAAGGTTTGGGCTATAAGTCAGATGAAAACAGACCAATAGTCCTTTAGGGGAAAAAACAAAAAGAAAAACGTGGCAAGTTGTTGGATGACCCATTGGGTCAGTTCATCAGCAGCAAAACAGATGGTTATGCCTTTTCTTTCATTTCATTTCCACTGATAAAATCCTATCAGTTTCTTCTGTTAAATCAATGACAATGTCAAGGACTATGGTGGCAAGATCTTTCTGTTCTGGGTCTTCTGTAGCTAGGACTATAATACCTGAAGGAACAGTTGCCAGACTGTGTTTCCACAGGGGTTGCTTCTCACGATGATGGCTGAGGGCCATGGGCTGCAAGCATAGGTCTTCCCAAGCTCTGAATTCAGAGTTCTGGGCTGTCTCCATCCGGATCTAGGGGAGTTAGTGGTCAAGGTGGTAATGATAATGGTGATTTAACTTGCTTGATATTTGAGAGAGAACCCTCACTCACGTTGCTTTGTTGATTCAGCTAGGCTGGCTTGCCTAAACTCTGGGGGTTAGGGAGGTGATGGTTGGTAGTTGGTGGAGATGGCTGCCCCCTTTTCCACAGGAGTTGTTTCTACAGATGATGGCTGTGAGAACTGGATGGGATGCAGGCCAGGCAGTTAATGGGTGGGGATGGAGGTGGTGCTGCCATTTCTAGTGTTCTTTTGCTTATCTGTCTTTTGAGAACAGTTGGTTATCAGTGGTGACTTATGAAGATGAGGAAGGTAGACCCCTTCTCCACAATGTTTTTTCCCTTCAAAGATGACTGTAAGGACTAGGTTAGAGAAAGTCTGATAGTTTGAGGGTCATTGCTATGACCAAGACTCACTCTGCGATCTCACACTAGTACAGTGTGACTCTTCCTATCCTTTCTCAATAAGCTTTTAACCAATCCTTATACGACATACTTTCAAACTTCTTACTAAACTTGTTGCAGTATGCTTTAATGAAGAAAGTAGTCCCACTGATAAAATGGAAAATCCTTGAAATACTGAAGTAAGTACTATGTACAGGACACTGTCCTAGGTACTGAAGATACAAGCTATGCCTATACATAGATACGTTTTATGTACATGCATTTCTCTTTGTATTCCTGTCTTATCTTCTACTCCCTCACCAGAAAGTCTACAAGTTCCTTGGGGTCAGGAATAGTTATCTAAAATTTTGTACCATTTACACAGAAATGTGGTAGGTGCTTAATAATTTTTGTCGTTATTGTTGAAAGAATGAATGACAGGGTCTCTGCCCTGATGTAGAATAATTCAATAGGGAAAGGTAGAACATGTACACAGAGTCAGAAAATTGGTAGACACATTGGAAGCTTTTAGGTCTAATCGTTACCTCAGCAAAAATCCCCTCTATACCATACCCAACAACGTAATCCATATTTTGTTTGAAGATCTCCAGCGTGGGAGAACCAATTACTTCTCAAGGCAGCTGTTCTACTTTTGGAGAGTTATAATTGTTAGGAAGTTTATCTTTCCATCAAACCTAAGTTTGTATCTTTTTAAACTTCTACCCATTGATCCTAGTTTTGTCCTCTAGGACCAAAGAGAAAGCATCAGTTTCACAAAGTCCTTCATATATTTGAAACTGCTAGTATATAGCCACAGAAGTCCTCTCTTTTCCAGGCTAAACATCCCCAGTTCAATTCAATTTAGTTCAACAAGTCCCTACTATATGTCAGGTTCCTTCAACTAAGCTTAATATGGTATAATATATCTACATCACCCTCTCCTAGCTATATTCCACATTGTCAATATTCTTCATAAAATAAGGTGTCGAGAAAAGAATACAGTATTCCAGATGATGACCAATCTGGAAAAAATACAAATGAGACCATTACCTTCTGTGGCTCCAACACAATATTCACAGTGCCCATGGCAACTGTGAATATGCTAGCATAGTGCTCAACCACAAAATATAACAGACTCTCCATATAGAAGACAGAAGCAAAACATTTATTTAGACACCAGAAAACTGAGTCCCAGAACCAGAAAGCTGAATCCATCATAGTAGTAAAGAAGTTAGTAAATCATAAAACCACAGAGAGCCACACCATCCTTTAGCCTTCCCACAATCCAGTACTCACAAGCCTAGCTGTCTGCCTGAATGTATCCTCTCCCTCCTCCCACTCTAACTACTCTGACTCTCAGCTTCCTGTGGGCTCTCCTCTACCCTTCAGCAAACCCCTCCCACCACAGGTTCCATGTGATTACATTCAGCCTATTGGGGGCAGAAAGATCTTGAAATCAGGGAAGGTCTTTCAATTCCCTTAGGCTTATTAAGGGGCAGGTAAGATCTTCAAATTACCATTACCATTACACCTCCCTTGCTCTGTAAACAAGTGGTTTACAGTGGTATCCAATCTGTAGCAATGGACTCCCAGCTGGGAGGTATGGAATTATTACAAAAGGGCTATAGCTAGTAATTCATGTTCACAATAACTGAACATTGATAGTATTATTTCCTTTTTTAATTAAAAGGGTTCTCATACCCAAAAAGTTGGGAATCAGCTACCGCCAACTTGACTTACATATTAATATAAACTAAAAAAAGCAACAGGTTTAATCATTCTGGAAAGGAGTTACACAAATAAAATAACTAAAATATCCATACTCTTGGACCCAGAGATTCTACTATTAGGTATTTATACCAAGGACATCACTGACAAAAGGAAAGGCTCAGTATACACCAAAAATATTTACCAAAGGACTGGAAACCAAGTGGATTGGAGAAAGGCTTAACAAATTATAGTACATAAATATAATGGAATACTACTGTGCTATATATAAGTGACAATGAGCACGATGAAAGAAGCATGGAAAGATTTGTTTGAACTGTGGCAAAGTGAAGTAAACAGAACAAAGAAAACAATACACAATGACTAAGATTATATAAAGAAAAAGAACAATGACCACAAAACAATCAAAATTGAATGTTGCAAAATTATAAGGAATAAGCTTGATCCCAAAGAAGACGCCTCCCTTTGTTCTTTGAGAAGGATGGAAACCATATGTGGGACATTGCATAGAATATCAGAATTTTTCTATGTATTGATCAGTTTTCTGGCATTGTTTTCTTTTCCTTTTTTTCTCCCAAAATTCCTTGTTGTAAGCACAAGAGAAGTTGCCCCAAGGGATAACTCTTCAGGAGGATAGTGGGGGAGGACTATGAGGGAAAATCTATGTGACATAAAAAACAAAGATATCAATAAAAAATCCATTTTTAAAAAAAAAGACCACGGGTTTTAGAGTCTAAAGACATTTATTCAAAATCCAGTTTAGCTACTTCTTGTAACACTTGCTTTTCCTGTAACCTTGGGCAAATCCTTTAATCTCTCTGGATGTCAATTCTTTGATCTGTAAAATAAATGTGCTGAAATATCTTATCTCTAAGGTTCCACTCACTTTCAATTCGATAGTCCAACTATTTACCTCATATAATTATAATGAGGATGGTGTTTTCTAAAGTGCAAAGTACTGTGTAAATGTGAGCTTGTTAGCTTTCTTGGCTATTCATACTATTGATTCTTATTGACCTTACCTTAGGTTCTTTTTCATATGAACTCTTATCTAGCTACATCTTCTCTAATACTGTACATGCTCAGTTGATATTTTTTATAATACAGATATGAAGCTTCACAATTTTATCCACTAAATGTCATCTCATTAAATTCAACCCCCTAGGGACAGCTAGGTGGTGCAGTGAATAGAGCACCAGCCCTGGAGTCAGGAAGACCTGAGTTCAAATTTGGCCTTAGACACTTAACACTTACTAGCCGTGTGACCTTGGGCAAGTCACTTAACCCCGATTGCCCTGCCTTCCCCCATCCAAAAAGAAAAAAAAAAAGAAAAAATTCAACCTATTGTTCCAGCCATAGCATAGAAATAGGTTGCTAACTTTCCCTGAGTCCCAACTATATTGTTTTGTTTACTCATTTCAGTCATTCCTTTTCTTCATGATCCCTTTTGGGGGTTTTCTTGGCAAAAATACTGGAGTGCTTTGCCATTTCCTTCTCCAGATCATTTTATAGATGAAGAGGTAAACAGGGTTAAGTGACTTGCCCAAAGTCACATGGTTAGTAAGCATCTGAGGTTAGATTTGAAGTCAGGTCTTCCTGATTCCAGGGTCAGCACTCTATTCATGGTGCCACTTATCTATCGCAGCAAATTGTCACAACTATAGCAATATTTTTTTCCTCGCTGGAGTATGTGCCCAGTAGTAGAAAGGTCCTTTTCTAAGAATAAATTTTGATAAAAAACGGATAATTTTGATTACATTAAATTTAAGTTTTTGCACAAGCAAAACCAATGCAACAAAGATTAGAAGGAACGCAGAAAGCTGGGAAACAATTTTTACAGCAAGTGTTTCTGATAAAGGTCTCATTTCTCAAATATAGAGAAAACTGAGTCAAATTTATAAAAATATAAGTCATTACCCAATTGATGAATCATCAAAGAATATGAACATGAAGTTTTCAGAGGAAGAAATTAAAGCTATCTATAGCCATATGAAAAAATGCTCTAAATCATTATTAATTATATAAATGAAAATTAAAAAAAACTCTGAAGTATCACCTCATGCCTATCAGACTGGCTAATATTACAGAAAAGGAAAATGATAAATGTTGAAGATGATGTGAGAAAATCGATACACTAATGCATTGCTGATGGAATTGTGAACTAATCCAATCATTTTGGAGAGCAGTTTGAAACTATGCCAAAAGGGCAATCAAACTGTGCATACCTTTGATACCACTACTAGGTCTGTATGCCAAAGAAATCATAATAAAGGGGAAAGGACCCACATGTACAAAAATATTGATAGCATCTCTTTTTCTGGTGACAAAAAATTGGAAATTAAAGGAATATCTATCAATCGAGGAATGTCTAAATGAGTCATAGTATATGAATATAATGGAATATATCTCTACATACACCATAAAAAATGATCAGCAGGTGGATTTCAGAAAAACCTGGAAAAATTTACATGCACTGATGCTGAGCAGAACCAAAAAAACATTGTATACAGTAACAGCAACATTGTACAATGATGAACTATGCTAGACTTAGCTCTTCTCAGCAATATAATGATCCAAGATAATTCCAAAAGACTCATGATGGAAAAATACTATCCACGTACAGATAAAGAACTAAGGATTCTGAATGCAGTTCAAAGGATACTATTTTCATTTTTTTCATGGTTTTTCCCTTTTGTTCTGTTTCTTCTTTCACAACATAACTAATGTGGAAATATGTTTAACATGATTGCACATTTTGCTTGCCATCTTTGGGAGGGGGCAGGGGAATGGAGGAAGTTGGAAATCAGAACCTAATAAAAATGAATGTTGAAAACTATCTTTACATGTAATTGGAAAAAAATAAAACACTACTTATAAAAAAAACCAATAGGATAAAAAAGAATAAATCTCGAGAAGTGGGAATTCCAGGCAGCCTTAGGGAGTACCCTAAGCAAACCATGAGAGATCAGGGATGGGATGGGTAGGGGTGGTATTTGACCAGTACAGGTTGTTTGGAAGCACAGGAGATAAACTTTATCCACTTCAGTGTGCTCAGATCTGGCTGATATACCTATTCAGATACTATAGTACCACAAACTAAATCAAGCATTCCAAATTTCAATATGGCTTCAAAACCTTACAATGAAGGTGTCATACTTCAGTTGAAAAAATAAATATTCCAGAAAATATACTGCATTAACTAAAGTTTATTAGTAGAGAATAGTCATATGTTTTCTCTTCTGAATGAGGAAATGTGAGCTGTCTTTAACTGCTTATGACTGAACAGCACATGATTCTTTACTCATAAAATATTTTGGAATAAATTATGGATATATTTTTTGGCTCTGAGTTCTAGATAAAACAGGAAATGTCAGAATATACTGGACTCTTTCATGAAGGTAATCCAGCGCTCAATAGGAAAATCTTTTGGAAAAGATGCATGGATTAACAGGTGCAAGAGTCAGTGTGTACATTCTCACTAGATGACTTATTGGCAAGGCCATCTTCCTTCTCTCTCTGAGGAATATGGGGAAATTTTTAAGCACGCTGGATCATAGAAAAATGTGTTTAACATTAGTCAGAAGATGAAGAAGCTAAGTCCCAGACAAGTAAAATGACTTGTTCAAGTAGCTGGATGTTTGTTTGTTTGTCTGTTTGTCTTCATCTGAAGATGCATCTGGGTAAGTTTGGCTTTTTGTGTGTATCTGTGTGTTGTTTGGGTTTTTTGGGGGTGGTGGGAGGATTATCCTAAAGCCAAATGCCATTTTGACCAGTCTGTTATAAAATGAGTGTGTTGAACCTGATGGTTTTCAAGATTTATATTTCTCTTAAAGATGGGAAAGGATTCTGTGATTTCTCTGGTACTGGCACTCCCAGTGACGACAATTTCCCTACCAAAGCAGAACGGTACCTGCTCTGCTACTTAGACTCTTAGAGAATTGCCTTCAGTACTGAAAGGTTAAGTGACTTGTCCTGAGTTTCATAGTATATGAATGTTTCAGAAGCAAAGCTTGTACCAAACTTTGCTTAGTTTTCTATCCTCTGCAAAGGCAGTTAAGTGGTTCAGTGGATAAAGTGCTATACCTGGAGTCAGAAAGACATGAATTCGAATTCAGCCTCATACACTTAACTCCTATTTGCCTCAGTTTCCTCAATCGTAAAATGGGTGTGTTAAAATTGTATCTTGTTCTGGTCCTCCTGAACACCAGTCCCCTTTTATAGTTAGTATAGTAAGTAAAAAGCCAGCATAAAGTAACGATAGTAAGAAGCAAGATTGCAAAAGGGAACCCCAAACACTTAAAGACTGTCAATAGAGCAAAGGAACATAATGGTTACTTGCTAGATTGTACCATATATTAACTGAAAATTACATCCTGAGATTGTGCTAGATCATGAGAAGCCAGTTAGGCCTTGCTGATTAGGTCTTTTGCTCTTGGTAGCTGCCATGCTCTATGAGCCTCAGATAAGTTCCAGACATCCACAATAAGACTAGCAGAACACCAAATGTTGCTGATAACTTGGAATTGATATGGATATGTTAATGAAGTAACCTCAGGGTGTCACAGATAAGATTTATTCTGTCCCCTAAAAAATCCTATAAAAATGAGACTCCAAACTTCTGCCCCTGAACACTCTTCCATCTTCTAAAAATCTAAAGGTTCATGCTGCTGAGTGTTTCCAACTCTAATCTACAGTTACATGACCCCCCCACCCCCACCCCCACCCCAGCTTCCCATTCTCTTTCCAATGTCTGCCTTCCTCCACCACCCTATCCCCTTACCTATGCCATCTGCCTGTGGACCCACATCACCTTGCATTGTCTCTCTACTTTCTATGCCATTTGGCCCTATGCCCTCTCTGTCTTATTAAGGTGTGATGACAGCATTTCTCTCTGTTGCCATCGTGGTCTGTACTGGAGAATCAGGTATGCTTACCCATGTTTAATGATGCCATGAATTAATTAACAATTAAATAAGGATAATAACAGCCACCCAGGGTGGTTGTGAGGATCACATCGGATAAAGCACTTAACCCAGGGTCCGGAACGTTGTAGGGTACTGAATAAATTCTTGTTACTGTCTTCCTTTACTAGGCTAAATTGTTTCTGCGATCAGTGTATTTTGTTTGGGATTAAAAGTGGATTCCGTTCTCCCTTACATTCACCAAGGCCTAACAAAATAACTTCTAATAATTGACCAGTGCTTACTTGCTTAAAACTCTGGCATGCTCTATCGAGCCATGTCTGGAGTTACAGCATCTCTGTGCCTCTGTGTAACTCATATGACGATAGAACTATTTAGAATCTTCAAGTTCTGTCCCCTCTCCCCAAAAAAGCACATAAGTTTCCCAAGGGCAGGTTAATTTAGTTTTTGTGTTTATATCTTAGAGCCTAATACAATGTGATATAGATTGTAGGTGCCTAGTAAGTGTTTGTTAAATTGGACCTCCCCCAAATAATCATAAACATTAGCTAGTTCTGCCCAGAACCCAGCAGTTTAGCTCTTAAAAGCACTTTTGTGGGTTTCCCCTTAGTTTTGCCAGAATTGCTGAATTTGATCCAAGGAGTTACATTATCACCAAACTATGGAGCAGATGGTGTAAAAAGGGGTTATTGGAATTTTTGGGTAACAATTCACATCCTTCTTTCAGAGGGGTGTACTGTCCTTCCTCTAGGCTCAAGAGAACATAAGCAGCATGCTTAAGACAGTCAACTAAATATACACGAAACTCACCAAATTTAAGCTAAACGATGATCTATACAAGCCAAAGAAGTGTGGCGTTCCCTTACTCTAGTCACAAGCCATCCTTCAAAATGTTCAAGCTGATATTTCTCCTGGACAAGAAGTTTTACCTGAAAGGATTCTGATCTGTGTCTTGGAAGCCAGGACATACTCCAGCTCTTCCTAAAATAACAAATACTTTTCCCCTTATTGATAGCAAGGTTATTTTACTTTATTTTATTTTTTTGCTTTTTGGAGGGGGAAAGGCAGGGCAGTTGGGGTTAAGTGACTTGCCGAAGGTCACACAGCTGTTTTTGTGTTAAAGGTCTAAGGCCGGATTTGAACTCAGGTCCTCCTGCCTCCTGGGCTGGTGCTCTATTCACTGTGCCACCTGGCCACCCCCAGCAAGGTTATTTTAAAGTAGTCTGCCAAGGGAGAACAACTGATTTAAGAAAAACCCAGAAATTAATAACTATAACAATAATGATAACTAGTTCTTATCTAGCACTTTAAGTTTTACAAAGGGTTTTACACATATTATCTCCACTGATCCTCACAATAACCCTGAGAGGTAAGTGCAATTATTATCCCCATTTTTCAGATGAGACAACTGAGGCAGAGAGCAATTAAGTGATTTGCCTAGGGTCCTACATATGCCAGAAAGTATCCAGGGCTGGATTTGAATTCAGGTCCTTCTGATTCCAAATTCAGCATTCCATCCACTGCCCTACCCAGCTGTTAACTATTAGCATTTCCAGTATCTGTTTCTCTCCTCCTTGCTTCTCATGAGACTTATTTCTAACTTCTTCCAGGGAGTTTTTTCAGGGAGATTTTTTTTTAAGAGCCAATAATGCTATTGCTCATAAAGTTTGTTTATGCTCATCCTGGTCATCAGAGTAGGAGGAGCTATGGGCACAGTGCATTGCATATACAAAGAAATTTATGTTTCATATTATGTGTGAACTAGAAATATTTCTGTTTAATAATTAAGAGCCATTCCCAAGGTGCAGTGGGGCTCATGATATGAATCTATCTTCCTTGTCATCTTACCCTACAAGGTCACATTTAAGAAAAATGACCATAGGCTCCAAAGGTATTCATGCAGGAGGAGCCCCTTTCAACCAAAGCTTCCCTTGGGATAAGTTACATTAATATGTCAATCTATGGACAACAGTTCCCTAATTATAATGGTTTCTTGTTAATGGTGACAAATGTTACGGCCGTTATAGGATTTATACTATCAATAGCTATTGATTGAGAAAATAGAAGATGACTAAACTACTAGCTGTGTGCCTTTTAAATGGATTTATTACTTACAAGATCTGATCTTGAAATTTTTTTGTTATACTACTTTTGACAAACACTAATATAAACGTTTGCATATGTAAAGAATAGAAAAAAAGATTGTATGTTAGACCATTCCAGTTATCCTTTCCACATCACAACTTTCCCCTTCAGGGTTTTGATACATTTCAGGGCAGCATAAGAAATTAAATGGGAATTTGGGGGAAGTTTTGCAGAAACCACACACAATACAGAAAAAACTTAGAAACCCAGAAATACACAAAATATATGCACAGTATTTATAGTATCAACATATTTTATCTTTTAATACTATAATAATTCAGATTTTCCTGGTACAAAAGGAGGGCCAAAAATTTTTACACAGATTTTCCAGATAGCAGGGAGACCGTGCCCCTGAATCCTGTAATATGGAAGGGATAACTACACACAAATTAGTTTTTAAAGTACAAAATAGTTTCAGCACTTTATTCAAAGCTGTGTCAAATGCAACAAAGATATCAAGAATGAGGAGGACTGACAAAATACTGTCAGAGTTGGCAATGAAAGAATATTGGTGTCTTTGAAGAGATTTGAGGAGATAAGGTTTAGAGGAATTGATCTGTCACAAAAGTGATCACACTAACAGAATAATCAGCGAGCTATGGAAAAGTAATTGTACTAGCTGAGGAGTTCAAGCCAGTAAAAGTGTGATTTCTCTAAAAGAAAATGGAGATTCTTTGTGGCCCAGGTATCTCTAACATAAGGATTATGTACATATGTATCATTACAGGCAGTGATCACAGAGGCATTTGTAAAGTTCTTTCTAAACTTTGAAACTTAAGCAACTGGAGAGAATCATCAAGAACCAATACTGACTCTGAGACAGGATATTGGTCAGTTATACTTCATAGTCATCTCCCTGATTTTTCACTCAAAATACAGAGACATTTTATTTTTTTCTTGATCCATGATTTCATTAGTGTAAGGAACTTTTTTTTTTGAGGAAATTCCTTCTACTGATTCAGATTAACAACTCTTTTGTAACTGGTAATCCTAGACAGGTATTTGGGAACACTGATAATTTAAGTGGCTGGTCTATAGTCCCAGAGCCTCCATGTGTCAAAAAACAGGATTTAATCCAGCTCTTCCTGACTATAAGACCCATCCTCTATCCACAATATCACACATTGCCTGTCTCAAGGATTGTGGTGGATATTCACTGCCAACAACGACCAAAAAATACTTGTACAAACGGGGTGGAAGAGCTTGAAGAAGTTCTCATTAAAAAGAGAAAGTAAGGCCAAGAAAGGAACAAGAGCCCCCAAATTCAGGAGTATGGATGGCATCATTGGATGATAGGTTTAGCTGGAAGGAACCTCAAAGGTCCTTTATTCCAAGCCTGTCATTTGGCAACTAAGGCCCAGAGGGATGCTTATGATATGTATAAGGTCACATAGTAAGTAGCAAAATTGAGATTTGAACCTCTGTCTTGCTTTCTCAAGTCTCTCTTCACTCTAGTCCATCCTCTACTCAACTGTCAAATTGATCTTCCTAAAAGACGGGTGTGACTGATGGAATCCTAATAAAGTTGCCCCGAGGCCCAATATTCTAACTTCCTTATAGGTCCCACTGAGCAGCAGGACCACTTCCCCGAACTAGCCACTTCCCCCTTTCCCCCACTCAATATCCTAACTTCTTCATATATACCTCACTGCTCACTAGAACAACAGGTGTGTCCATGAACTCATATTTCTCACAGAACAGCAGGCGCTGTTGTAAAAGGCAAAACAAAGACAAAGACAGAACAAAACAAGAAAACCAGTCCCTATTCTCTAGGAGCTCACAGACTAATGGGGAAGACAGCCAAAGACAGACAAGATCTATAAGCATAAACTGGGGGTACTCTCAGAGGGAAGGCACAATTATCAGAGAATAATGGAACAGGTTTTTTTTTTACAAAGATGGGATTTTGATGGAAATGTAAAGGAACCAGGAAAGCTAGGAGGCATAGATACAGGAGGGGAAGAATTCTAGGGATTGGGGACAGCCAGTAAAAATGCTCAGAGTCAAGATATGGGGTTTTGTATACAAGGAATAGCAAGAAGGCTAGAGTCATTAGATTGCATAGTACTGGAGGTGGGGTGGGGGTGGAATAAGATATAAGAAGATTAGAAAGGTAGGAAGGGGTCAGATTTTGAAAGACTAAAAGCCAAACAGAGAATTTTAGGTTTGATCCTAGATCAACAGGGAGTTAACAGTAGAATTAATTGAATGTTGGGGGAGAGGAGGCAGTGGGTTCACATGGTCATGTCGTGGTTTAAACTCTGCCCACCCAGGGATGCCAAAAACTGTTGGAGTTTTGTGATGTGTTGTGGTGGAACTGTCTCAAAGAATTCAGTCAGACCACCTCTAATCCAAGTATAGGCATTTATTGAGATTGACACCTCTCATGAAGCCAACTGAATTCCAAGAGGAACCAGCAACTTTAGAGAGAGCAAGATGGATTTTTATAGGGTAAAGATGTAATTACATAACAGAAATTATGAATATTAAAAAGGCAAGAGGGGTTTGTTAAAGGATTGGGTAATAGGAGAGAGGTCGTAGCCACAGTAGAACTACACATGTGAATACCCACAATGCATATAGAAAACCCCATTTGGGGAGGTATCTATGTATGATAATGATATTACAATAAGCCTCTCTACATCATACGTCCACTCCAGGTCAGTTCTTTACTGTTACTGCGCAGGTGCCTGCTTATGGAAAGTCCCTCCTTCTATTGTTTTAGGGTCCACATTCTGCTTGAGCATCCTGGTGGTGCTTTCTAATTGGCTGAGTATTGTGGTCCTAAGACTGGATGGATGTGGTTGTTGTCCAGTGCATGCACACACCTGCCATTTCTGTGGGAAATATGAGGAAAGGGTCTGGGGGCAGAGGCTAACTAGAGGCAGTGGCTGAGATCCCATCATATGGACGCGCCTGCTGTTCTGTGAGAAATATGAGTTCATGGACACACCTGTTGTTCTAGTGAGCAGTGAGGTATATATGAAGAAGTTAGGATATTGAGTGGGGGAAAGGGGGAAGTGGCTAGTTCGGGGAAGTGGTCCTGCTGCTCAGTGGGACCTATAAGGAAGTTAGAATATTGGGCCTCGGGGCAACCTTATTAGGATTCCATCAGTCACACCCGTCTTTTAGGAAGATCAATTTGACAGTTGAGTAGAGGATGGACTAGAGTGAAGAGAGACTTGAGAAAGCAAGGAAGACTTCTGTGAAGTAAGGAAGCCAGCCGGCAGATTATTACAATTGTCTAAGCATGAAGTGATGAGGGCCTGCCTCACTGACCCTGCCAGAGGGTGGCTATAATGTCAGAGGAGAAAGCAGGGTGGATTTGAAATACACAAACAACAGGACTTGACAATTGATTGAATATGGGAGCTGAATCAAAGACAAGATCTAGGTTGCGAAATTAGATTTCTAAATTTCTCTCTGTGTGTTCACACACGTATATGATATATATGAAATTACTTCAACAATATTAAATGGAAATAATAACAAAAAACCAAAACTGAACCCTGTCTATTACTAATGATCCTGTGTAATGATATTCCTGGAGAAGAATTGAGGAAGGATATCTCCTCCTCTTCTTTGCAGAGAAGGGGGTCTGTGCGTGGGTAATATTTCACCCACTGTCAAACTTAAGTTGATATGTTGGTAGGTTTCCCTGAACTGTATTTTTCCCCCTTGTTTTCTTTGCTCATCCTTTGTTATAAAGAAGGGATCCGTAGACAAGAGGAAGGAGGGGAAGGATATATTTGGGAACTAAAGAGATACAAAAACCAAAAAATGAAACAAATATTTAAAAGAAAACATGAGTATCACAGAGAATGTAGAGAGAGGACTAGAGAAAAGTCAGAATTTCACGCAAACTTCTTTACTTTTTATGGTAATACCGACTCTCAGTATCTCCAGAGTGGTTGAGGGTGGAGATGGGGATATTGTTCTAATTCAGGAAAAGCAGCATGCTGCTATCAAGAACACTGGCTTTGGAATCTAAGTTTGAATTCCAGCTCCCTTCCTACCTGAGTGACAAGTTTCACCACCATGCTGAGACCTCAATTCCCTCAACTGTAAAATGAAGGTACTAAGATACCTTCCAACTCTAAATCCTATGATCTGGGGGTGAAAATATCCCTGAAAAAATTTTAGATTCCATTTTTATTGGCTCTGTATTTCTAGACCAAAAAGTTTCTGGGTCATCTGGTTTCCTGAGTCCATTACTGTATGTTCCTAGTTCTCAGGTCAAGTAAATCTTCCACTACGAATGACTAAAATTAGCTTGCATTTGGATAATATGAGTCACTTTTTACTGGAGTTTGAATCAGTTTTAGGAGAGCTAAATATTTAGGTTTTTAAGACCGTACATTTTAGAGACACCATAGAGCCTCTCCACATGTACAATTGTCCCAGAGGCATCTCCCAAATAGTCTTCCCATCATAGCAATAATACAACTAGGACATGCTATTTTGTTACTGGGGCAAGATTTCTTGTAAATTGGTGTTTTATATGAATCATTAAGTAGGCTGAGTTACTGGGGTTGGGACAGAGGGTTAACAGGTAGTAATCACTGAGGATCAAATTATTTGACTTTGGAAAGCTCTTAGGACAGCTCCAAACAAACAGCAAGCACTTAATAAATGCTGTTCCCCTCCCCCCTCCTTTCCCTCCTCTTTCTTTATCCCCAGAAATCTCTCTCCACTACAGGCCAATGGAGGCATGTCTGAATGTCCTATTGGGCAGTCCAAACCCTGCCTCTGACCAGCAGTAAGACCATGATTCAGATCACAGACAGAGAGAGGTCACTTGAAGGATAAAAGTACATTAGTTAATAGAGCAGGGCCATGGAAATATCTCACTACCTCCCTAAGAACAATACACTTGGTTTGCTTGTTGCTGAGTGTTCTTAATCTTCCACTGACTCCACTGAATTACTAATAAAATGAGAGGCATGTGAAGGATGAGATACAAGTGCAACACTTGAAATGCCAGCTCCATTTATTTCCCTGCATGGTTTTGGCAGGCAAACCTATCCCTGGAGAGTCTCAGTTGCTGGGCACAGGCATGCTTCAGTTACACAAAATGATACTTTAATGCACAGGTTGGTCTTTGAAATAGGTTGAAGTTATTGCAGAATGTTTATAGGGAGAGATTAGTCATACCAGCTAGCTATACATGGACAGACCTAAATATATTCAAACATTCTATATGTTAATGAATGGGTTATTTGTGAGTGGAACTAGTAGCAAGGATCCTCACTCTGGCATGCTCAGAAACTGTCTAGTGATTGCTTTATCCCTCCATTCTGGTCTCATTGAATTTTTCTCCAAATCACAGAATCCCCACCACACCCTTCTTTGTGTCTAGATCAGAGGTTTCCAAACTTATTTGGTCTACCCCTTTACAAAAAAAATAAATTACTCGGCTCCCCACCCCACCCCAGAAATCTACTTTCTTTAACTAATGTTTTTTTGAAATTTGTAACATTTCAAAAAATATATGTATTTTTTAATGACACATTTTAAATTTAATAATTTATTGTCAATTTGTGGGGTTTTTTCTGCATTGAAATTTTGATGATACCATATTGCATTACATAACCATATAATATCATATCGTAAACAAGTCATTACATGCACCTGTTTCTGCCAATGTATATTGGACTTCCCAACAATGCGTGACACATTTGCCTACCAATACTTGCTTGTTAAGCCCTATTGGCAGGTTTGACCACTGATGGGTTATAAATTTTGTGTGCTTATTTAGAAAACAATATAATCACTATGACTTCAACTCTGTTACACAACAGATGAAACATAAACAATTTTTTCAAAATTCTCTTCTTTCTTTATGCTTCTGTCTCCCCCTTATTTTTATTCAACACCCCGAATCACATCTGAGGCTACTACCACCACCCCCATCATTCCAGCATCCCCCAGCAGGTGGGATTGCCCACTTTGGCAATCTCTGGTAGCTCTTACTCTAACTCCTCCTCCTATATGTTTGGTTCTTCCTTAATCCAACTTTTTTTCTTTTTACCTTTATATGAAGATCCTTTTGAACTTCTGGAGTCAGCAAAGGTGTTCCTATAGTTTATGTTTCTGGGTGCTTAGAATATAGCTAATATAGTATAATGCCTTCTGGCATGTATTTGGCCCCTTTGCATAGCTTAGCATACCCCTCTTCCCTTGACCAAAGGCTTTTTTTGTGGTGATTGTTATGCCCTTACATTGGTTTATATCCTGCATCCTTGCAAAAATAATCATGAAAACTGGGAATGGAGATGAGAATTGGAGGAATTTTTAAAAATCATAAGTTCAACACTTTGAGATGCTCATCCGGTCCTTTCTGAAACATCACTTATAAGTTTGGAAACTGGAAATATCATGAAGCCAACAACATATATAGCATATTGGTATAGGCATGTATATCAGTATACACATATGAAAAATGAGCTGCAGGTCATAGAATGGAGTGGACCCCAGATCCTGAATAAGAGATGACTGAAGCGAATTTTGGTTATTTTTTTTTAGCACTAAGTTCATCTTGTTATCAACGAACATCTCTGAATATGAATTTATTCCATAAGGATACATGGGATGAGATAAACATTAAACTCTTAAAGTCAACAAAAACAATGGAAGGGTAAAATTGGGATTCTTGGCTAGAGGAACTTCCATAACTGACTGAAATGATCTCCTTCCGATGAAACAGGAAGACTTGCTGAATGAAGCTGAAGCAAAATTTGGAAGAAGCAACTGCAATCCTCATTAATGCAGCCCATTTCCCCAGAGGTGGGTGGAGCTTTGCATTTATGACATAGTAGGAAACCGTCCAGCGGGGTCCAGTCCTTGAAGCATGTTTGGTGTACTTTGATGCATATCTCCACATGGAGACCTTTGAGCCTATTTCTGGAAGTGAATGATATAATGGAGGGGCCCTCCCTCCACCACCCCTTATTCAGAGCATGCAAAGGCATTCAATGACTATTTCCAGTTAGCTCCCTGTGTGGCAACATAAAGAAAAGCCTTGTAATGATCTAATGAGCCAGAACTAAACCTCATACCAAAGAGAAACTGCTATAAGCCTTTGGGTGGGCTGCCTTACTCAGGCTGCACTGTAGCTCTGCAAAGGATACTTTATAACCAAAAAGATTACCATAATTCTTCGTTCTTCTCACTCAAAAGCTGTCATAAAAGAGAAAGGGAGATTGCGTCTGTTTGTGCCTTTTATTTACACACTCAGATCCAGTTCAGCAACCAATTGAAAGGCTTTGTCATCACACAGTATTGTCTGTGCATGCTCTAAATTGGGGAGGGGGAGAGCAAGGCTCTATTATGTGACATCACACATTTCCAAAAGTAGGCTTAGAAGCCTCCATGTGGTTAGGCCAAAGTAGGCAGAAAGAAAGGCTCACGCTCCAATGATAGGAGGTCCCATTGGCCAGCCTCCTACAACACACACACACACACACACACACACACACACACACTGTTTGTTCTTCACTTTTTAAGAGGACCAATGACATCATGGCTGATGTCTTGACTTCAGAGTTGCACAAGTCACCGGTCTCAATCTCTCTTCCAAAGCCTAGTGGCAAGAAAAGTCGAGATAACTGGTGATGGTCTGAGAAGCAGTGGCTGACCTTGGTGTCTTTGATGTCTGATCAAGCTCTACGACAGTGGTTCTGAACCTTCCTAATGCCGTGACCCTTTAATACAGTTCCTCATGTTGTGGTGATCCTCAACCATAAAATTATTTTCGTTGCTACTTTATAACTGTAATTTTGCTACTGTTATGAATCTGATATGTAGGATGTCTTTTCATTGTTACAAATTGAACATAACCCACAGGTTGAGAACTACACTCTAAGTGCTCCACAGCACGTGCTTCAGCTGTCTTCATGGCCCTTGGAACAAATTGTTCTCATCTGCCCATTCTTCTGGGGAAGTCTTCACATGCTGAGGTTAGATACTTACTCCCCCAAACTGATGGGTTTGAGGCCTGTTGGTTACCCTCAGCCTTGTTTTAGCCTGTCTGCTGAGATGATTTACCAGGCTTACCAGCTGCCACTGATCATGCTACAGCTTCTTGGAGCCACAGGTGAGAAATAGATGAAAGATGAACACCAGAGGCGGATGCACACCCCTGAAAAGGGTTTGGCAAGCCCTCTCACCAGAGGTGCTAGCCCTCTTTGAACATCACACACACACACACACACACACACACACACACACACACTGAATTCCAGAGATACGCATCAGGCAAAATGTATTTCATGGTTAGATGAGTTTGGTAAACACTGGATTAGCCAGTATCATTAGATCTCAGTGCACATTACTGAATATGAAATCTGTTGAGTAAAAACATGCATTTTCATTTTTATAAGTATATTTTTACAAGCATTTATAATTTGTCTTTCCAAAGCCACACCACTTAAGGAAGATTTTAAAAACAAAACCTCGTTACAGACGTGCAGTCCAACAAAACAAACCCAAATGCTGGTATTGACCATGTCTTAGAATATAGTCAATTTCAGAATTTTATGTTCATCACCTTTCTAGTACGAGGTGAGTGGCATGTTTCATCTTCAGTCTTTTGGACTCATCACTACATGGATTCTAAAGTTCTAGAGTTCTAAAGTCTTTCAAAGTTAAAACATAGTAAACCATATAATAGCTCACTTTCTTGTATAACAGCAGAAAGTCACTCTATGTCCTATGACTGTATATATACACTTGGTTTCATTATAAACACACAAAACTCTCTGAAAGAAGAACATAAAGAGGTAAGGAGACTTAAACCTTACTTAGTGTGCCAGTAAAAAGGAGAATAAAATCCCCTGTGGCAATTTGGGATTATAGCATTGTAACA
>CM053588.1:270333698-270366198 GCA_028646515.1 Pseudochirops corinnae
ACTAGGTTAACTTAATCAGTCACTTATTTAGCAATCAGTTACTAAGTATTGCTAATCACCAAGTACAATCATTAGAAAAATACAAAACTCCAACCCCTAGGTCACTAATAAGCCATGTTTTCATCACAGCATTCAATATCCAAGGAGAGATCTTTTCTTCATCTTGACTCAGGGTGGTTTCTCAGATTCCCTGGATCCCCTTCCATGGTCTCAGCTTCTACCTGAATCCTCCAAATAGTCACCTGGATTCAGAGGCAGACACCTCCCAGGTCCTTGTTCAGTCCTCCAGGCAGTTCCTGCTACATGCTGAAGTCCACAGGGTCCAGTACATCTCCAAACCTTCACAATTTCTGTTCCTTGGAATTCAAGGATCAACCAAGCCACAAACAAACAGCCAGTTCATCTGGCCCTAGGACTCAGAAGAAATCTCAGCTTTCCAGGTGGCAGCAACAACACTGGCCTTTCAGGAAGCAGCAGCCACTTTGGCCTCCCAGGCAGCCTTCCCAGCAGCAACTACAGCCTTCACCAGATCTCTCAGCTTCTTCCACCAGAATTTTGTCGGGAGAAAATTCTGACAGTCTCTCTCTGGGGTTTTTCTTATATTCCTGTTTCAGCCAACCCTTTCCTGTTATGTCAGCAACAGGAGACAGAGTTCACACCTTCTGTTTCTTTCAGAGAGGTTTGATTGGTTACTAAGGGCTAAGTACCTGCTTATTTGACATACCAAAAAGGGGTCTTCAAATTTAAATTAATTATCATTATACACAGGAGCCACTTAGTCTAACCTATACACAAAAAGAACCCTGACCATAACACAGTTGAATTCTATCTACACTAGTTTGTGTTAACTCAGACTAAATTCAGACTAAATCACTGTTCAATTTTTTTGCTCATTAGAATCAGAAACAAGTGTCATTTGCCATTAATTTAACCAAAATTTTATGCAATTCTCCCGTATTTTTTTCCAATTAAGTTCCATCTCGTACTATTTATTTTAATCTTTCACAACTTTCAAAACAGAATAATCCTTGTTTCCTCCAAAGGAGTTTCTTTGACACCTTCCTTATGTAGTGTAATGCCAGATTTGAACAAGGCCATATTGCCTTTGTATATTTCCTCCAAAAGTTCAGAATGACTTCTTCAAAGATTGACTTTGAAAAAATTTCTTCTGATATTTTAACTTAGCATTTAATTTAGCTTCTGTGGAAGTAACTGGGTTTTAGCCAGAAAAGTAAAATGTGCTTCAGGATATAATAATAAGAAGAATTTACATTCAGAGATCTAGAGCTTAAAGGGGCCTCATGGGCCATCTAGTCCCATGCCCTTATTTTACAGATGAGGAAACAGAGGGCCAGAGAGGCTAAGTGATTTGCCCAAGGTCACAAGCAATAAACATCAAGCTAGGCTTGATGAACATAGGGTGACTGACTATAGAATTCCAAGCATGTACCACTTTACATTGCAGTTCTCACATAAAATTCTCCTCTAAGATTTCATCTATCATAATGAGGGAGGTGACCTCAATTTCTCAGAGGCATTATCCATGAGGTGCAAGTGCCAGCAGGGTCTACAGCAAACTAGAAAAACTTCCAGGAGGGACCCAGCAACAGACTTCATGGCTGATATCTAAGGACCAGCTTCACTAAGATCTGAAGAGCTCAGAACCACGTTGGTTGCAAAGATGATGAATTCAACGCATCAAATAGAAGACCATCCACCAAGATATAGGCAGGCTGATAATCTGCCTTCGTGGAAGGTAAGGTCACAGCATTGAAATCATGGCTTTCAGAAGGGCTGAAGTGTGTATCTTAATGTATGAATCCATCAGGAAATATAATTGTACACACCCACACCCACACCACACCCCTCCAAAAACACATACTCTGGCACTATTACAGAAACATTTTGTCCCCAACAAAAGCTAAACTGTCCTTTATTTGTACCCAGAATAAATAGGTACACAAGTGATCTTGAACAAGTAGCTTCCTATGATATCAAACACTGAACCAAGCTTCAGCAAACATATTTGGCTCAAATCCGAAGCCTGAGAACTTGTGGATTTTAAGTTTTGAAATTAATTCAGTCATCTGAATTTACTTTTGAACAATATAATTTCTTGCTTCTAAAAGAGGCAGTTTAAAAAATGAGGACCATAAGATTTCTTTCAAAGTAATGTTTTTGGCCTTTTTATGTCAATTCATATAAATGAGTTATTGCTCCTGTACTGTCCATTATACAGGATTAAATTACCCTTAGTGGGATACTAATGAGAGGCAGTGTCACGTAGTGAGTAGACAGCTGCTCTCGATGTCACAAAGACCTGGGTTTAAGTTCTATTTCTGACACATGAAAACTGTATGACATGGGGTCTGCCACTTATTTCTCGGTACTTCAGGCAATTCTCAATGACTGTACACTACAGAGAAGGTGCCAGTTTGCTTTGGTAGAGGGAGTTTTGCCGACTCTACCAAAGAAATCACTAGTCTAATCCTTATTCTTGTTGATGTTGAGATAAAAGTAGAATTCTCTGTGGTTTCAGGGGAGCTGCACAGGCTCAACATTGGCCCCTGGTATGAGAGGTGCATGAAGTGCCTTTGAGCCTGCCTCTAGATCTAAATCCTTAGCAGCTGAGAGCTGGAGGGAGCCTTAGAGACAGACCATGGAGCTCACTTTCTATACAGATGAGGAGACTGAGCCCCAACACAGCGAGAAAACTTGCCCCAAGTCTCCTGGCAGGTAGAGATCGTTTCATTCTTTGTACTTGTGTCCCAGGGTTCATCAGAGGGCCTGTACATTGCAGGTGTTTAATACTTGCCATTGCTTGGTTGATTATGCACTGACTCTTTCTGCTGCTTCTTTCCTTTGAGCTCTTTTGCCCTGACCCCTTCTTGCTTCTCTGTTCTGACAACTATCTTCTCAGTCTCCAATGATCTTGCTTTACATGAGCACCAGATTTGGAGTTAGAAGAGCCAGACTCAATGTCAGTTTCAAGTCAAACATGGTCATAATCATGTGAACCCCAAGTCAGCAATTTTCCTGAATTATCTTGTTCTCTCTAGAGATACATATTCACCAGGGTCATCTTCCCTGAGTTTCCCCTGCTCTAGAAGCTTTCAACCTTTTCCTCAAAGTAGTTTCTCCAAACACACACACACACACACACACACACACACACACACCACACACACACACACTCTCACACATACGCTCACACACACACACACTCAAACACTCACACACACACACACACAAACACTCTCTCTCTCTCTCTCTCTCTCTCTCTCTCTTTCTAACATTTCTATTCCAACAGTATCACCGTCCCAGGCCCTTTTGATTCCTTCAGGGGATGAAGGTATGTGTCTTAGCATGTCTTAGCATGGGATGTTATCCCAATGCTAACATTAGAATGCCCATTACTTTGGTTTTTGTCCAGATCTGTGATTTCATTGGTGTGGGGAGCTGCCAATCTGGAGCCTCCCCCACTAACACAAAAGAACAACAGCAGGACTTGCACCCAGGTTATCCTGAACCTATTAGACCACATTGCCTTTCACTGTGCATTCACTGGGCATCTCTTAAAAAAAAAAAGTTGTGCAGCCCCAGAATCTAGTCTAGTGACTGGGCTATAGTAGATGTTTAATGAATACTTATTAGTTGGCTGATTGATTAATCTAATTAATTAAGTCAACATTTATTAATATACAAGGCACCTTTTATTCCTGGATGCTTGGGATAGCAAGATAAAAATGAAATAAATGGCCCCTGACCTGAAGAGCTTATATTCTACTAGAGGCAGCTGGTGGCTCAGTGGATAAAAATTTAGGCTTGGAGTCAGGAAGATCTGAGTTTAAATCCAGTCTCAGACACTTACTAGCTGTGTGACCTTCAGTAAATCATTTAACATCCTCTGTCTGACTCAGTACCCTCATTATAAAATGGGGGTAATACCCTAACCCAGGGCTGTTGTGATGATCGAATGAGATATTTGTAAAAAACACTGAGTACAGTGCCTGGCACATAGTAGACATTAAATTGATGGATATTTGCCTCTCTCCCAACCCCCCAAACCATGGTGATATAAGCATGTGCACAATTAAAGAATTAGACACAATACAAAAGTAATTTTATGAAGTGATCTAATACACAGTATTTCAGTTAGATGTACACTTGATGGGCGTAAGGGGGTGGAATCAGACACATGCCCTGCCCCGCAACCACTTCATCCTTGGCCTGATAACATAAAAACTGCTCAGTCAGCTTCAGGGAGGCAAAGTAAGCACAATTTTGTGCAAATACATTTCCTACTTCAAGTAATTCTTTAATTTCATCTGAGTGTTCTGTTCACCAATGGGGATCACAACCCAGAATCAAAGAATAAATTCAACCACAAATAGTGGACCCAAGTATAAAGAGTGAAACAATTCCTATTCAATGGGAGAGACAAGTACATTCTTTTTCCCTCTCCCTCTCCCTCTCCCTCTCCCTCTCTCTCTCCTTCTCCCTCCTCCTCTCCCCCGTCCTCTCTATCTGTCTCTCCTTCATGTTCTTTTTCTCTCTCCCTCTCTCTGTCTTTGTTTCTTCTCTTTCTCTGTCTGTCTCTATCTATCTGTATCTTTCATATTCTTTTTCTCTTTTCACCTTCTGTCTCTCTCTCTGTCTCCACGTCTCCATCATCTTTGTTTCACCTCTTTATCTGTTTCTCTCTCTCTCTCTCATGTGTATATGTATATATATATATATATATATATATATATACACACACACACACACACACACACACACACACACACACACACACACATAAAGGTGTATCTCTATATAATGTATATATACACACATATATGCACATATAACATATGTATATTTTAAGTTAATTTTATTTTCCAATTAAAAGCATTTATTTTCTTTACCTCTTACCTCCCCATTTGAGAAGAAAAAAGTGCTTACAACAACTATTAATAATTAAGTAAAACAAATGCTTATGCTAAGTTTGTCTACGTGTTGAATCCATCACAGCTCTGTCAATAAGTGAGTATCCTTATCGTTGGTCTTCTGGAATCATGGATGGTCATAGCATTGATTAGAATTCTTAACTCTTTCAAAGTTGTTTATTTTTACAATATTGTCATCATTGTATAAATGGTTCTCCTGTTTCTGCTCACTTCATTTTGTATTGTACCCCAAATGATATTCACACACTCACAATTACATACTCATACATATTCACAACTAAATGAATAATAGTTTAGGAGCAAGGACACTAGTAGTTGGGGGAATCAGAATTTATCTCATCCAAGAGAATCTCACTGTTGGACCTTCCAATCCAAACCCACCTGAACAGGAATTCCTTTTTGAACATCCCCAACAAGTGGTCAATTAGCCTCTGAAGTGAAAGGGAAAAATATTCCCTCCCGAGGCAGCCCATTCTGTTTTGGGGCCATTCTAATTATTTCCTACAGTCTTAATAGATGGTGTCATGAGTTGCTGTAGCCAAAGTAATTGATTGCTTGTTGGCCAACCTTCTGGTGATGAGCCTCTCCAAACTTAATTAGGCTGGTTCTTGGACAAATGACCTACAGTCTTTTGCTGGGGTTGGATTCAATGTTTCCAAACTTGGGAGGATCTGCAAGGCTTTTTGTCCCGTTGGCATAACTTTCAAGAATTCAAAATCACCTCAGTGCCATAGTGAGGTGCCAGGGCAAGACTTTAGCAGAGAATCACAGAATTTAGAGCGGGTGTGTAAAGAAATATGGATTGGCTTTGAATGGCCTAGGCCAATGCTCTGCACAGAACAGATAATATACTTGTAACCATATGTGAGAGACTTGTATAATTCAAAGGGCACACAACTTTGAGGAATGATTTCACTTCTCTTGGCTCGTATCCTGCCATGCCCCAGGAATCCTGGAAAACTCTAAACACGGTCTTTTCACTCTTCTCTAGCCCCCTCTCTACTATTTTCTACCAATACATTGAGACTATCCCTCTACTGTAATTACAAAGTTCATAATATTATGGAAGAAAATTTTATTTTAATGTAAGTTTGGCTACTCTCAATCCCACTATCTAAGAACTGGATGTGTTACACTTCACTCCTTCCCTAGGATTTTCCAGTGTCCTTAAATGGTTAGGGGATCTCTTGTTTCTGCTATTGGCTCAAATTTCCACCAGTTGTATTCCACCAATTTAAAGGGGTTCAAGCACCTCAGTTCCATTTAACCACTTAATAGTCAGACAAGCTTTCACAAGGGCCTATTTACTTCATAAGTAATGCAAGAATAAACATCCAAACATTTCTCCTAACACTTCGGAGGTATAATCCCAACACTACTACCACCACCACTACTACTACCACCACCACCACCACCACCACATCTCTGGTGAGGGAAGGATTAGATTCATAGTTTAATTCACTTCCTATAATAGCAACAGTTCCACCCATATTTCAGGGCCACAGCCCTCCCTGGGCTTGAATTTGTCCTTCTGGCTTCTCAGGGCTTCCTTTCTCAGCTGGCTATAATATATGAGCTAGAATTATGGGATCCAAGCTCCCCATGGCTCAGGCACCTCGGATCAAGACTCAACTCTTGGCATCTAGAACTGAAAAGTACAAACAACAACAACAAAAAAAAAACAATTAAAAATGTCATGCCTGTTTCTTGGGGATACAGGGTCTAGTGGAAAGGAAGAGACTGTCCTGTCCTGCCCTTAGTGCATTGTGTCCCTGCTGTGAGTGAATGAGAATTTCACCAGGAAGATAGACCAACTTTGCCTCAGTCAATTAGATTTAAAGATACAGACAATTATAGCTACATGGCCAATAGAAAGATTGACTTCTAACCATTTAGTAGGCCAATGAAAAATGTCATCTCCCATATGAATGTCTCCATTTTAGGTGATCTGGGTATGTGCCAAAGCCCTGTTATATTAAAAAAAAAAAAGAGGAAATCAAATGAGTTATTCTTGAGTGAGTTACCCATTAGTCCCAAAGATATATGTTAAACTCTTAGAGTCTTTTAGTGTACCAAATAAAATGGTTTCTCTCAAGACACTCTTTTCCAGTTATTCTCTATCTATGTAAAGGATAGGTGGGTGGTAGGGAAAGGACAACAAAGGAATTCTCTCTCTCTCTTTTTTTTTTTTTTTTCCAGTTTTCACGTTTCTTACCAGCTCTAAGGCATGGCCAACCTGGTTCATGTCATTTCAAGGAAAGTGCAAATTTCTAGGGTGCTCAATCTTTTGGTGCCCTTTCCCCCCATGTAAGATTTAAGAAAAACCTCCAAAGAAATTCTCAAACTCTATTAATCATTTAAGTTAGCAGAAAGGGAGGAGAGAAGGCAGGATGAACCCAGAAAGACTACAAATGTGTGTTAACTTGTACTGGATGTAGAAAAACATTCCATAATTTGAGGGGAAAGATTCTTGATGTTAAAAGAATCAAGATTAATTGGTAAATATCTTCAAATAGTAACTGATAAATTTGATCTCATTATCCAGTACATGGAATGGTTAGTCAGTGAAAAGCTAACATTATAAATATTGGTGTAGGAGAGCCAGAGAGCTTGAACCATTTATTTCCAAGTCTGTCTGACTTTAGGAGTTTCCACAAAATGAAAGTCTGCACATGTTCCTCTTTGGAGTTCACTTCATTAACTACATTTTTACCTTCCACATAATACTACGATTGAACCCACAGGTCACTCACAAACCAAATCATACTTGATTCTTTATTTGACATTTTTTTGACTTTAAAAAAATGTTTTTAAAGACATGACAACAATGAATGCCAAAAAAATAAGCTGGCAAACATCTGCTAGTTCATTTACAGCCTCAGCTGGCTACTTAATTTGTTTTTTAAAAGAGTAGCTCGCATGAAATACCATGAGATACACGAATCTCTAGTTCATCTCTTGCCAAGTACAATTTTGAGATACCAAAACAAAAGTCTTGTGGCAGGCATGTCAATAAGTGGTCACATGACTAAAACAACATCTATGTCTCCTGAAGCAGCTCTCCAAGTCGTTCCAAGTCCTGGAACACAGGTCCGTACAAAAAGATCTCTGGTTTTTTAGCTCACCGTTAGGGGTCATTGGAGGTAAGGGTAAATTAAGATTGTGGAAGCAAGAATCATGCAAATTTAGAAAGCCAGATAGGATTTTCAAATCTCAATTAGTTCCCTTCCCAAATAGGATTCAGTTAATTTGGAAAAAGTGACAGATTATTTGAAATCATTCTTCCAATGGTCAAGAATTCTAGAAGAATCGGCAATTTCTTCTTGCCAAGTGGCTCTAGAATTTTACTGAAATATGGGTCAGAATGTTCTGAACTTGTCCCAAAGACCCTTGGTGTTATTCTTGCACAGAAGAGATCTAAGAATCAACTGAATATTACTTAAAAATTAATTCATAGTTTATGTAAATATAAATTGAGCATATTAGTTACAGGAAATTATGTCCTTGTCTTAGAACATTACATTTGTCTTATTCACTGAGGTTAACATTATTGAGAAATAAAGGCATTGAAGCAACTCTAAGGTTCTGCCTCATTCATTAGAGTGTCAAAGTTGACAAAAATGGAACATGACAGATGTCCTGTACTGAAGGAGGTACCTGGCCTGTCAATGTACTGTTTGGGGAATGGTTAATTAGCATAGCCATTCTAGAAAACAATTTAGAACTATGGCCCCCCAAAATCTCTAAACTGTACATAATTTTGACCCAGTAATATCACTATGAGGTCTTTGCTCCAAAGAGATCAAAGAAAAATGAAAAGATCCTATTCTTTCTTAAACATGTGTTCAACCATGTAACTCCTCTGTTCAAGCAGCTCCAGGGCCTCCTTTGTCAGTTCTATTTTGTCCCTTAAAGTCCTTCCCATTGGGGCGTTGGCCTGTCTTTCCAGGTTGACATCACATTATTCCCACCACACTCTCTGCATAAAAGCAAACTGGGCCATTTTTTGCTCCTCATCTACAACATCACATCTCCTGCCTCTGTACCATTGCCCAAGGTGACATCCCATGTCTGGAATACTCGGTCACTTCCACCTTCTGGAATGCATACTTGAAAGGAATTCAAGTCTCAGCCGAAGTGCTTTCTCCTAAATGAGGATGTTGGGGATCTTGCCTACTATTAATGCTCCTCTTTGAATGGATGTTTGTTATAAGAAGATGTTGAATTCCATCAGAGTTTGGCTTTGTGAAGGCTTCTCTCCCACTCAGAATGTTGGAGTTAACAGTCACATCTTATTTTGTTCAGTCATTCAGTCAGGTCTGACTCTTCATGATTCCGTGGACCACAAACTCTGATAATGTCCATGAGGTTTTCTTGGCAAAGACATTGGAGTGTTTTACCATTTTCTCCTATAGTGGATTAAGGCAAATAGAGGTTAAGTGACTTGCCCAAGGTCATACAACTAGTAAGTGTCTGAGGCCAGAATTGAACTCAGGTCTTCTTGAGTCTAGGCCTAGGGCTCTATCTAAAGAGCAGTCTACCTGCCCCACTAGCCACATCTAGCCACATCCTCCCTTTGAGTAATTCCTGCTCATTAGTCACCTCCCTTGACTCAACCCCTGAAGAATTTATGGAAGGAGCTGAGAAGGAGTTAGTGGGGCCACACAACCTGACAGACCCAGCCTTGTCCCAAATAGCTAAATGTCACTCTGACTCAAGTAGGAGAAAGCCTTGGAGCCAGTTAAGATCTGCTGTTGGGGAAGTATAGCAAAATGTATTAGCAATGAAGTCATCTCTCCTCTGAAGAATTTAAATATATAGACACGCATCATTAAAGAAATTCTGATTGTTCATAATCTTTGTATGAAACAAAATCAAGGAACAGAAACAGCTTGAAGAAATAGAGGAAATCACTTAGAAAGTGTCTGCCCCTAATAGGCACAGGAGAGAAAGCTATGAACACTGGAGAGAAACCTTTGTGCAGCTCTCAGAAGAGATGGTCAGAACCAGAAGTCTCTAATTTTGGAATCCACATTCTAAACCCCTCCAGAAATGGCTTTATCTTTTTCTGCAATTATCACTGTGCTACAACCTCACTGTAGCTGCCAAGCACTCCTCCTGCAACTGGGTGGGCCAGAAAGTTCACCACCCCCCAACTCAGAAGTCAGGATAATCCTGGTCCCTTCTAGGGCCAAACGAGAACTCTAGCAATCTCGGACTATAATTTCAAGAATGTGGAGCTCATTTTCAGATTTTCTTTTCCCCAAACCCACAGAGAAAATCATTCTGAACCCCTGACTTACTTTGTATTGACTTTACTTGTATTTTGTATTTATTTATCTGCAAAAGTACTAAGTGGCAGAGCCAGGGGGTGAACTCTGGTCCTCTGACCCCAAATGCAACTTTCTTCTCTCTACGCTATAAAGACTGGAGCCTGGGAATAACAACAGATCGTTATATAGTACATTGAGACCGAAGGGCAGTGAATAGGGAGCTGATCTCCAAGCCAGGAAAACCTGAGTTTTAGACTTGTCTATGAATTACCCTAGCTGTGTGGTCCTGAGCAAGACACTTACCGTCTCAGGTGGTCATCTCAGTCACCTTTAGCAGACAATAACTTGCAAAGTAGATGCCAATTTGCATTAGGAGGAGGAATTGTTTACCAGAAATGCCTTATACCAATGGAATCTCAGGTCTGGTTAAAAAAAAAAGAATGTATGTATAGACATTTTTTTTTCAGTTCTTTTTACTCGTGTCCAACTCTTCATGACCCCATTTAGTGTTTTCTGGCAAAGGTACTAGAATGCTTTGTTGTTTTCCTCCCCAGCTCATTTTACAGATGAGGAAAGTGAGGCAAATAGGATTAAGCAACTTGCCCAGGGTCACAGAGTTAGTGTCTGAAGATATTTAGATATAGATAGAGAAAAATATATCTATAGATATACACGTACACCTATATATACACATACATACACATATATTCAGTTAGGCGGCACAATGGATAAAGTGTTTGACCTGTGGTCAGGAAGACTCGTCTTCCTGAGTTCAAATCTGACCTCAGACACTTACTAACTGTGTGATCCTGGGCAAGTCACTTAACCCTGTTTGATTCAGTGTCTTCATCTATAAAATGAGCTGGAGAAGGAAATGACAAACCACTCCAGTATCTTTGACAGGAAAATTCCAAATGGCATTATGAAGAATCAGACACATGAAAAATGACTGAACAACAGCATAAAAACTCATAATACATATACACATACATTCACGTGCCTGTACATCTATCTATATCTTTCTATAAATATGTGTGTATATGTATATACATATATATGTATATATAAATATAAACTGTGTGTGTCTACGTAGAGAACTTAAATATATCCTTATGTGTGTGTGTATTTTTTAAAATATATATACATTTTCAGGGCTTGAAAATCCCTTTATATGAATCTCTAACTTGATCCTCATTATAACTTTATGGTACTCTAAGTATTACAGGTATCATTATCCCTGTCTTATACATAAGGAAATTGAGGCTAAGTGACTTGCTCATGGTTACCAATCTATTAAGTGTTAAATGCAGAATTTGAACCCAGGTCCCTTGGGACTCCAAATTCATTCTTTCTTACACTCTTTTCACTCTTTCACTTTCATTCAGTCTTTCCATTGTACTTTGCAATGTTTCCATTAATGCTCTGCTTAAAACGATCTAAGAAGATAACTTAGCTATCCTAATTGCTATAGCTTCATATTGACACTATAGGTTAACTTCTTCGGACATGACAACTTCACTGACGTTCACATGCTCTTAACTTAAGTGATTGGAGAATATTGTTCCAGACAACACATCTATAAATACATAACTGTAACCAAAGACATGCATGTTCTATTCTTGCTACACCAACCTGCTTTGTTCTTGGGTGGTTCTCAATATTATTGTTCTAATATCACTTATTTCTTGCTCTCATCCAAAGAGTCTCTCTCCCTTTAGGAATCTCTGGATTTAGCATATTTAACATAAATATATGTATTACAAAATAGCTAAGAGAAAATGGACCAGTGACCCATGTTCAACAGCAAAGAACAAACTCAAAACAATAGAAAAAATTCTTGAAACACCAATGGAGCTGGAGATTCTTTGGTAAAACTTCTTCTGTACCACCACCACCATTATCATCACCACCATGATCATCACCACTGTTATCACCACCACCATCATCATCACCACCATTATCACAATCACCATCATCATCACCACCGTTATCACCACCACCATCATCATCACCACCGTTATCACCATCACCATGATCATCACCACCATTATCACCACCACCATCATCATCACCGCCATTATCACCATCACCATCATCATCACCACCATTATCACCACCACCATCATCATCACCATCATTATCACCATCACCATTATCATCACCACCGTTATCACCACCACCATCATCATCACCACCGTTATCACCATTACCATGATCATCACCACCATTATCACCACCACCATCATCATCACCACCATTATCACCACCACCATCATCATCACCACCATTCTCACCACCACCATCACCATTATTACCCACTTGCCTCTAGGCCTTTTTTGCTTTTGTCTTCCCTTTGGAACTCTTGGCATGTGTCTGTATGCCAAGTCTGGATCCATCAATCTACCCCTCTTGCATGAATAGCTAGCTCTTAATGACACTGTTAGGTCTTAGCAATGTGTCCCCCAGTTCACTTTCTTCTTCCTGAAGTGTCTGCTCCAAATTTGTGTCTGTGCTCAAATCTGGCTCTCATGTACCTTCTGCCCATGGGATACTAGAAAATATAATCTTTGGGGATTTTTTCCCAAAAAAATGTGACTACCCTCATGCTCTGAGGGACAGGAGAAAAGGAAGGGGGAAGAAGAGAGAAGGAAGAAGGAGGGAAGACAGTGAGAAAAAAAAGCACTTGTTCGTGCCTGAAAATACTACATTCAGTCAGTCAATCAGTACTCTCTCCCAAAAGGCACATAATCCTAAACCTGATGATTAGGGCAAGGAGGAGTTTACAAATCAGATGTATATAGTTAGAATGTTTCCTTAATACTTAACATTGGTGGTTTCAGCAATGTAAATTCTTCCCATTTATACTTATATAGGTAATTAGAATGTGAAATCCTTAAGGGCAGGGACTAGTTTTTGCCTCATTTTGTATCTCTAGCACTTAGCACAATGCTAGGGAAACAGTAGGTGCTTAATAAATCCTTGTTGACCTAATAAAAAGATTTCATGACTTTCTGTGGCCAAATGTATATACACACATATACCTACATACATATGTGTATGTATATATACATGTATTTGTGATATTTTTGGAATTCAAAGAACTTCAAATAAGAACAAATTTTGAAAAACTGAATTACAAGGGGCAGTTAGGTGGTGTAGTGAATAGGGCACCGGCCCCCCTCCAAAAACCAAAAAAAAAAAAAAAGCCCAAAAAAATAACAACTGAATCAGCAAAAAAGTCATACAGATTCTTCATCCTGTCCCTAAGTTCAGAATTCTTTCTTGCTCCTCACTTGAATGAAAAAATATGAGACCTTCTCATATCAACGAGAAGCATCCACTCACGACGAGCAAGGGTAAGAAGGCTGCAATGGTTTAGATTTTTTCTTCATCACTTCCGTGGGTTGAGGGAAAAATAAAATATTTTTATGTTTAAAATTTACTGAATCCTGGGGAAATGATTTGGGAGAAAGCAGTTCTAATAAAAAACAAAATAAAAAACCCTTTATTAACTAGAAATAGGAACAAGACATGTAAATTCTAGGTAAAGAAATTCCCTCTCCCCATGCAGGTCGGCACCTCCTCTGCATTTTATAGCCTTACAGAGTGTGGCCTAGAACAATCAGAGCTTAAGCAACTTGTTCAGTGTCACTTAGGCAGGTTATATCAGAGAAAGAACTTGAACCAAGGTCTTTTTGCCTTTGAGATCAGCTATCTAGTCCACAACATTGTTGATATATCAACAAAAACTTAAAAGCAAGATATGCTTCTGATAATCTGCAATGTTAATACTTCCATTAGTTAGTAACTGAAATATGCCTCTCAGATTTATGCAGTCTAACCATCCTCAGACATGAGAGTAATTAGAGGACTCTAAATGTAATCAGTGAAAATAATAATAACTATTTTTAATGAGTATAGTTCATCAAATTTCTGATTCTTACTACCATCACATATATCACTGCTATGTGGGAAAAACTTATGAACACTTGTCTGACAGAAAAAATGATTTAGAAATATACCATGGATGAACTAGATAGACTGTTACAGATACCCATTGTAAGTTATATAAAAGATGTCTAAATCTAGAAAGTGCCAAAGTTGATACTCTAGAACTTAATAGAAATGAATGGGTTTCAATATTTCTTTTCTGATGAAGTTCTACCCTACCTTGTTATCTGAGGCAAGAAGCATGAAAACTGCCTCTCAATCAGTTGTTTAAGACAAATTTGGTCCAAAGTAGTGTCTAGAACCGCTGTGAATCATGGTCTTGTCATGGTAAAGGAACTTGTGTAGCTCAGTGAAACTATGAGCCATGTCATACAGGGCTATTCAAAATGGACAGGTCATAGATGAGAGTTCTGACAAAAAGTGATCCACTGGAGAAAGAAATGGCAAACCATTCTAGTATCTTTGCCAAGAAAACCCAATGGACTATATTGAAATGATGAAAAGAGATGATGTCAGAAGATGAGACCCTCAGGTCAGGAAGTGGGGAAAACCAGAAAACAACCACAAATAGCTCCAATATTAATGAAGCAGTTGGAACAAAGCCAAAAGGAAGCTCGGCTGAAGACGTATCCAGTGATGAAGTCAAAGTCCAATGTTGTAAAAATCAATTTTGCGTAGGAACCTGGAATATAAAATCTATGAACTAAGGTAAACTAGATGTGGGCAAACGTGAGACAGAAAGATTAAATATTGACATCTTGGGTGTCAGTGAACTTAAATGGATGGGAATGGGTGAATTTAATTCAGGTGATCACTACATAGACTACTGTGCGCAAGAATCCCTTAGAAGAAATGGAGTAGCCCTCGTAGTTGACGAAAGGGTGAAAAAAGCAGTACTGGGGTATGATCTCAAAAATGAAGAAAAGATATCTGTTTGAATTCAAAGCAAACTGTTCAACATCAGAGTAATTCAGGTCTATGCTCCAACCACTGATGCCAAAGAGGGAAAACCTGACCAGTTCTATGAAGAACTACAACACCTTCTAGAAATTACACCCCCCCCCCCAAAAAAAAGATGTCACATTCATCATAGTAGATTGGAATTTTAAAGTAGGAAATGCAAAAATAATCAGAATAAAAGGCAAGTTTGGCCTTTTGGAGTACAAAATGAAACAGGGCAGAAACTAGCACAATTTTGTCAAGATAACTCACTGATCATAACAAACTCTTTTTCAACAACCCAAAAGACAACTCTATACATGGGCATCACCAGATGGTCAATACTTAAATCAGACTGATTATATACTTTGCAGCCAAAGGTGGAAAAGCTCTATGTAGTCAATTAAAATAAGATGTAGAGCTGACTGTGGCTCAGATCATGAGCTTCTTATTGCAAAGTTCAGACTTAAATTGAAGAAAGCAGGGAAAACCATAGGACCATATAGGAATGACCTACATAACATCCCTTATGAATATGAAGTGGAAGTGATGAATAGATTTAATGGCGTAGATCTGGTAGATAAAGTGCCTGAAGAGCTACACACAGAGGTGCACAACATTTTATAGGAAGCAGCAACAAGAAACATTCCAAAGAAAAAGAAGAGCAAGAAAACAAAATGGTTGTCTGAAGATGCATTTACAAATAGCTGAGGAAAGAAGGAAAGCTAAAGGGAAAGATATATCCAACCAAACACAGGATACCAGAGAGTAGCAAGGAGAGATAAGAAGGTTTTCTTAAATGATCAATGCAAAGAAATAGAAGAAAGTAATAGAATGTGAAAGACATAGACAAGAGATCTCTTCAAGAAAATTAGATACCAAGGGAAAATTTCATACAAAAACAGGCATGATAAAAGATAAAAATAGTAGGGATTTAACAGAAGCAGGAGAAATTAAGAAGAGGTGGCAACAATACACAAAAGAGTTAAATAAGAAAGATCTTAGCATCACTGATAATCACAATGGTGGGGTTACTGATGTAGAGCCAGACATCCTGGAGAATGAAGTCAAGTGGGCCTTAGGAAGTACTGCTAACAGTAAGGTGAGTGGAGACATTTAAAACTGAGATATTGAAGACCCTGAAAGATGCTGCTGCTAAAGTACTGCACTCACTATGCCAGCAAATTTGGAAAACACAATAGTGGCCACTGGATTGGGAAAGATAAGTTTATATTCCTATCCTAAAGAAGGACAATGCCAAGGAATGTTCAAATTACTGGACAATTGTACTCATTTCTCACAAAAGCAAGGTTATTCTTAAGAGTCTGAAAACTAGGTTTCGGCAATATGTAAACTGAGAATTACTGAAAGAGCAGGCTTGTTTTCAAAGAGGCAGAGGAACTAGAGACCAAATTGCCAAGATTGGCTGGATTATGGAGAAAGCAAGGGAGTTCCAGAAAAACATCTTCTGCTTCTCTGACTACATTAAAAAGCATTTTATGACTGTGTGGGTCACAATAAAATGTGGCAAGTCCTCAAAGAGATGGGAATACCAGATAACTTACTTGTCTCCTGAGGAAACTATATGGGGGCCAAGATGTAATAGTTAGAACCAAACATGGTACAATTGATTGGTTTAAGATTAGGAAAGGAGTATTACATGACTGCATATTGTCTCATTTATTTAATTTATATGCAGAGTACATCATGCTAAATGCCAGACTGGATGAATCAAAAGCTGGAATTAAGGTTTCCAGGAGAATTACCAATAATCTCTGATATGCAAAAGATACCACTCTGATGGCAGAAAGTGAAGATGAATTTTAAAAGCCTTTTGATGAGAATGAAAGAGGTGGGTGTAAAGGCTGGTTTGAAGCTTATCATTAAAAAAAGAAATCCAAGATCTTGGCTCCCCTCATTTCCTGGCAAATAAAAGAAACAGAAGCAGTGTCAGATTTTATATTCTTGGACTCAAAGATCACTGTAGGTGACAACAGCAGCCATGAAATTAAGACACTTGCTCCTTGGAAGGAAAGCTATGGCAAATCTGGACAGCAGACTAAAAGCAGAAGCATCATCAACAAAGGTTTGTATAGTGAAGGCTGTGTTTTTTCCAGTAGTGATGTATGGTTGTAAGAGTTGGACTATAAGGAAAGCTGAGGGCCACAGAACTGACATTTTCTTATTGTGGTTCTGGAGAAGACTTTTGGACAGCAAGCAGATCAAATGAATCAACACTTGAATGAATTAATTCAGAGTCTTCACTGGAAAGTCAAATATTAAAGCTGAAGCTTACTTTGGCCTCACAATGAGAAAGCAGGACTCATTGGAAGAGACCTTGATGCTAGGAAGGCAAAAGGAAAAGTGGATGACAGAGGATGACATGGATAGATATTGTCATGGAAACAACGATTGTGAACTTAGACTTTGAAAGATAGTGGAAGATAGAAGGGTCTGGCATGCTGGGGTCAATGGGGTCAAAAAAAAAGTCAGACATGACTGAAAACCTGAACAATAAAGTATATAGAAAGACTCTCAGGCACTGTCCTTGCAGGGGAGAACAGAGATTTTGGGACCCTGTGAGGCTACTGCTGGAGAGGTGGGAGGGCAGGGAAGGGAAGACAGTGCTTTAGCTCAGTGGGATGGAAGGAGAAACCAACAGTGACAGGCCAGAGAGGAAATCTCTTGGAATGTGTCCTCCTTGAGTAGTAAGCTTACCCTCTGGTAGCTTCCTATTTTAACAAATTCTTGCCAACTGGTTGCTAAACTCAGTTGTTTCTAATCTACAGAAGGAATACAAATGTTATCCTTGAACTCCAAATTTCAGTGCTCTGGACAGAACCCCAGTTGTCCTACCCTCATAACAGCTTTGCCTATGGCAATGCATAATAACCATTTAGATTGAGTTTAGGCTTCTCATCTCAAGCTCTTTAGCATCCAAAAGTCTTCTATATATTGGAAACTCTTAGAAGATTGATACAGTTTACATTATTTCACACTGTATTCCCTGGCCTCTTCCAACGGAAGTGGAGTAGCCTTGGAAGTTATTTATGCCTGCTGAAGTTACTAGACTATGGAGCAAGTGATAAGAGTAAGGAAAGCAGGAACGAAGAAAGGGATTTCAGAAGTAACCTTACCTCCAAGTCAACTTATCTCCCTGCAACAAATACGGTTCTAAAAAATACTCATAAAGTTGGATTTTTAAATATTAAACAAATTATTTGAAATGCATTGGGAAATTCATTAATTAAATGTGATAAATATTTTAATGTAACCACATAAACCCCAATAAACAAAGTAGATAGAAGAGTCAGTAAAATCCTGGTTCTGGACCTACCTCTGCCATGAACAGGTTCTTCAGTTCTGGACAAATCACTTCAACTACCAGTGTCCCAGGCAACTCTTTAGAGACAAATCACCCATGAGACAAATCTTCTCCATTAGTTTCCTAGGCCAATTAAATTGTAGGTCAATACCACTATCCTCCCCTGACTGGAATAAAACTCTAATTTATGCATTTCATGTGTAAATTTGGACTCCACTTTTTTTCCCCCTTAAAATAAGGAATTTAGATGTCAGAAATCTCAACCAAATCCAGTGATCAATGAATTTCTATGAACAACTAGAATTTTAGCTTTTTTAGGGTAGAGGTTATGCCAGATACATCTTTATTTTATCTCAGGGCTTAACACAGGACTACAGAAAGAGACAAAAGAGAGAGACAATGTGATGTGGTGGTGGGAAGTCGGAGTGGGAATCTGAGTCCTTGGATTGACATCCCCATTTGGTCTCTTAATAGGATGTGATTTTAATTCTTTGGATCTCGGTGTTCTCAACAACAAAATGAAGGGGTGGAACACAAAGACTTCTAAAGTCCTTTATACCTCTAAATCTGTGATCCAATGTTCAAGTTTTATACATTCCAATATGGTACACACTTCTTGCCCAAAGATCAGGACTATATGCAAGATTCATTAGCATGGACTTCATGCAATTATCGTAATTACAGAGCTAGAAGAGACCTTAGAAACTGAGGCTCCCACTGTTGATACTGCTGCTCTTAAAAATAAAAAAAGTCATGCCAACTGTTTTCCTTGGTTAATTGAGTGAGTCTTCTGAGACAGGAAGGTTTTCCTATTGGCTAAAAACATAGATTTCAGTTGGCATGTATTGGTGCAAAAGGGAAAAATGAAATCCTTACAAGCATCTCAGAGTCACAAGGGGGATTAGGAGTAGAGGATGATATAAACAAAGACAAATATTATTTATAAAATGCAGTTATTATTCTGAGACTTCCTATAAGTTGGCTGGCTAGAAAACAACATCATAATAATCTTGGCCTTACTCAAACCTCTCATGACTTGTTGCAACAGCTCCTTACTTAAGTGTGATGCCCCACAGCTGTAGAGTAGACAGCCTCCATTGCTGGGTGATGACCAGGCAGATACTGCGGTCAAGTTTGGGTTTTTTGCCCTCCATTTCTCTTTCAAATCACAGACAATTTGAAAAGCAGCAGTATTTTAGAGGATATTTTAAGAGTAAAGTTATCATATTTGGCCTTGTTCTTTAAAAGTCCCATTGTCTAACAAGGCTCAAAAGTGTCTCTTGAGAATTTTCATTTGCTTTCAAGATTGCCAGCTTCATTCAGCTCTGGACAACTAAGAGAAAAATTATGCAAAGGAGGGTGCTTTCAGTGGAAGTGGGCTTCTCAAAATGGAAAGACTGTCTGACTATGGAAGATGTCTTAACTCCAAGGTCCATAAAAAATGACGTAAAAAATTTATCAAGCATTAACCGAGTGAGAATTCAGATCAGAAAATTAAACATAACCCAATTAGCATTGCCAAATATCTCACTCTTATGATGTTAAAGAAGGGTAGGAGGGGCCAGAGGAGATTCTGTTAGGTGATTGATAATTTTAAAATTTGCCCCATACCCAGATCCAGTGATGCAGATGGTAACCCATCCATGCAGTCTCATTTTATGCAACTCTTTCCACATCCTTCTGCAAGTTCCCTCATGAAGGGCCACCCAAATGCTTGGGACTTGTCTCCCTTTCTTCTGACATCAGAAGGATGCCAGGAGAACATAGAGACTGTTCACTTGTCATTTGTCACCCTACATACACAACTACTCTTTTTCTTTTACTCTCATAATTTTTTATTCTTTTTTGACATATCTCACTTGGTTCACATTGTTGCCTGCACAAACCCCCATGCACTTCCCAGTTGTCTTCTTTGGGATGCATAGTTTCGGTTCTCAGGAGATGACTGTCTTCATTTCTTGTAGTCATATATCACTAGTAGAATTCTGGTACCAAAAATATAGGCCTTAGTTTTTGGGAGAAGTTTAGAATCACTAAAAGAATTTTGTGGGGCAGGTGGGTGGTACAGTGAATATAGCACTGATTCTGTAGTAAGGCGAATCTGAATTCAAATCTGGTCTTAGACACTTAACACTTACTAGCTGTGTGACCTTGGGCAAGTCACTTAATCTCAATTGCCCTGCCTTCCCCCCTCCAAAAAGACAAAAAAAAAAAAGAATTTTGTGCTGTTATGAAGGCAATCTAATACTGACTAAAAGAAATAATCTTAACCTGAATTGTGATTAAAATATGGTGGCTGATGGGCCCTTCCCATCAAAGGCTGGGAAAATCTGCTCACTTAATAGCTGTTTAAGGCTGTGGGAAATTCTGCTGTCATTCATTGCTCAATGGAGATAGAGTCAACAACTTCTATGTTTAGAATAGATCACGAGCTGGAAAAATTCTGTTCAACCTTAATAACATGGGATGACGTACTTCATATGGCATAGTATATACAAGACACATTAGAATAGACTTCATATAATTATTCTATTATTATAGAGCTTGAGAGCCCTCTAGAAATTATCTAATCCAAGCCCCTCATTTTGTAAATAAACGTTGCGGAGAAGTCAAGTGATTTGTTCAAGATCAGGTAGCTAGAGAGCAGCAGTTAGGACTGGAATGTCTTCTCTCTTTGAATATAAGACAAACACTCAAAAGTTGGGAGTTACAAGTGTTATTTTTCCATATTATCTTTCCATATTATTTTATAATGATATTTTATTACAGTATAATTCTAAATATTACATATTATATAATTTTTAGCCCATAATAATTTTAATATCTTTATACTTCCATATTATTTTATAATGTTATTAATTTACCATATAAATATATGTTTTTAAGCAGTTTACTCTATAAGGTAATTTTTAACTTAATTCTATTTTTTAGTGAATGAAAATTACCTTCTCTCTCTCTCCCTCTCCTCTCGTTACTAAAAAAGAAAGAAAAACAAAGCCTTTTAACAAATATACATAATCGAGGCATACAGTCCAAAATAAATAAGCCTCAGTCTGTACTTCTCATCACCTCTCAGGGGATAGATAGCATGTTTCATCATGAGGCCTTTGGAATTATGTATAGTTGGTTATTACGTGTGGATCAGAATTTTAAGTCTTTTAAAGTTGTTTGTCTTTGCAATACTGTTATTAAAGTATAACTTCTTTTTCTTTTTTTGCTCACTTCACAGTTCATACCAATGCCAATTTCTCTGAAAATGTATTGTAGCACAAAACTATTATATCACATTCATCTCTCTTATTAGTTATGCCATTCCCCTTAGTTTCCATTTCTTTGCCACCACAAAAACGGGCTGCTAAAAATAGTTTTATACATATGGGTCCTTTTTCTATTTCCTTGATCTCTTTGGAGTATAGTCCTAGTAGTGATATATAGAGTAACTTTCAATTATGTCTTAGGGCAGTCCCATGCTTTGGGGGAAATCCATCCTCAAAATAAAAATTAATTCTTTAAAAATTACAGTAGGATTATATTAATAAAGATTTGATTCATCCACATTATCATTAATAATATGGATAGAAATTACACCCATGATTTTATTAATATATGGAGCTCCCAAGCAAAGAAACTCCCCCCACCCAATGCAGGTCAGTACCTTTTCTACACCTTTGTCTTAAAGAGTTTCGTAGAGCATTGAGAAGTTGTGACTTGTCCAAGGTAGAAAGAAGAACTTGAATTGAGATCTTCCTGGTTACAGTCAATTCTCACTACATCTTGCTGCCATTAGTGATAGATGATGATAGAAAACACATTAAGTCTGTCTGACAGTCAAGATAAATGATTGTGTGGAAAACATTTTAGGGGGAAGGAGAAAGGAATAAGGAGGTACACAGAGACATACGGAGTGCCTATTATGTGCCCAGCACTGTGCTAAGCACATTTTACAGATACTATCTCATTTGATCATCATGATCATTTTTTTATTCTACCATTTACATAAGTGGCAAAGTCATTTCTAGGAGTACACGTATGGAGTTTTTCAACTTATCTGCTTCCTGTTCCTTAATTCTAGTTGGACTTTGCTGGATAGATTGTGTTTGAAATCTCCAACATTCTTCTTAAGAAGCTGAAGTAAAGGAATTCCCTTTGTAACCCAAAACATATCAAGAGAAGGCAGCCTTTCAGGGAGTGGTTTCAATCTTTAGCTCATATAAATGAAGTTCCAGTTGTCAAAAATTATGCTTGCTTAAGGCAGGTAAGTGGAGCAGTGGGTAGAGTACTAGACTTAGAATCAGAAAGACTCATCTTCATGAGTTCAAATCTGGCCTCAGACACTAGCTGTGTGTAATGGTAATGTAATTTGAATTTGAAGATCCCTTTGTATTGGCAAAGGTAATAGGTACTTAGCACTTAGTAATTAATCAAGCCTCTGTTAAAGAAACAGAAGGTATAAATCCCTTTTGCTGAAGTAACAGGAAGGGGTTGGCTGAAACAAGAAGAAGCTAATGCTGTGTGTATGTAAGGAGAAGCCCCTGCTAGGTTAGATGGATCTTCTTGGAGCAAGCTTTGTGGAGGTAGAAGCTGCTGCCACTGGGGAAGCTGAAGAGGAAAGCACCTCCCCCCTGCACAGCCAGGCTGGAGAGAATGATTTTGATTTGGAGAACCTGGATAAAGTCATTTTGATTCTGGGAACCAGCTGAAACTTCTGCTGAGTCTGAAGGCCAGTCAGAGCTAAGGGTCTGCTGGAGCTGCTTAGGCTGTCGAGGATTTCCAAGGTCCAGCTGGAGCTGCCAAAGACTGAGGAAGCATGACTGTGATGCTGGTACTTTGCATGAACCTGTTTGTGGCTTTGTTGAGCCTTGACTTCCTGGGAACAGAGACTGTGTAGGATTTGAGGTGGACTGGATGCTGTGAGCTTCAGTGTGGAACAGAGGCTGCACAGAGCACTGGACAGGTACCAGGGAGCTGTCTGCCTTTCAACCCAGGTAACAGTTTGGTAAATCCAGGTAGGATCTGGGACCATGGAAGGGGATCCAGGGAATCTGAGACACCACCCTGAGTCAAGCTGAAAGAAGACTTTACTTGGATATTGTGTACTGACTAAGAAATTGTAATTTATTAGTGACCTAGGGGTGGAGGGTCTGTGTATTTTCTGATGATTGAATAGTGAATGATGAAGGATGATTGAATGATTGAATTGATTGAATGCTTGATTAACTAACCAATTACTTAGTGATTGATGATTGAATAAGTGACTGATTTGTAACTTAGTGTGCCCCATCAGTGGAGAACTTTGATTATTATAATTTGTGTCCTTTGAGGAGGCAAACCTCCTTAAGGATGATTGAATGATTTAGATGATTGAATGCTTGAGTTACTAAACGATTGTTCTTTGTTCAAAACTTTGTGACCACTGTAGTGGAAACTATGTGGCCATTTTCTGTGATAAGTTGTTTGAAAGCTGTATTTTGATTTTTTGTGATAAGTTGTAACATTGTGAATGCTATACTTTGATTTACTGTGAATGTTTTACTTTGATTTGTTATGGAATAAAGTGTTCATTATACTGTGTAATCAGAACCTTAAAAGCTGTTTACAGCAGCATTCTTCTGGAAAGCTGCTCATGCATGGCATTACACTGTGTGACTCTGCCTCAGTTTCCTCATCTGTAAAATGAGGTGGAGGAGGAAATGGCAAACCACTGTAATATCTTTGTCAAGAAAACCCCAAATGGAGTCACAGAGAGTTGGACACAACTGAAATGATGTACTGAACAAAGTGTTGCTTATTGTGCATGCCAACTTTGTGTTGCACAAAGCATTCTTAAAATACTCTCCTATTGGTTTTTCCCACTTTTAAGTGTAATTTGACACAATTATTTGTCTTTCACTCTTTTTCAGAGATGACCCAAGAAGCTATTTAGTCCAACTCCCTCATTTTACAGATGAATAAATTAAGACCCTAAGATGATAAATGACTTGCCCAAGGTCACACAGCCAAGTAGTAAGGCTGGGATTGGAATGCAGAGCCTCTGACTCCAAATCTGGAATTCCTTTGATTTTATTTCTTGGAGTTGTGTAATATTGAGTTGTTGGTTGGCTGCCTGCCCATTTAACTAGAATATTTGATAAGAGCTTGCCAAGTGCTGTAAGGCACTTGTTCTTCTGCTTGGCAATTTTTCATTGCAATGATATCATTTATCATGTCAGACCAGAAGTCTAGGGGATATTTAGAGTTTTTTAAAAAATATAATTAATTTTTCTCAGTTGAGATTTTTCTCAGTTGTAGAAAATATGGCACCTAAGTGATACAATGGGTAAGTCAGGAAGACTCATCTGCCTTAGCTCAAATCTGCTGTCAGACAATTACTAGTTGTGTGACCCTGGGCAAGTCACTTAACTCTGTTTGCCTCAGTTTCCTCATCTGTAAAATGAGCTGGAGAAGGAAAGGGCAAATGCTGAGAAAACCCCAAATGGGGTCACAAAGAGTGAGACATGACTGAAATGACTGAACAACAACAAAGAATTAAAACAGAATAGTTTATAATATTTTCTTATCACAAACCTTTAAGATAATTGCTTAAACAGCAAAACACTGATAATTAACTCCTGGTCATTCCATCCATACCTATTAGGCTTGTTCTAAGATCATTTCATCTTTTCAACAGTGGAGGAGAGGAGATGAGAAGCTTTCATTTTGGAGCTGATTCTAGCCAATAGAGAAAAATTGGTTGTCAAAACAGAAGTACCTGCAGCCTTAGGGAGAGGTGAGCACTTCATCTTAGAGTCCAGGATAAATGGGAAAGAAAATGCTGAAGAAAGTCTCATGTAGCCTAGATCTGGGTACAGAAAACTTCAGAGTGGAGAAAATATGACAAGGCTGCTGTGCTTTAAAATGCCAGAAAGGAAGTCAACCTGTGAAGAATAGAATGCTCTTCAGAATGAAATTCTGACAACACAAACACCAGTGGTCTAATTAAGAAGAAAAAGGGGGAGCTGTCCAAAGGTAATGATGTGGCTGTTCAGGGAAATAATAGATCAAATTAGACTTGTATAGGAGAAAGAAGCAAGGGCCAGTAACTTATGGTGAATCCTAATGGCCCTGTGGGCTTAATGTCAGGAACACTAAAGGTTAAAAAAAAAGGGTGAAGTGGATGATGTATGCTAACAAAGCAAATTTTTTTTTTAAAAAACAGCTATGTTAAGTGCAGGCAGAAAAATAAAGAAAAAAATCACATGATTTGGGTGATAGCAGCAGATGATGAGATAGTTCTTATTTGCCTTCTCTTTTCACTACCAAAGAGAATGATTTGGGGGATTGGGAAGGACAATGAAAATGATTAGTGGGGAATCGAAATTCCAAATAAATGAGGAGATGGTGAGGGAATATTCAGAGGCCCTCAATGAGGTCTAGTGATCAGACCTGGATGAATTATGTCTTGAATCTGCCCAGCTAGCCTCGTTTTCTTTTTTGGCAGGCTTACTAAACAAATGACTAGGAGAATACAAAAAGGTGGTATACATGCATCCCAGTAAGCTATGTAACAAATTCTATCACAATTTTCTTGTAGATGAGATGGATGTGAATTTGATAATATTAATATCATCATTCTTTATGATATTAATATTATTAGAACAGTTTGAATAATCTAACCCAGAGAGTAGTAACTATGACCCTTGGAGGAAGCCTCTAGTAGTAAGCCTCAGGGATCCCATTTTCTTTAACAATTCCACAACTGACTTTGATAAAGACATAGTTAGCATGCTTGTACAATTCCAAGTAACACAAAGATGAGAAACAAAATGAATAAGAAAAGTAGAAAAAAAATCTTATACTAAAATTAGAATTGAAACTGATGAAATTTGGTAGAGACCAATATCCCACATTTGGGTTTATAAAATCAGCAGTACCAGTTCACTATGGAAGAGACACGGATAGGAAAGGATTCAAGTGGGAAAAAAAATCCCTAGGATTGTAGAGAAATTCAGACCCAGTGAGTCACTATTGTGATACAGCCTCCAATAAACTTAATATGATCTTAGGCAGCATTAATAGAAGCAGAGTGTCTAGAATTATGGAAGTGATTGACCCACTATAGTCTATTTCTACACCTGGAATATTGTTCAATTTTGAATGATGCATTTTAGGAAGAACATGGAAAAATTAGAGCTTATCCAGATAAATGAAGCCAAGACAGTGAAATGCCTGGAAGTCATGCCATTGAACAACTAATTGGAGGAACAGAGGATATCTAATCTGGAGAATAAAAAGACTTAAGGGAGACATGATATCCATCTTCAAGTTCTTGCATGGCTGTCATATGAAAGGACTGTTAGAGTAGTTTTTCTTGTCCCTGGATAACAAAACTAGGAGCATTTAGTTGAAGTTGTAGAAAAGTAGAGGTTAGTTCAATAAAAGACAAAATTTTCTAACAATTAGAGTTGTGTGAAAGTGAAACAGGCTGCCTCATATGGTAGTGAGTCCACCATCATTAGGGGTATTCCAGACTATTTGTCAGGTATGCTATATATAGATGAGATTCCTGCATGGGTTGGACTAGATAGCCTTTGAGGGCCCTTATAAATCTGAGAGTCTATGATGCCAGCTGCTGTTTGATTGGTGAAGTAATTGTGGTGTCTTTTGGCCTTCTCATTCAGTCAACTGTTCTACCTAAGTTCACAAGTTATTTAAATAGGTCAGGTTGTAATTACACAACGTCTCTTCATCTTTATCCTTTATTTTACTTTGGTTTTGATTTTAACCTTTGTTCAAAACTTGTCAATGGTCTGACTGCCTACAGAGAGCTGATTCTAAACTGACTCCTGAATTAGGAACTAACATCTGTTTCTTGTCTAGTAAAATATAATCATTCTGGGAGGTAGAGGGTGGGGTTTCATGTTGCTTGGGATTCACCACATCAGAAACAGTTCAACTTCCCTCTTAAGGAAAGTAGTCTTTATTCTGCTCTAGTGATATACCGAAATATTTGTTGCAGCTCTTTTTGTGATAACAAAGAGCTTGGTGGGGAGGAGGGGAGAAGGAGATGGCCATTGATTGGGTAAGGGCCAAATTGTAGTGCATTAATATGATGGAATATCACTGTACTGTGAGAAATGACAAATGATAACTATAGAGAAGTATGGAAAGACTTACATGAACTGATGCAAAGTGAAGTAAGCAAGGCCAGGAAAGCAATTTGTACAATAAATGCAACAAAATTATTTTTAAAAAAAAACATCTACCACAAAAATAATCAAAACAATGGAAAATTTAAAAGGAAAAAAAAACTTGTCCCCAGTGAAGAGATAAGAGATGACATTTCCCTCTGCTGCATTGCAGAGATTGCACTGCACCAGTATGAAATGTTGAATAAAATGTCAGGTTTTATCTTAATATACTGGTTGGTTTTGATATTTTTTCTTTCTCCTTTTTAAAAAATCTTTTAAAAGAAATTGGTTGTTTTTAGGGATGGCTTTCTTGGAGGATAGAGACAGAGACACACAGAGGAACATCTAGGCAAGGTTAAAAAAAATAAAAATCCTTTAAAGAAGAAAAGTAATCTATAAATTTCCATCTTTTTATTTCTTATCTTTATTTCTGACTCAGAACCATATTTTCCAATGCATTTTTCATTAGGCTTTACTGTATGCTCACTTTTGGATTAGCATTATTTTGTGTTCCCAGACTTCTAAAGCCTTGCCAACTTCTCTTATAAAATCATCTCCTAAGATAAGGAACAACAATGAAGTTTCTGACAGGTGAGTAAGGCTGTTTAATACATCCTCTTCACTAATAAAGGTCCTAGACATGTTTGAAGTCATGATTAAGATTATAATAATAATTTATATTTGTTGTTTAGTCATTTCAATCATGCTGAACTCTTTGGATCCCATTTTGGAGTTTTCTTGGCAAAGGTATGGGAGTGATTTGCCATTTCCTTCTGCAGTTATATTTTTATAGTACTTTGTAATAATAATAATAACAATAATAATAATAATAACAATAGTAGCTAGCATTTACGTGTCACTCTAAGATTTGCAAAGCACCATATAAATGTTATCTCATTTTATCCTCATGGCAAGCTGGGAGGTAGGTGTTGTTATCCTCATTTGACAGATGAGGGAACTGAGGCTGAGAGAGGTTGATTTAGCCAAGGTCACTCAGTCCAAGGCTAGATTCAGTTTTGGGTCTTCCTAAATCCAGGACCAGTACTTTATCAGCTGTACCATCTAGCTGCCCCATAAAAACTTTATGATTATAAAATACTTCCCAGATGTTAATAATAATAATAACAGCTAATATTAATACAGCACTCACTATGCTGAGCACTTTATAATTATTATCTACTTTGATCCTCTCTACAACCCTGGGAGGTAGGTGATATTATCTCCATTTTACAAATGAGGAAACTGAGGCAAACAGGGTTTTGTGCCTTGCCCAGGATCACATACCTAATAAGTATCTGAATAAGTGAACAAGTCCATTCACTGGAAAACGGTGATTCTTTACTCCATTACACAGTGAGGTACAATTTTTCTTGTTCTTCATGTCATTTAGTCTTAGCAAATATGGAAACAAAAAGCAACTTATTTGCCTAATAGCAAAATTGTCAAAGGATGGGGATAGTTTTTAAAATGCAACTCTCAAAAAACCAGATTTTTAAAATGTTCCAAATAACCAGTAGTTTTTAAAAAATGCAAATTGAAACAACTCTTTGGTCTCAACTCACACCCTTCAAATTGGCACAAAAAAATTAATTGCGATAGTTAGTGTTGGAAAGGATGTGGGGAAAAAGAAAAAAAAAGCTGCTATTTTGGGTGGAACTGTGAGTTGATCCAATTGTTCTAAAAAAACAATTTGGAATTGTGTGATTAAAGTGCCTAAACTGTGTATAACTTTTGACTCGATGATCCCACTACTGAACATATATCCCAAGGAAGTCAAAGGTAGAAATACAGAGTTTATAAATATTTAAAGTAACTATACATACATATATACATATATATATATGTGTGTATATGTATGTATATGTGTACATGTATATAGTTTGTGTATGTATTATATGTGCAAAGCATTTATTTTGTAGCATAAAACATGGAAACAAAATAATCACACACTAGTTGAGAATGTCAGATCGAATCACATGTACTTTTTTTTTTTTTAAACCAGTGATTTCATCAGAATGAAGAATTTCTTCTACCTGGAACAATGAAAAGTTAAGTGACTTGCCTAATTTTACCTTTAACATAAAGTGGCAGTTGCAAATGACTTGCCCACGGATAGAGCCTGGGAAGTGTAATTTCCTCCCATCTTGGAAAAGCCTATTCAAACACTGTCAAGGGTTTGGGAATGGGTCCAGCACTCTAGGTGCATCCATTTTCAAGTCTTATTGATTTTGTAGATACAACTCTGCTTGGTTTCAACTCCAGAAAACAAGATGCTCCTGTGCTGAGTATGCCTGCGTACCACTTTCCAGCTTCCTGTTTGTCTTCTCCTGTTAGATTATAAACTCTCTGAGGGCAAAGATTATCTTTCTTTTCTTATTTGTCCCTCCAGTGCTTAACACAGTGCCCAGCACATAGTAAGAGCTTAATATTTATTGAATTGAATTTTTAAACACTCCTTAGCACAGTGGTTCTCAACTTTCCTAATGCCGCTATCCTTTAATACAGTTCCTCATGTTGTGGTGACCCCCAACCATAAAATTATTTTCGTTGCTACTTCATAACTGTAATTTTGCTACTGTTATGAATCGTAATGTAAATATCTGATCTGCAGGATGTATTTTCATTGTTACAAATTGAACATAACACACAGGTTGAAAACTGCTGCCTTAGAGGATTTCATACTCCCACCACCACCACCCCTCCCATCCCTTGCTGGGTTTTTAATGGAATGGGATGCTATTGCGCCATAATAAATTATGACTATGAGAAATTCATATAATACCCATATATACTCATACAGGGTGAATGGAGCAGAAGTGAAAGAAGAATTTACCCAGCAATGATAGTAATGTGCATGGAAAAGCACTAAGAGAGTTGTGTTTAGGTTAACTTCAGAATCAGCTGATGTTATACCTTATTTCTGTCCTCTGGCTATACTGGTGGGAAGCCACACAGAATGTCAGACACAGTAGTTTTATTAGTTGGTTGTCTTTAACTGTTCTTTCTTTGGCACAACATAAATTCATTGATAGGAGAGTAAACCAGGAAATCACTATGTTGTAAAAAACCAAAATGCACAACTAAATCTTTCAAAAAAATTTTTATTGGACCTATGATTTTATTGTTATAGGAAACTTAAGTGAGGAAACCCCCTCCACCAATAAAGATAGGCACCTACTCTGCAGTTTAGAGAGTGGCCTAGGTATTGAGAAGTTGAGTGAATTGCTCAGGCTCACAGAGTTAGCATTTTAACAGAGGTAAAACTTGAACTCAAGTGTTCCTTTCTCTAGAGGTTAATTTCTCTATTTGGGCAGCTAAGTAGCACAGTGGATGGAGCACTGGGCCTGGAGTGAGGAAGACTCATCTTCCTGAGTTCAAATCTGGCATCAGACCCTTACTAGCTATGTGACCCTGGGCAAGTCACTTAACCATGGTTGCCTCAATTTCCTCATCTGTAAAATGAGCTGGAGAAGGAAATGGTAAACCACTTCAGTATCTCTATCAAGAAAATCCCAAACAGGGTCAGGAAAAATTGAACGTGACCAAAAAACAACACCACCACAACACTATATTTACTACACCATATTGCCTCTCAGAAAAAAATTTGTTTTTTAATGTGGATGTTTGCATGTGTGCATTTATGAAGTAACTTGTTTCTTGAGGTAATCATAAAAAAAAGAAATTCATTCCTTACAATTGCAATTCTCCTCTTAGGGCTACAAAATTAGTCAAAAGTCAAAATGTGAGTTCTAAACAGGAGCAACACATTTGAAAGGGTCTCTTTTGAGTGCAGTATCAAGGTGAATAAAAACCATGATGATCACTTCATCAAATGTCAGAGTCAGAATATTACTAGACTAAATAGAAGTCCCACCTGATCTTTCATGGTATTTATTTTCTGGTTAAATTCGGGGTGCTTATCTAAGGGAAGATCAAAGACTAGGAAATTTAAGAACTATTTACAAAATAACAATAAGCACCAAGTCTCGCTACTTCCAGGTGTGGAAATGAAAAAACACTGTCTGAGACTCGGGGCTTTCCAAAGTTTTCCTAAATTTATTTTTCTCTTTTTAAATAATAGGCAGACTGAGCAAGGTTGTTGTGTTTGGAGATATTCCTGCTGGCCTCCCCAGTCAAAGGCAAACAGGGTAGTTCCAAAACATTCGGCTCCAATCGTGATACCATAGTGATCGTTTATTTTCCACATGAAACAACAACCTCTCTACCATTTCTCTCTCCAGGTTTCCAAAGGGTTTTTGCTCCTTCCAAATTCTCTCCAAAACAGCATTCATTTCATGCCATAGTGTACACTGTGGTTCTAGGCTCCCAAGAAAAATCATCAAGAAATATTCCTTTATTCTCTGTTAATTACAAAACAAAATATTGAAATAAAAAGGAATGTTTTAAGCAGCAAGGACTGGTTAACTGCAATGGATTTATTTTTAAATCAAGCAAACATTTATTGAGGACCTCCTGCTGCTCATAGGCCTCCACTAACATACTGTTCTCATCATGGCCTGTAGGCAAACCTAGGTTCTTGATGATTTCTCCTGGCAGACCCTATCAAGTTGGAAAAGCTTCAGGGATGGGCACAATGATAGACAACTTGCTTGTCATATTAAAGACTATCCTTGCTAAGGATGAAGAAGATCATAACCAGGTTGGCCATGGAATCATGGATTTTTCAGCTGCAACAGCTCCTGATGATTGTCTAAATTGTAGAAGTGTTGTGATCTCTATGGGTGGAAGGGGTAGCCACATTCAGAAAATCATCATTTCTGGAAGTATAAAGACAATAGGGGACACACAAAGTTACATCTATAGTAGAGCTGTCTGCATTGAATCCTATCTGCCTTCCCCTGATAGACTCTAAACTCCATAGAAGCAGCAACA
>CM053588.1:270369558-270391024 GCA_028646515.1 Pseudochirops corinnae
AAGTATAAAGACCAAACTGATGGTGGAAGTTCAGAAATGACAGTTCAGAAACCACACAACTCTGCATCTGATAAGGGTATGGTATCCAAGATATATAGGCAACCAACAAGAATACAAAATGCCATTCTCCAACTGATAAGTAGCAAAAAGATATGAACAAATAGTTCTCAAAGGAAGAACTGCAAGCTATTAACCTTATGAAAGAATGCTCCAAATCACTAATAATAAGATAAATGAAAATCAAAATAATTTGAATAACTCACTTTATATCCAGCAAACGGACAGATAACAAAAGATGGGAATAGTCAATGTTGGAGGAATTGATGGGAGAAGGACACATAAATGCACTATTGATGAACTTGTGATTTGGTTCACTTATTCTGGAAACCAATTTTGAATTATTTGAAGAATGTGACAAAAGTGTCCACATCCTTTGATCCAGAAATTCCACTACTAGACACACACCCTAAAGAAGTCATCAACAAAAAGAAAGGCTACATGTAGTACATAAATATTGTAAGGTGTGTACAAATCTTTATAGCAGCACTTTTTGGTGGTAACGAATGAAATAAAACAAGTATCCATCAGTTTGGAAATGGATAAACAAATTATGGTCCATGAAGATAATAGAATGCTCCTTTGCTATAAGAAATGAAGAATATTAAGTGTACAGAGAAATATAAGAAGAATTATATGAACTGATACAAAGTGAACTAAGCAGAAAAAGTAACATACACAATGACTACAATAATATAAATGGAAATAACAACAAAAAAACAATTGAAACTGAACCCATTGAAATTATAATGACAAAGGCTGACCCAAAAAGAGATGTGAGAGGACGCCTTTGTTTTAGTCTTTCTTCACAGAGGGAGGGGCTTGCTACATGTGAAGGTTTAAAGGACAAAGAAGAAGAAACAATTTAATAATCTTCTTTAATGTGATAAGTGGGTTTCTTGGTTGTATTTGAGCAAATGTGTGTGAGTATGCATAATAGAATATATATAAAACATATATGATTATATATATGTATATTTATGTATATATATATATATATATATATATATATATATATATATATATATATATATATATATATATATATATATAAAACCCTCTCCCCTCTCCCACAAGTTTTTTTTCACTTATTGTTCCATAGGAAGAGCAATGGTAAGTTGTAGTCATATCATACTCAGGTTACTAGAAATTTAAGCTGTGCATTTTTATACTGCCTCTAAATCAGTGTTAGGTCAAGACTTTATTTTTCAAATGGCTTACTATAACTTAAATGGTTTAGCCTGAAATAAACCATCCTTAATTTATTTTCTTTGATCTGGATTTGACTCCTTACTCAAACATTTCCAAGTTTTGTGATTAAATCACTTCACCTCTATAAAACTCAGCTTCCTTTTTTGTAAAATGGGTATGTTATTTACTTACAGTACCTAATTCATATGACTGTGGCAAGGTAAGTCCTTTAAAAGAAATCTTAAATTTGCCGTGGGAAATGAGAGTTATTAGGGGTGACTAGGTGGCATAGTGAATAGAGCACCAATCCTGGAGTCAGGAGGACCTGAGTTCAAATGTGGCCTCAGACACTTAACACAGACTAGCAGTGTGCCCTTGGGCAAGTCACTTAACCCCAATTGCCCTGCCTTCTCCCCTTAAAAAAAAAAAAAAAGCAAAAAAAGAAAAGAAAATGAGAGTTATTATTGTAAAGTCTACTTAATGGTTTTTTTTTTCCCCTTGTTGGTTTCATTCACACTAACAACAAAGCTATTCTCTTCATTTCCTAAACTAGGATTGGTTAATCACAAAAATGACAAACCAATATGACAGCACAATAGCAAAAATCAGTATGTTTAAACTCAAAGTAATTTATAGAAAATACTCCCTTAGAATGTGAACTGAATCACAAATAAGAGCTTATGTTAAAGTTTATAGATACAGCAGCTGGACCTGGTTGCATTGTACAGAGAATTCCCATGTAAGGAAACTTCCTTTCCCATGGCAGGACATACTTCCTCTACGAATCACAGTCTCAATTACAGAGAACACTGAGTGGTCAATAGACTAGGCCAGGGTCACAACATCAGACACAGGGCTTCAACCCAGGTCTTCTTGACTTCTTTGAGCTCGGTATCTACCACAGGCCAATGTTTCACTTGCTAAAGTTTATTTAAAAAAAAAACAACTTTAAATAACTCTCTTACTTAAACTCTTAAATTATTCTCGAAAATATTCAAGTTACTAGTTATCATCTCCCTTTTGAAGAAATTTCTTGCTTATTCATTCTCTTAAGTACTACTTAGTTGTGAGGGAAAGGATTATTTCACTGATGTTTAATAACTAATTATTGAATGAAGACCAAGGTTTTCCACTTTTCTACTTCCTCATCTAGAAATCAATCAATGCAGGAAATCTTGGCCAAGCACTTAACCAGGCTAGGATCTAATCAAAGACAGTAAAAGAAATTTTAAGAGTATGGATTCTCCCTTTTGCCAGATGCGTGATACGGAATTTGATAAATGCCTTTGACTTAGGCCATCCAAGTCATGTACATCCAAGATCCTCATTAGAATGACCCCACGTTATAATATTCATTTTCTCATTAATTATCAGCCAATTAGAATTGATTGCCACTCTCAGGAACACCCACTTTTCCAAGGGTATATAAGTGGTGAGCCTGCTACCATGAGGATCTTTGACATTCAAGAGTGCCACTGACCTCTTTTATTACTAAACTGCTAGCATTTTGATTAAATGATTAATTACCCAGAAATTATGTCTCTTGAACTTTTTTAATATCACCGTTATAACCTCTTATGTCCATCTTTATGTTGATGAAACTTTCTCTGAAAATGGAGACATTCCCTTTATAGGCCAATTTAGCGTATGAAACATAGCCCAATACCATTACTTAAACAAGGAATATTTATTTGTCCTTAATGATAACTGAATCTTATACATTTTATATATTTTTTTAATTAGTAGACTTTGATAAAGGGTGCTTTATTGTGATAAGTATGGACAAGTATTTATACATTTACTATTTAAAAAGAAATGTCAACAGTGCATCCACATGAACTCTGCCAATCCAAGAAAGACAAATGACAAATGACAAAATATATCCAAGAAAGTTTTGTCACTTCGTATCAAAGAAGTAATGGGTAAGTATCTTTATCTGAGTCTCAGGTTTTGTTTTGGGTTTTTTTTGAGTCTCAGTTTTCTAGTTTGTTAAACAGCAGAGGTATTTACATTATCTCCTTCAAATTTTTATTGTGAGAAAGGCGCTTTGTAAATTGTAAAGCGAAAAGTAAATATGAGTTATTAAAGTATGATTGTCCTTGAATGTGACAAAGACCTTCACACAATCCTCAGTACACTGACAAACTGGAGAAAATTTCATTGATAGTGAAAGAAAGAAAGAGATCCCAAAACTGCTGCTGGAAAGGGCAGCACATGTTGCCATCACTGCTGATTCTAGGTGTCCTACAAGGATCGGGTCCCCAAGACTAGAAGCATAATGTAGGCAGTTAACTCTCACCAAGGTAAGTCACAGCAATACAGTGGTGGAGGAAGATGGGACCTGGGCGAGTGGGGTAGTAGTGATGGCAACCTTGGGTAGAGGCATGATGTGGGGGAGGGGACATTATACCAGGTAGAAGAGAGCAAGAAAGGTGGTGGATTTCAAGGTACAAAGTTTCGCTTTTTAGAAGCAATAAGTGATAAATGATCAATTTGAGGAGACAGAAAGAAACACAGAGAGAGACAGAGACAGAGACACATAAGAGAGATGAACAGACAGACATAGAAGAGGGAAACAGAAGGGGAGAGAGAGAAGGAGAAGAAGAAGGAGAAGGAGAAGGAGAAAGAGAAGGAGAAGGAGGAGAAGGAGAAGGAAGAGAAGAACAAGAACAAGAAGAAAAAGGAGGAAGAGAAGGAGAAGGAGAAGGAGAAGAAAGAGAGGGAGGAGGAGAAAGAGAGGGAGAGGAGGAGGAGGAGGAGAAAAAGAAGAAGAAGAAGATAAAGTTGGAGGAGGGGGTGAGGGAGGAGGGGAAAGAAAAATCAGTTGTTAGACAATTACCAACACAGTGAAAGTTTTTGCATAGTCCCAAAGGGAAGAAATATCAATACATCAGTAGCCTAGAACTATTCCTTCAAGGGTACAATTAGACATATGGACTGTTAAGGTCTTGACCAAGGGCTCTTAACCTGGTATCTGTGAACTTTTAAAAGTATTTTGATAAATGTTCTTCAATGTCCTTGGTTTTCTTTGTATTTTATGTATCCTTTTATATTTGTGCATTTTCTATGTTCTGTATTTTGCTTTTAAGAACATATTCTGAGAAGTCCATAGTCCTCACCAGACTGCCAAAGGGATCCCTAACACAAAAAAAGTTACCTTCTGGTCTGAAAGAGAGATGGCACCTACCAAAAGGGAGGATTGTTTAATGCCCTCTGGGAACAAGAGTTTTCCTGACTATCAAGAAACTTAAGCATGAGCCCAATTTGCATTGTTGCCAGGTTAAATCATACCTGTCCTACTGTCTGTCTCATGTCTTTTTAACCTGAATGCTTTCAAGTAGAAGTAAGGGACCTTAGGGAGGCAGAAGCCAAATTTGGATGTTCCCAGGGAAAGCAATGGGTAAGGGCACAAGGCATAGATAGCATTGCTGGGAGAGGCCCTCAAAGTGTGGACTCCAGTCCATTCTGTCAAGAACCAGAGTCCACATAGCATATAAGTTACATTATTTCAAAGTAGAATAAGTAAAAGTCTTTACTTGAGAAGGCTGTGTAACTTCACATTCATGATTTATTCATTCACTGCGAATTAATGTGTAACAGGTCTCACAGCTGGACACTGTCAGGCCTCAGGGGCCACTTACCACTAAGCACTAACAAAAGGAAAATGGATTTTCTTTTCTTAAAAAATCTCATTTTTCTGCAAAGAATACCTGTGGAATGAATTAAGAAGACAACATAGCTCTCCTGCAGGATACAATTAGCCACATGTCCTCAGTGTCTGGGTTACTACCTATAAATAAGTTAGATAGCTCTGGAAACAGTAAACATTATTTTTGAACCAGAATGTGCCAATTAGCACACTGAAGGCATCCTCTATAATTTATCCTCTTGCTAGCAATCACACTGGCTGGAATGCCTTCCGTTCTTCTCCTTTTCACTTACTGAAACTTTATTCATCCTTTAGCACTCAGCTTTTTCCATGAAGTCTTTCCTAGCTGAAAGTGATGCTCCTTCTCTCTCTCCTCCTCCTCTCCCTCTTCCTCCTCTCCTTTCTCATCTCTCTTCTCCTCCCCTCCTCTCCTACTTTTTCTTCTCTTTTCCTCTTCCCGTTTTATTTCCCTTTTCCTTCTCTCCTCTTTCCTCTTTTATCCCTTTTCTTCCCCTCTTTCTTCTTCTCCTCTTCCTCCTCTCTCCTCTCCTCTTCTCTCCTTCTGTTCCTTCTCCCCTTCCTTCTCCTACCCTATCCTTCTGCCTCTCTTCTTGACTTCTCTCGTCTCTTCTCCTCTTGTCCCTTCCGCTCTCCTCCCCTCCCCCTCAGTACTTAGAATTTACGCTCTTCATTTGGCATTTGCATACCACTCTGTATTGTTACTTATCTTTTCTCGTATGATGTATGTTATGTCCCTAATTAAATTATAAATGTGCACCTAAGTCATCTAAAACAGTTAATACAACTTCTAAATATGTCCAGCTTACTTCCAACAATAGCTTAGACAGCACACATCTCATTAGTGCTGTGAAGCTTATTCCAAAACTATGAGAGGCATTATAAAAACCTTGACTGAACACTTAGTATGTATGTATTCATAAAATACAGCAACAATTTTTTTCCAATATGCAATACAGTACCCGTGAAATTCTTAATCCATTTTTTCTATAACAACCTTTAATTTAGACTATAGCACAATTGAAGTTCCTATTAAAAAAAATTAACAAGGAAAGCTTGTTCAGTTTGCCTTCCTAGGATCAGAGACTTAGAGTTAATACAGACCTTCTAGAGCAGTGGTTCTCAACCCTTTGGGGGTGGCCACCCCTTTGGGGGTCAAACAACCCTTTCACAGGGGTCACAGGGGTTACCTAAGACCATCAGACAACACATATTTCCGATGGTCTTAGGAACCGAGACACAACTCCTCTATCCATCTCCAGGAGGGTCCACCCACATGCAGATACACCCACATATGAGTATTAAAGGGTCACAGCATTAGAAGGTTGAGAACCACTGTTCTAGAGGATCTAATTTAGCCCCCTAGAATTTTAAAATTTAAAAGTAATTTAATTGAACCACATTTTTTCCTATAGGAGAGGAAAAGGAGGCCTAAAATATACCTGAGGTCAAATGGCTTCTTAGTGGCAGAGGCCAGACTAGAACCTAGGGTTTCTAGCTTCCACTCCCAGGCTCTTCCCACTCCCTCTGGTCTTGTGCCATGGAAAACTCAGCCAGCCAGCACCAGGAGAGGCTCCATAGGCACTCATGGATAAGCTATGTCATGCAAAGACAAAGCAACAAGAATGAATCACGCCCTTACTCTGTTCTAGGCATTGTGGTAAGCACTGGGGAAATAAGTACATGCAAAGAGAAAGCCAGTCCCTGCCTTCAGAGAGTTTAATGGGAGGACAACACACAAAAAACATCTGAAAAGTGAGAGGAGTGGGTAAAGGGTACCCCACACTGAGACACCATTGGAATCCAGAAAGTCAGAAGAACTAAGTAGAACTTAGAGGGGAAGGGAAGCTGACTAACCTGGGCCTTTCCCTCCAAAAATGGAGGCTGTGGAACAAATTCACCAATGAGAGGAGCATGGGCTTGGCTGAGGCATAGTCTGGGGTGAAAAGGCCTTAGAGGTGGATGAATGTTCTAGGCTGAGAAGGTGTCAAGGGAAGTTCCAAAGGGAGACTCAGCCATCCTAGTGGCAAAGTCTAGAGGCTCAGAACTTCCGAGGCTCCCCTGAAGAAAAACTATCCCCATCCTTTTGTACTGTTACAGACTAAGTCATACAACTAAACGGCTGCTGTCAATTTGCTGTGGTTGTTGTTCAATCATTTCGGCTGTGTCTGTCTCTTGGTGACCCCATTTGGGGTTTTCTTGGGAAAGATACTGGAGTGGTTTGCCATTTCCTTCTCCAATTTACAGATGAGGAAACTGAGAGAAAGAGGGCTGAGTGACTTGCCCAGAGTCACACAGCTGTTAAGTGTCTGAGGCCAGATTTGAGCTCAGAAAGGGGAGTCTTCCTGACTTCAGGACTGGCATCTATCCACTGAACAATCCAGCTGCTCATTACTGTCAATAGCAATCAATAAACTTCAATTTGAAATTGAATTCACACTAGAACACAACTATCCCTTCCACATTGTGACTTTCCCCATTGGGGCTTCAATGAAGGTTGTTATAAGAAATTAAATGAGAATTGGGGGGAGTTTTGTGGAAGGTGCAGATGATATGCAGAGGTTAGTAGATGACAGAAAAAGTTTAGAAACTCAGAAATGCATAAAATGTATGTATACTATTGTATAATATCAACAGATTTTATCTTTTAATACCAAAATAATTTAAACTTTTTCTCTGGTAGAAAAGGAGGGCCAAAAAATCTTACAGGGATTTCCCAGCTAAGGGGATGCTGCACCCCTAAGCCCCATGATGTGGAAGGGATAACTGTACATGTTAATTCAATCATCTGTTGGCCCAGGGGCACTTTCCCTATCAAAAGAAGATACAGTCAGCTATTTTTTAACCAAGGAAAGAGGCCAGAAGAGTTAAGGTAGACTACAAAAGGCAAAAGATAGTATCCTATATATTTATTCCTCCCAAAAAAGCATGCACCTCTGATACTGATTAGCTGTGTGACCTTGGGTAGGTAACCTAAACTTCCCTGCTCAATTTACTCCTTTGTAAATAAAAGAGTTTGACTAGCCAACAATCAAGGGCCCTTCTAGCTCTAGAGCAGTGGTCCTATGTGCACAGTGAAAATGTTAAGACTTTTCAGGGCTCCACAGAAAAAGAGGTAGCAAAAAATATCCCCCTCTTTCGGTGCTATTCCAGAGTGGGAGCTAAGCCACACAATGAAGTAGTCACTCCCAATAGCAACCAAAAAATACCAACCTCAACCTACATTCACACCAGAATCTACTGAGTCAACATCCTGTCCAGCACAGTGAAATTTACATGATCACATTCTCCACTTTCTGCAAAAAAAATTTGTCTGAGAATTTCTTTCCAGACTGTTTATTTTATATTAGGTTAATCAGTCATGGCCCTCTGAAAGTAGGTCAGACACTTTGCTGCCCTAAACTCAATGGTCTTACAGCAGTGGATGATGGAATATATAAAAACAGTCAAGTTCCTGGTCTTGCTCATGAAAAATGAGAAAAACACTTCAGAAATTTATTGACCAATCCATTACAGATAATATTTTAATCATGCCTGAAAATGGATAAGAACATAATTCATTTCTTCCCTTCTCCATCATCTTCCTGTCATCTATTTTATTATGAATATATTTCTATCTTAAAATAAATGTGAAGCATAAGAATAACATCGACTTTATACACTTTTTATTATAGTGAGAAAAAGTCATCAAGAATCATAATATTCGTGGGGGCTTCACTTGACCTTTAATTTAGTTGAATCAATTGTTTAGCAAGGTGGTTTGTAACTGAGTTTGATTGTAACTAAAATTAAGAATGTAATGTGCTAGCAATTCAGTTGCTAATTCTTCATTTAATCACCATATTAGTCTCAGTCCTAGAATCAATACTTTCACTGCTAAGATCTTCTGGGAAATTTAGCTGAAATAAATTCCTGATACAAATATAGTATTTAAGTAAGAATTCACTAGATCATAGACTTTGAAAAAATTACATTTTAGAAGCCATTTGGCCCACCACCAGCACCCTCATATTACAGATGAGGAATATGAGCTTCAGAGAGGTTATACAGGTATCAAGTGATAAAGGTGGGATGTGAATCCAGGTCCTTTGATATCCCATGTTTTTTCCCCACTGTACCAACCTCTACCAAAGTGAACTAAATATTTTAAACTATATAGTAAGATTAATACTAATTCATGAGTTTAAGGATTGAGTGATAAAAAGTTGTCCAACCAAAAATGGAAAACTAAATGTTGAAAATCACTTTGTCAATTAATAGCTAACAAATATTTTTGTGGATAACCTTTCATGTCAATTGTCAAAATGCTTTTCTCGTATTCTTCCTTCATGAAAAGGGTTCTGATTTGTCAGCATGGTATAGGGAAAATAGCTCTGGAGTTTGAATCCAAACCCCTAGGTTTCAACACCTAATATGACTTAATGGGCAGTTTGCCATGCAAATTAGCCATAGGAGTTGGCCACAGACTTGGGGGCTTCCTTTCCAGCCTCTGTGTGAGGCAAATGGAAGCTTGCAAAGATGTTAAGAAAAGGTGCTACATCTGTGTTCCTACCAGTGCAAAAAGAAATAATGTGCAAGTTGGGTTCCCTCTTAGAGGAGAGGATGGAAAGACTAGAAGAAAACTTCTCTGTTCTCTAAGAAGTTATCAAAGAGATGTCCAAGTTCTTGGAAAGAATGGAAAACTTCAAATGGAAAAAAAAAGAAAATTAATGAATTGGTTGGATGAATCTTAAATTTGCTTCAGTTGGCTAGAAGATGAAGGAATGCAAAAAGGAGAAGGCAGGAAAGAACGACTGAACCTTCGGAGCTATAGCAGAAATGCAATGTTCATCCTTACGGAAATCAAGGAATAATGACATAGATCCACAAGTGCCAACAGGAGAAACACCAGCCTCTACTGGTCAGAGGAAGAAGACATGAGTAGAGGTATTGAGGAACACTGAAGCAGCCACATGTTGGTTGTCCATGACTGACAGATAGACGTGTGCTGCTCTCCCAGAGTGTATATCTGGGATATAGCAAAGAACCATCAAACCTAAACACCAATACCCACTTTTAGTGATTTGTGAAGGGATAAATGTTACCACCAGAGGGAACAGAGGCAGTATGGGCTCTAGCACAAGAAACTGAAGATTTTACAGACACGGGATTCAGAAGATAAAAGTGGATTTTGGAAGTAACTAGCTAACTAAAAATATGTGTTTTGAGAATGGCATTTGGATATATATATATATATTTCACATCTAATCAAGATAATTAAACTCAAAAGGATAAAGGGAAAATTGCCCTCATGCACTGACCATTTATCACAGGAAAAAGCAGATATACTATAGGGAGAATACCAGCAAAAGTTCATTAATTCACAGGAAATACTATCTAATACATCGACAAGTCCAACAAAAAATAGAGGCATATGGAAGGAAGTTCTTTCTTGATCTTTGAATAAGGAAAGCATAACTTTTTAATTACTAGTAATGAATTTTGTTGACATCCCTTGTTTTGTTTCACCTTTATTTCCAAATATATAATTTCCTTAGTATGGCTAAACTAAACCTCCTTTCCTTAACTGTTAATTGGTCTCTAAGTGTCTCATTCTTTTCCAAAACTATTATGAACCAATATAAACAAAATGGCCTACATGCTTCTCTTCCTCATCTCTTTCTCTTTCCAAACACTTGCCATACCAACCTGGTTTTTCTGAATGTTTGGATCAGCAACAAGACTCAAGTGAACAACTTGAGAGAGCTAACTTTTCTTTTCTTCTCTCTCCATTCTCAGTGCACATTTCCATCAAATTACAAAGCTGTATTTTTAAAAAATTCTTCTCTTCAGTGTCAAAACTACTTACTTTGTAAAAAAAAAATCAGCTTATATATCTATGCATGTATATTTACACATGGGGAAAAACTATCTTAAAAGATATTTTAAGATTTTAAAGAATTTGTAAAGTTTTTTTGAGATTTTTATTTAATATTTAAGAAATTCTTAGCTGATTTTCCCCTCTTATTAAAAATTCATGAAAAATGGGAAATTTTATTAAAGATTCTTGTGCTCCTACTGGAAAGCCAAGTTTCACTCTGAAATGTCTTGACAATTTGCCACAGCTATGTGAGAACATCATGGGACAGAAGAGTCAGTAGTTGTGAAATGGATATTGTTACTGGAATGAGAAGTGCTTCATTAGAAATGGCTATTATGCAAAGTCTAATAAGACAAGTAATTTAGAACAAACTGGAAATCCATTATTCCGTCCTCCATTGAGTCATATCAATATGCATGTTTTAGAGGAAAAGAGAAGTCTGACCAAAATTTAGTGACTCATAAAAATGTGCTCATTTTTCATCCCATTACGTTTGCTCGTGTTAAGCACTGTGTAGCATACAAAGACATATACTGATCTAGCCCCTCAAGATGCTTCTATTTCAGTCTCAGATCACGAAACATGAGATGAACGTGACAGAAATCCCACTCTTTGCTAAGGCACTGGTGTCAAACTCAAACAAAAATAAGGGTTGTATCTCTACATGAGGATGCCTGTAGGTCACATCTTGTCTTAGTTTTCAAACATAATGTATCTATGTTTTATTGTATTTTTATTTATTTTTTAGGGACATGCAGGGTATGCAGGGAAGACTAGCACCTCTGGTACAAGGGCTTGCCGAGCCCTTTTCATCCACCTTTGGTGTCCACTTTCACTCAGCTCTCACCTGTGGCTCCAAGAAGCTGTAGTGTGCAGTGGCCACACTGTAATGAAATTATCCTGGCAGTGAGTTAGGGGGATGTCTACCCCAAGCATGTGTAGACTTCTCTAAGAGGCAGAATGCACAGATGAGAACAATTTGTTCCAACAGCCATGAAGACAGTCAAAGCAGGCAATGTGGAGTGCTTAGAGCCTGATCAGACATCCAAGACTCCAGGGTCATCTACTGTATCCCTGGCCACCACCAGTCAACCTGGCATGCCACTGGACTTTGATGACTCTGGAAGAAAAGAGTAATGTTGATGACTTTGCATGTCTCTGCCTCACTTGAATCCAATTCACATGTGAATCAAGACATTACCCCATGATGTCATTGGTCCTTTTCAAAAAAAAATACAAACAACATTTATTTTAAAAAAATATTTCCCAATTATATTTTAATCTGGTTCAGGCTGCACATGAGAGTTTCTGTGCACGTGGCCAGGCCTGTGGGCAGCATGTTTGACGCCTCTGTGTTAAAGCAATCTGTTCTGATTTTGGGTAACTCCAATTATTAGGAAGTTCTCCATTATATTCAGTTGAAAGCTGACTCAGTATCCCTTCTACTCATTAGTCTTAGTATTGTCCTTTAAGGACAATAGAAAAATTCTCATCTTTCTTTCACATCATAGTTCTTTAAATATTTTAAGATGGAACAGTTAGGTGGCTCAATGAATAGAGCACCAACCCTGGAGTCAGAAGGACCTGAGTTCAAATGCGACCTCAGACACTTGACATACTTACTAGCTGTGTGACCTAGGTCAACCCCAATTGCCTTACCTTCCTCCCTTCAAAAAAAAGGAAAAAAATCTCAAGACAGCTATAATGGCTTCTCATGTTCATCTTGTCTAAGCTAAACAGTCTTTAGTCCTTCAACTTACATAGCCTGGTTCCTAGTCCCCTTCCTCAGGAACCTGGGTGCCTCCCTCTGGAGGGGCTCCAGCTTATTAATGTCCTGTCTAAAAGGCAGTAACCAACAGTAGACACAGTCACAGTGAGTCTATCACTTCCCTGAATGTGGACACCACACTTCTATTGATACTACCTAAAATTGAATTGGGGCAGCTAGGAGGCACAGTGGGTAGCATCCTAGGCCTAAACTTAGGGAGACTCGTTTTCCCAAGTTCAAATGTGGCCACAGATATTTACTAACTATGTGATCCTTGCCAGCCCCTTTAACCCTGTTTGCCTCAGTTTCCTCATCTGTAAAATGAATTGGGGGAGGAAATGGCAAACCACTCCAGTATCTCTGTCAAGAAAACCCAAACAGGGTCAAGAAGGGTCAGACATGACTGAACAACAAAACTCTATTTCAGTCTAGTTGATTCCCTTTGTAATCCTACAGATTTTGTTTTATGCATTTAAAAACATGATTTTGAAAAAGGTTCTATAAACTTCACTAGACTGCCAGAGAGGACCATGACACAAAAAAATTGTTATTATTATTCTAGCCCAAGCCCTTCATTCTACAGATGAGAAAACTGAGGGCCAGAGAAGTCCAGTGACTTACACAAAGTCACTCAGTAGTAAGCTGCAGAGCCATAATCTGAAGCCAAGTTTTCTACTTGTACATCCACCATTCTTTCCACTCCCTTATCTGTGCTGCCTCCATCAAAAGAGTGCATGAAACTCTTAAACCCAACTGAAAAGTTAATGCTTTGTTAGAAAGAGATTATATGTTTTCTTTGCTTTTAAAAATACATTTGTATTTAAATATAAAATGAATTTTAGTGGCCTGCCTAAAAATTCTCATGCCTGTGGTTTACATTATGTAATTAAAGTCCCTTTTTTGTTATTGTGTTTTCAGGCAGAGTATGCACATAGCACACAATATGGGTAAGCCTTATGATTTAGAATTACAAGACCTGTGTGTGGATTCTGATATTTATTATTTATGTAAACTTGGGCAAGTCAGCTGACTTCTCCTGGCCGGCCTCATTTTCAATCTGTACAGGGAGTTGGATTTAGATAACCGATAGGGTCTCTTCTATAATCCTATGATCTAAACAGTAGGGGATGACCAGTGACAGGGGGGAGGAGGGCTTGGGAGGACTTTTTTTTATTTGAGGGTTTTATTAATCAGGCCAGTAATTAGCCTATACTAATTCAAAAGTTAAACTGAATTAAATTTTCAAATTAAACTGAAATTCAAATAATGTTCCCACAGTAAGGTTTTTCCTAAAGTGATTTTTCTCTAACCACAGAATAAATTCCAGTCATTCTGGGATGCACATGCCACTAACAAAAGGAAATACAAAGATTTAAAATACAGATTGATTCAACAAGTAAGCTAGTAAATCAGATTTCAATTTGAGGTTTGGATCAGATTTTCATTTCTTTCACCTTACAACATCACTGTATGTCATTACAATCCTGTTATGTATGAATATTACCCATCTCAAAATTTTGTTTGAGAGTCATAATAATTAAGTTTAGTTATTTAACCAAGAAAAGAGGAAACACTTACCATCAACACATATGTATCCAGAAATGTTCATAGCCCTGGATTGCTAATGAATTAAAAATCAGGCTTTGATAAACTATATCTTAGGGTATGGAAAGAACTGGTTGATGTAATTATACAATCAATAAACATTTATTAAGTACCTACTACATGCCAGGCAACTATGTGCCAAGTGACCCTTAGTGATCCATAAAAAAATCATAAAGAGCAGGCAAAAGATTTTCTGATTTTCAGAAAAAGGGAACTATAGGCCAGTGAATTTGACTTAAATTCTTGGGAAGAGTATATCACTTATTGCTAAAGAGATGGTTTGTGAGTATTTATAGAGAAAAATAATGATCAGCAATATCACCATTGACATGGGTTCATAAAGAATAAGTCATGCCAGATTTGCCTCAGTTCATTTTTGGCAGAGTTACTAGACTGCCAAATCAAGAGAATACCATAAAGAGAGCATTATGAATTTGGAAATTTATAAAATGGCAGTGTATGTCATGATATCCTTGTGGACAAGATGGAAAAAAATGTGAACTAGAGGATAGTACAAATAGGTGAGAGAAAATTGGTTGAATGATAAAACTCATAGTCATTACTTATCAATTTATGTCAACCTAAAAGTACTATTGGGGAACTGGGGGGGGCGGGGAGAGTTCTTGCAAAAGGTGCCAGAGTTGCCTTGTTAGTCTTGGCTACTCAATATTTTTTTAAATCAGGGGTTGGATAAAGATATAAATGATATAGGTATTAAATTTGTAAGTGATGATAAGGTGATATAGATGGCCAACATATTAGGCAAAAGAAAAAAACCCTAAAAGTTCCCAGTGAACAAAAACAATGTCGGATATTATATTATGAAATTTAATTAGTCAAGTAGCATTTATTAAGTGCCATCTGTATGTTAGACATTGTATTCAAGCAAAAAACACACTCTATTCTCAAGGAGTTGACACTCTAGTCTAATGGAAGAGACAATAAGAAAAGAATTAAGTACAAAGATCTCATACAAGACAAACTGGAAGTAATCTCAGAGGCAAAGACCAAGATTAAGAAGATAGGAAAGACTTCTTGCAGAAGATGAGACTTTAGCTGAGACTCAAAGGAAGCCAAGAGGTGGCGATGAGAAGAGTATCCCAGGCATGGGAAACAGTCAGTGAAAACACTTGCAGTCAGAAAATGGAATGTCATGTGAGAAGAATAGCAAGGAAGTCAATATCACTGGATACAAATACAAAATGCCTCTAAACTTAGGTTTAAAAAATCAGCTGTCCAAGTATAGAATGAGGGACACATGACTGGGAAACTCTTCCTGCTTAAAAAAAAAAATCTGAGTTTTAAGTTGGATTACAAGCACAGAATATAATTCAGCAGCATGACAGCCTAAAAGTTCATGTGATCTTAAACTTCACAGGTAGAAGAATTATGTCCAGAAAGAAGGTGGCAGCCCTAGCCAGATACTATCTGGAATATTGCCTTCAGTTCTGGTAACCACATTGGACTTGATAAAAAGAAAGAACTGCCTCAGGATTTAATAAGTTTCCCATCATTTGAGGTCTTCAAACAAGTGACCGTTTTTGGGGGATGTTATAGCAGGAGTCCCTATTCAGATATAGCTTGGCTTGGCTGCTGTCTGAGGTCTCTTTCAACTGTGAAATCTTCAAAACAAGCCATTAATGACATGCAAAAAGCCAACCAAACAAAAAATGAGCAGTAGATATCGATACAGGAAGGTTATAAGATCATAGACTTAGAATGAGGAGGGAGGTTAGAGTTCATTTCATCTATTTTCTGCAGGTTACAGAGGAAGAAACTGATGCTCAGGGAGTCAACAGATTACAGAGGCAGCTAGATGGTGCAAGGGATGAAGCACTAGACTTAGAATCAGGAAGACATTGGTTCAAATTCTGCCTGAGACATTTATTACCTGTTTGACCCTGAGCAAATCTCATTTAACCTCTCAACCTCAGTATGGCTTTGTGTAAAATGGGGGTGATGGTTTTGGGGACCAAATAAGACAACACAAGCAAAGCATTTAGCAAACCTCGAAACTCTATATAAATGTCAGCTCGAATTATTATTATTATTGCTCAAGGTCACACAAAGAGTAAGTGGCTGAGTTAGTATTCAAATTTAGGTTTTTTGGACTAAAACTAACACCATAAGGTGATATTGAAATTTAAGTGCCAATAATAATAACTCCTTTTGTTGTTCAATTATTTCAATCATATCCAACTCTTCATGACCCCTTTTGGGGTTTTCTTGGCATAGATTCTGAAGTGATTTGCCATTTCCTTCTCTAGTTCATTTTACAGATGAGGAAACTGAAACAAACAGGGTTAAGTGACTTGCCCAGGGTCACACAGCTAGGAAGTGTCTGAGGTTGGATTTGAACTAGGCATTCCCTCCATCAATGAAAACTTAAGGCTAGAATCTATATCAGCACCACCATTCCAAAATTTCTATTTTACAAACGAAGAAACTGATGTTCAGAATGTGATTTGTAGAGGGTCACACCTCTAGGAAGTATCTCAGGTCATCCGCGTCCAGGATTCTTAATAGTGACTATACTCCCAGAAAACTAGTCATAATGGCTCAAGCTGGCTGCTTCTTACATGAACTCCTGACTGATGAGGTCATCATCATTATTTGGTGTGGCTGCAGGAAGGGGAATGCCTGACCCCATGACTTCGGATTTGTACGTCACTGATCACACATTTTCCCAGCCAGCAGTCCCCTCAAACTCCGTTGTTAGGTACTTGTAACTTTGTTTGTTAATGTGCATCATGCTACATTTATTGCACGTAAAGAGTGTTCAGCCAATTCTTTTCGGAACCTTACTCATCCATTGTGACTAGCTCCAAATGAATAGAGTTTGGAGGAAAAAATTTGCACAATCATAAATGTTTGAAGCCAATTTTCCTCCAGAGCCAAGTGTCTGTCTGCCCTTTGGGAATTTTATCAGAGTATATTATTAAAACAAGATGGAAATCTTAACATTTTGCTTGTATTTAGAGAAGGATGGGGAGTACTAGCCTTCTAATCCCCAGTTGATATGTCAGATGGTCAGTGCTAATGGGTGAATGTTGGCTATTGAAGGAATTTTGCATCACATGTTAATCTTTGATAAATGGTTGCATTTGAAAATGAAATGAATGGTCTTGACATTTATCAAAATATTAAAGTAGCTATTCTTTGTGATTTGCCATAACCAAAGCAAGCCTTCCTCAATAATGAGCCAAAATCTCTTTGCGTATTTTATCATAAGTGTAATCAATTTAAGACTACTTTTAAATTCATACTTATACAGTGATTAGAAGTAAATTGACAAGACAACAAGCATTTATTAAGTACTTACTGCATTCCAGGAACCATGTCAGGCACCAGAGATACAGTAAAAAAGAAAGATAGTCCCTGCCCACATGTAGGTTACACTCTAAGAAAGGTAACCAACACACAAAAGGGAGCTGAGAAGAGGGGGCCGGGACAGGGATGAGAAAGAGGAGTAGAACTACAGAAAATTTTATAAACCACACAATCTGCCAATACTGATCCCAACACTTTCTTTGTTCATCAAACTTCAAAAATGTTCAATTATCAGTTTATTTCCATTCATTTTCCTTTTAGCCTTTGCCCACATTCTTACAGATTCTTCCCAGAACTGAAATAAATACGGAACTCTCATGAAAACATTTTCCTCCTTTCCAGTCCTAGGATGTCTCAACAACCACAGAAACCTAACTGTGACATTTTTCTTAACATTCTTCCCTATGTTAAACAGTTAAGCACCCAAGAAGATATTCTAGGATTTTGCTTTTCCTCCCTCCCTCAAGAGGAGAAAGATAAAAATTTAGAGATGGGTTGTTAACAATCCATAGAAACATACTTTGAGAGTTAAAAAAGGATTGTAGAGGTCATTGAACAACCCCTTCATTTTATAGATGAGGGACAAAAGTAGTCAAATAACTTGCCGGTTGGCACGTAATTATGAAACACCTGAGGCAGGATTTGAATCCAAGCCTTCTTACAACAGGTCCAGTGCTCTGTAATCCTCTTCCTCAGCACATTTTAGTGTATTTGTGAGAACTTTTTGATGTGACCCATTGATTCTTCAAAGTTTAGTGTTACCTTCAGGGCCAGTCCTACCTGTAGGAAGAGTCTATCTTGGCCCAGAGTAGCCTTGCATTGAGCTACATCTCCTCCATTAACCTTCTGCCTTGCCTGAAACTCTCACCTTTAGACAGTCATTCTTTTGTGTTAAGACATTCTGCCTTTAGGAATTCCCTTCTAAAATACAGACATTCCAGAGAGGAATAACACAGGGGCAAAGTATGGCCTGCCAGCCAAATCCAGTCCACCACCTGTTTGTGTACCATTCTTGGCAAGCTAAAAATGATTTCTACATTTATAAATAAAGGTTTATTGCATTTTAAATTTGCAAACAATTTTGCATTTTTAGTATGTAGCTTACATTTTAAAATGCCAGCAACATTCTTAGCTCTCAGACTTTACAAAAATAGGGGATTGGATTTCATCTGTAGACCATAGCTTGTTAACCCCTGCCTTAAGCCAGTAACTCCTTAGTAAGAGAACATTTTAAAGAGGTAACATAGCAGTAGATTCCAATCTTGGAATCAGAATGACCTAAGTTCAAATCAAGTTAAGACATAATTACTGTGTGACCGTGAGTAATTCACTTTGTCTTTCAATAGGCCCAGGAAATCCTATTTCATAAGACTGTAAGGTAGAGGTGTCAATCTGCACCTCTAAATAGTTCCCACATGCGCAGTCCCCCATATTAATGAAATCATGTATTTGAACTCCAATTGTTCACTTCAAAGGATCCTGAGAGAACAAGACATTGGGCAGGTAACTGATTTTGCAAGGGAAGTAAGGTATAAAGGTAGGAAACTAGCCCTAGAAACCAGGGAGTGATATTGAAAGAAGAGAAGGGAGCACAGAGAGGAGCTAGGAAAACACTGAACATAAACTGGGCTTCAACATAATCCCTGGATGAGGGGTGGCATGGGGGGGAGAAAGACTTGTTTGCTTTCTTAGTTCAAGCAAGTATCGTTTTGTAAAAAGGAGAGAAGAGTTTTGAAATACAAGCAGGAGGGATAGAATTTTGTCATTTGTCTTTCATACCTGGGTTTTTATTTACTGAACGTACTCCAAACTTCAAAGAAACAGTGCCAATGATTTTTAATAATATAATAACAACAACAATAAATAGCTTTGGGCATTCCACCACCAACCTTTAGATTACAGTCACTTCCAGAAAAACATGAAAGTGAAGGACTTCATCTTTAAAGAAAATAAATATTTATTTGTGAGCATATTAACTAGGGTTAGTGTATGAGTTTCAACTTCATGATATGGGAATTGGTCGCAAATCATAGGATTTAGAGCTGTGAAGAACCTTAGACGTAACCCTAGTATAGTGAAGTCCCTGTTTTGTGCAAATAATGAATCCCATGAAGTAGTCACGTATATTCAAATTTGTACCATCTGAAATTATAATTATGTAAAATATAGTCATTGCTTCTAGACCAATGGAAACAGGTGATGAAAATTCAAATAACATGGGATTCATTGTACTAATTGGGTCTTAGTTATACAACTTTATTCATTTAATTTCATTGAATTCATTGAATTCATTCATTATTCACTCATTTTGCTGTTGAGTTGTTTCAGTCATGTCTGACTCTTCGTGACCCCATTTGGGGTTTTCTTGGCAAAGATACTAGAGTGGTTTGCCATTTCTTTCTCCAGCTCCTTTTACAGATGAGAAATCGGAGGCAAACAAGATTAAGTGACTTGGCTAAGGTCACAGAGATAGTAAGTGTTTGAGACTGGATTTGAACTCAGGAAGAAAAGTCTTCCTGATTCCAGGCATGGCACTCTATTCACTATGCCACCTAGTTCCTAGGAAGTAGTTGCATGTATTCAAATTTGTACTATTTGAAAATTTAATTATGTAAAACATAGTCATTGCTTCCAGTCCAATGGAAGTACACAGTGTAAATCTAAATAACACAGGATTCATTGTTTGTGCTAATCAGTTCATAACTGCACAACCCTCTTCCCCCACCCATTAATTCAATTATAATTCATTCACTCATTTTTAAATTATCTGATTTTACAGATGAATAGACTGATGCCCAGAACACTAGAGTACTCTGGTTTATCCAGTATCTACTCAGGAGGAGTAGGTGGTGGAGCTCAGATGCAGACCTTGGTATTCTGATATCAGATTCAATGATATCAAGTCAATACGCCCTGGCTACACTGACATCTTTAATACCAACATTTTCCAATGTGGCTGCTTACACATTGAAGTGATTAAATGAGTCAGCACTAAGCCAAGAAACATGTGTTGGTTCAAGCCAAGATTAGAATTTGAACAATATCATTACTTCTTATAAATGACCCAGGAAAATTCTAAGACAGAATAAGAAGCAACCAGATATTTTCCATGGAAAGTTTATAATGGAAAAGTCTTGATGCTTTAACTTTAGTGAAAGCATATAAGAAATCTTATCGTGCTTGGTTTAGAGAACATGGCTGCATGGCAGGGCTGAATTGATTGCTCTGCAACCAAATTCTCTGAGGTTTCTAACAACACTATGAGCCTGGGAATGCTAGTCACTGGCTCTTTTTTGCAAATAGGAAAGTTCAGACCAAGGGAGGCAAAGAAACTTTTCCAGCAACACACAACATGTCACAAAAAGTGGCCTGGCCTGGGAATCAGGAAAGTGGGATTTCTAAGACCAAGCTGGCCAAAGTTACAGAGGCTCCTCTCCAGGGGACTGGTGACCATGTGAGAACAACAACATTGCTTTTCAGTATATTTTTAATGAATTTGTGGTCAACCACAAAAGTCTTTGGCCATTAGCAGCTAATGAATGCAAAGGCTTTATGAGATGGAAAGTCAAAATACGCTGCTTTTAGTTTGGATTATTAAAATGTAACCAAGATTAAGAGGGAAGTGGGAAATTGGGAAAGAATTTTTACAACCAATGTCTCTGATAAAAGCCTCATTTCTAAAATATACAGGGAATTAAGTCAAATCTATAAGAATACAAGTCATTCCCCAATTGATAAATTGATAAATAAATTAGGGCAAAGGATATGAACAGGCAATTTTCAGAGGTAGAATTAAAGATATCTATAAGCATATGAAAAAAATGCTCTAAATCACTATTGATTTGAGAAATGCAAATTGAACCAACTCTGAGGTGCCACATCTCACCAGTGAGATTGGCCAAGATGACAAAACAGGAAAGTGACAAATACTGGAGAGGATGTGGAAAAATTGGAACCCTACTGCCTTGTTGGTGGAGCTGTGAAATGA
>CM053588.1:270391524-270419184 GCA_028646515.1 Pseudochirops corinnae
CTAGACCCACTGCCCAATCACAAAGCTACAAGGCACGGGCATTCCTGGAAAACAAGCCTGGCGCCACAGGCTCCACATGACCACATTCAGCCTATTAGGGAACAGAGTATACTTTCAAATATCCAAGGGTCCTCAAAGTCACGTAGCCACTTCAGCAAAGGGCCTAGGGGCAGGGAAGATCTTTAGATTCCCATAACACGGCCAACTTTGAAAAACTGGACTCTTCTCAGCAACACACAGTTATAAGACATCTCTACAAGTCTCAGGATGGAAGGAGATATCTACATTCAGAGAAAGATCTAGAAAGAACAGAGTTTAAATGGAGACTGAAGCAATCTACATGCTGTAGTTCTTTTTCGTGTTTGGTTTTCTTTCTTCTTTCCCACTGTTCACTCATTGGTTACAACCCTTCTATACAACCAGACTACTGTCCAATGTGAAAGTATTTGTAGATCTTATACTTGATTGCATGCTGCCGGGGAGTGGGGGGGTTTGGGAGGGAGGCAGGGGAGAAAACTTGAAACTCAAGGGACTGTGGAACTCAATGTTATAAACTAAAACTAAATAAATGAATCAATTTTTTAAAAAAGTGTCAAATAGCAGAAATACTTAAACATGAAGTTAAAAATAATTATCATTAGAACCCACCCATCCCACAAAAAACAAACCTCAACGCCTATTTAAAAAAAACTCACCCTCATCTTGAATATATAAATGACATTCAAGTTATCTTTAAGGAGGGGAGTAAAAGAGAGGCCATCAGTCAAGCTCACTGTTTTACTAATAACTAAAAAAATGTGCTCTCTAATTACCACTGAGAACTTTGTAACAAGATCCTTAGATACAAGTATACATTCGAATAGGGTTACCCAATTCTATTTTTTTTTTCAACTTTGTGCAAGTTATTTATTTTGGGTTTGGTGGGGTTTGGTTTTTTTTTTTTTTTGCTTTTTTTGGAGGGGGGAGGGGGGGAAGGGCAGGGCAATTGGGATTAAATGACATGCCCAAAGTCACATAGCTAGTATGTGTTAAGTGTCTGAGGTTGAATTTGAACTCAGGTCCTCCTGACACTAGGGCCAGTGCTCTATTCACTGCGCCACCTAGCGGCCCCTGCAAGTTATTTATTACCCTCTTAATATGGTTATTTAGTCTATTTAAATTATATTTTTCTTTAACAAACTCCTTTAAAAGCACATTCATTCCCAACATCATCCTTCTATATTTCTACCCCCACAACAACTACTACCATCAATGGCTGTTGGCACTTCTTAAAAATTGAGATAAAAGTGCTTAGTGACCATTCTTCCAACCTCCAGGTTCACAATGTCAAAGTCATCTTGTACTCTTCCCTCTTTCTCAACACCCATTGCCAATCTGTTGCCAATTCTACTTCTGTAACACCTCCTACCTTGCTTTCCTTCTCTGTATACTCACTACAACCTACTCCATAGCCTTCTCACCTTTCACCTATACTATCAGAAAAACCTCTTACATGGTTTCCCCTGCATCCAGTTTCTCCCCTTTTCACTTCATCTTTCATAAAGACAGAAAATTGGTATGTTTTTCTAAATCACAGATCTGGCCAGTTCATTTCCCTGCCTAATAAACTTCCCTCTATTTGGCACTGAAAGGCCTTCATAATTTGGATCTTATCTATCCTTCTAGGCTGACTACATTATTCCCCCCTCTAACATTCTACGGTTCAGGAATAGCCTTTTTGCCATTCCTCATGTACAATTATTATATCATCTACTTCCATACCTTGGCATAAGTTGTGTGTTCCCCATTCCTGGAGTGTTTTCCCTCCTTACTACCTCCTCACTTCTTGGAATTGACGGACTTACTCTGTGAGAGCACCATAGAATGACCTAGCACAGACTTACTCTGTGTCAGACTTACTCTGCCCTGCTTGCCCATTGCAAGCATCACAGATACCTAGGCTCCTTAAGAGTCTACCCAATATGGTGAACTTTTAATGAACTGTCAATAAACTTTACTTTTCTTCAGCTGAGAGAAGACTTGAGTCGAATTCTTTCAGCAGGACCCAGAGTATTGACATTTTGGGGTCTTGGGCAACCCCAACCCTCTTTATGGGCAACCTCTTCATTTTTATGATCAACTCAAGTACCACTTGCTTCAAGAAGCCTTTCTCAATTCCTCCAGTAGTTAGTGCCCTGACAAATTGCTTTGTATCTGTGTTATGTTTACGTATCTGGGTACATGTTATATATACCATCTCAGCCCCCAGTAAGTAAGGAGCAGCTAGGTAGTGCCGTGGATAGAGTGCTCATATTTATGAGTTCAAACCTGGCCTCAAACACACTCTGGGCAAGTCACTTAATCCTGTTTGCCTCAGTTTCTTTATGGAGAAGGAAATGGGAAATCACTCCAGTATCTCTGCCAAAACCCCAAATGGGGATCACGAAGAGTTGGATATGACTGAAAAAAATGACTAAACAACATCACTGTGGTTTATGGCCACTTTTCTAACCCAAGGGCCAGCCTTGAGTCATAATCTCAGGAGGGAATGAAGAGACAAGAGATGAGAGGAATGTGCAGCTTGTAGTTTATTCCAACATGGCCACTAGCAGTAAGCAAGCTTGCTCCTATATTACTCTAAAGTAAGCATGATTCAAGCATGACCCCTCATGCACAGGAGGTGCAGGCCAGTGGAGAAGAGCCAAAACAGTTACGTCAGCAGCTGCCTAACAAGCAAGGGGTCTTACATGAGACATCCTTGAGAACAGCAACTAAACTGTGGTTCTCAGCACCTTCTTATCTCTAATGAGTACACAGAGCAGCCTTGGAACCAAGAGGCCTAGAGGCAGCTCCTAGATTCCTGTGGGAGAAAAAGTGCTTTTTGCTCACATTCACATCACCAATAAGATGTAAACTCTCTTAGGTTAGGGGCCATCTCAATTTTGTCTTTACATCCACACGGCCCAAGAGAGTACTTGGTACATAGTTGATACTTAATAAAGGCTTGTTGATTAGCTAGTTGATTTACTAATGATATTTCCCATGTTTTTATTTTTAAAATAAATAAATACATTAAAACTATTTTATTCTGGCTTTAGACATCTAGAAATATCTTTGATCTTTTTTTAAAAATCCCTAATTTAGGTCGCTCTGTGCATTTCTATTTAATATTGGAGCTATCTGAATACAAGCCATTTATATCTGAATATGACAGATTTTAATCCATTTACACAAAAAGTCAAGTTTGAAACTCACTAACATCATTTTTATGTTTATACACAATTTCTTTACCTTAATGTTTTAGCACTGCAAATTTGTGAAGAAATTTTTGGTTAACAAGTAATTCCTCCTTCCTCAAACTATAGGCGTTTTACAATATACGCACAAGATGAATCTCTACCAAAAGTTGGGAGAAAATGAAGAAAAAAGTGCTTTCCCCAAGTATGGCTATGAGGATTCTTAACCAAACAAGGGATATAGGGAATAGCAAAGACAAAGAATAGACAACTTCAATTATGTGGAACCGTAGTTATTGAATGAAAAGAAATCAATGCAGCTACCGTAAGAAGGAAAATCATTGATTAGACAAAATATTTGCATCAAATTCTCTGATAAAGGTCTGTTGTCCATGACATAGAGGTAAAAAGAAACCAAAAGCCATTCCTCCAGTTTTTGAACTGCCAAAAGATGTGAACATGGTTCTCAAATGAAAAACTATTAATAATCACATGAAAAAATTGTTCTAGATTAGTTAATAATGAGAAATGTGAATTAAAGTAATTGTGGTATTTTCTCTCACATCTAGGAAAATTGCAAATCAAAATAGTATTGAAGAGACTGGGAAGACAGGAACATCAATTCATTGCTGTTGGATCAGTGCCCTGATCCAACCATTCTAGAATACGATTTTGAGTTATGCAAAAAATAATTCAATAAAAGGTTTATATACTTTAACCCATGGATTCCATGACTAGCTATGTTCCCCAAGAGGTCAAGAACATGAAAAAGCACTTTTTAAATGTCCAATCTATACTAAAATTTTCACAGTAACACTTTTTAAAAACTTGAAATGAAATGAATGTCTGCCCCTTGGGGAGTGGCTAATAAATTTTGGTACACAAATGCAACAGAGTATTATTGCTCCAACAAAACAAACAAAGAATATGCAGAATTCAAAGAATCATGGAAAGAGTTTCATGAACTGATTCAGAGTGAAGAAGAGTCATGATATGAACATACCTAATGACTGCAATAATGTAAGTTAAAAAAAAGAAATTAAAACAAATACCATGAAACTAAAATGATCAAGTCCCTGGAGAAGAGATGAAAAAATACGCTTTCTTCTCTTTCCTTAGCGAGACAAAAACTTTGAGCTTGGAATTCTATATAAGTTATCCAAAATGTTTTAGGTGGTTTTGCTGAGAAGGGGCAGGCAGAGCCTTGGGAAACAACTGAAAAGTAAAAATAAAAGGAACCAGTGAGACTTTGTAAAAAAACAAACATACCTCACTGACATGAAAAATTCTGTCTAAAACCACCTGTTAAGGTTATATAGAATGCCATCATAAATGGGAAGTGGTTTCAGAAGGAGATGCTCATCACTCCCTACACATAATAAAATCACTATGCAAAATGCATCTAAGCATTTGAATGTACATATTTAAAGGAAAATGTATCTCATAATACAATTTAAGTTTAATTACAGTATACTACAAGGGGCTACCTAAATTATTTTGTAGCATTAGAATTTAGTTAAAACAAATTCTGCTAGAAATAATGGATGACAAACTGAGGCTTAAAGATGACTTATATTATGCACAATAATATACAATTATATCTGACTTGTATATATAATTGTTCCTCAAAATTACCTATAAAATGAAAAATATCAAAGTGAAAGAGACTAGAAATTATGGAGACCACTAAAGGTTTCATAATTTGTTTCCCATATGTCTTAATTCACTATCTCACTTATGGTAACCCTAATCCTACCTTCCGCTGACATGGCTTTTTGTATTCCTGTTACATGTCGCATTTTCAGAGTCCTAAGTCCAGATAGCTTTGTCCCAAAAACATCATAAAATCATCTCTCCAAAAGGCAAGGAAACTGTCCTTCTGTTTGTCTCCAAAGGTATCTGAAGCCACTATAGTAGGATACACTTTGAGACAAACCCCTTCATCCTCAATATCTCTGTCTATGATGGTTTCTTGGGATTCAGATCATGCAAGTATCCTTCTGACTGGAAAATCCTTGATGTCTTAGTTCTCCCTAAACTATGCTCTCAAGAAAGGAGTATGAAGAAAATATATTTTTAAATGAAGTACTATAAGAAAATGGGCTTTGCAGCTCTTTTTGTAGTGGCAAAAAATTGGAAAACAAGGGGATGCCCATCAATTAGAGAATGGCTGAACAAGTTGTGGTATATGAATGTAATGGAATACTATTGTGCTGTAAGAAGTGAGGAGTAGATGGACTTCATAAAAACCTGGAGGTACTTACATAAACTGATGCTGAGTGAGGAGAGCAGAACCAGGAGAACTTTGTACACAATCACAGACACAATGTATGTGTGATGACTAACTTCAATACACTGGGCTCCTCTCAGCAATACAAGGTTATAGGACAACTCCAAAAGACTCATGATTGAAGGGGATATCCACATACAGAGAAGGAGATGCAGAGTCTGAGTGCACATTGAAACAAACTACCTGCTCTACTTCTTTTTCTTGTGTTGTTTTGTTTCCTCTTTCCCACTGATCATGCCATCAATTATAATCTTTCTTTACAACCTGACTAATAATTAACGGGAAGATATTTGTAGATCCTGTATCTGAGTGCATGCCGCCATGATAGGGGGAGAGCAGAGGAAAGGGGAGAAAATCTGAAACTCAAGGGACTGTGGAACTGAATGATGTGAACTAAAAGTAAATAAACCAATTTAATAAATTTAAAAAAAAGAAAATTGGGCTTTGCTTCCTTATTTACAGAAGTTGGAGGGGGGGGGGCTATGGGTGCTAAGTACTTGCATATACTGTCAGACTTGACATATTTGGACAGTTTTTCTGAACTGCTTCCTGCTCTCTTTCTTTAGTCTTTGTCACTCATCAGACAGAGGAAGGAATGAGACATTTAGAAATCAATGTGATGTAACATCAAAAATCATCACAACAAATAATTATTTTAAAATACAAAAGAAATGAAAAATAACAAAGTGAAATTGTTTGTTTAGGAACAAACAGTACGCTGTGATGACCCTTCATTTGTTGTTTTCCAGTTATTAAAAGAATCGTTACTAATTTCCCAACATTTACTAACATTTTAAAACCACACTTACACAGACAACCATAGATGTCATTTTAAAACAGTTCCTGAAGCAAACCAGGTTTGTTTGTCTCAGATGTTTACCAGCTGTGAGTCTCTGAGAAAATAGCTTAATCTCTCTATGCCTCAGTTTTCCCAGCTGCCAAATGGGGATAATAAAAACACCCACCTCCCAGGGTTGTTGTGAGGATAAATGAGATATTTGTAACATTCTTGGCGCATCACCAAGTATATAAGAAGCGGTTAATAAATACTTCTTCCCTCTGCCAGACAAAGGAATGAGCCTCTTTCAGCTATCGCTAGAAACTCTTGTGTTCCACCCATACAGAGAGGTTGGAAAGAGGGTATATAACCCAAATTGTAGTCAACAACTTTAAACATTTTATACTGAAATCTGCAACAATTTCCAACCCATTAAAAAGAAGAACGTTTATATGCCCCATCTATGAGCAGTACCAACTGATGCTACAAGAGAAATTAGTCTAGGAAAGCATCACTCACAATAAGGAGTGGAATCCCAGCTGCCTTCCAGGCAGCATTCGAGTTTATCTTATTCAACTCCTAAAGAAAAACAAACCACAAAAAGTTTAAAATCTTCCAACTAATAAAAACACCCAATTTATTGCTTAAATGCCATTGGGAAGTTATATTTCACATTGTAAACACCATTTGAGAAAGATGACTTTTTTTACAACACTAGAAACTAAATTCATTCAATGTGAACTCTTCTCTCTGCCCACATTTGACCCTTCCATCAAGACCCTCCTCTTTCGGGAAGGCTTTTTCTGAGGATTCCATATTGCTAACATTTGTGAGCATTTTTTTCAAATTACATTAGCTTCTGCTCTTTCAAAATGATGATCTTGATAGAAAATACAACTTTTTGGTAGCAGTTAACATAGGATTTTTGAAATTATTAGTTATACCATTTTAAACCAGATCATCTGTACCGTCTATAGCCCTCTCCCACTCTCTCTCCCTCCACATTTCTTTCTCTCCTCTTTTTCCTCTCTCTCCCTCTGTCTCTTTCTGTCTCTCTCTCTCTGCCTCTCTGTATGTCTTTCTATCTCTCTGTCTCTCTCTCTCCTCTCTTCACATTTCTCTCCCTCTCTCCATACATCCCTCCTCAACTTTCTTCTCTCCTCTCCTCTTCCCTCTCCCCTCTCCCTTTCTTTACTTTCCCACTTGCACCACAGCTTACTGTTTGTCCTTAAATTTATTTCATTTTGTTACCATTTATTTCTTTTGTATTTTAAAGTAACTCTTTGCATTAATGATTTTTCTTACAACACGTTGATTTCTAAACGTATCATTCCCTCCTCTGTCCAAGGAGTGGCAGAGACTAAAGAAAGCAAGCCATAATGTAAACGTCCTTTAACTTGGTGAAAAATTGATACAGCCTTTTGCTTTTAGACAACAGGACACTTAATATAATGGGTTTTTTTCCCAATTCAGTTCAACAAACATCTCTTGCTGCTCTGTACTAGGCACTGTGCTAGGTGCTGAAATGCAAAGAAAAAAATTAAACAGTTCCTGCCCCCAAAGAGCTTACATTTGGAATTACCTCCTCTTAAGACCCTTTAAAAAAAAAGAAATAGCCTGTCCTGATGTGAAGAACCTAAAATAAAAGGAGAGCCATATAGAAAAATTGCAAAGAGCCCCTCGAAATAATATATAGCTGAAATGTATGTAGCTCTTCAAGGTTTGCAGAAAACTTAACATATGATAACTCATTTGATCATCACAACAACTCCGTGGGGTAGGTGTTATCATTGCCACCCGTGCCCATTTTATAGATAAGGAAACTGTACTTCAGTGGTTTTGTTGTTATTGGTGTTGTTGAGTCATTTCAGTCATGTCTGACTCTTTGTGACTCCATCTTGTGGTTTTCTGGACAATGATACTGAAGTTGTTTACCATTTCCTTCTTCAGTTCATTTTACAGATGAGGAAACTGAGGCAAAGAAGGTTAAGTAGCTTGCCCAGGGCCACACAGCTAGTTAGTATCTGAGGTCACATTTGAACTCAGGTCTTCCTGACATCAAATGCCTCACTTTATCCATTGTATCACTTAGCTGCCTACAGAGTGTTTATATTCTCATTATCACATTGAAACTTAACAATTTTCCTTTCCAGGTAAGTGGTAGTACAACCCCCAGTTTACAGAGAAGAAATAGTTTCATCTGGGGCTCAGAGACTTGTCCATGGTCACATAAAGACTAAGTGTCATAGGTATGATTTGAACCTGAATCCTCCTTACTGCAACTCTGGCTGTTACGGAACTCTGCTTCTGAAAAAGCCAAATAGGTTGGAAAGTCAAACACTTTCTTTATCTTTCAGGTGCCAATGGCAGAGAGAAAGAGGGGGAGAGATGGAGGGAGAAGATGAGGGAAGAGAGGGGAGGTGGAAGGTGAAGGAAGAGAGAGAGAGAGTGGTTAGAGGGAGAAGGAAAGAGGAGAGAGGGAGGAGGAGCAAAGAGAGGGAAGGAGAAGGGGGACACAGAGAAAGAGGGAGATAAAAGGAAGAGAGGGGGATAAAGGAAGGAAGGAAGAAACAGAGAGGGGGAGAAAGGGAAGGAGAGAAGGGAGGTAGAAAGAGAGGGGGAGGGAGATAATTGGAGAAGAAAGAGACAAGACAAGAAGAGTAGAGGGGAGAAGAGAAAAGGGGAAGGAGAGAGAGTGGAAGAGAAAGATAGAGATAATAGGCAGATTATAGGCATGTTTATGTGGGAAGGTAGGTTGTGCACCTACTTCTTTGATAGGAAGAAAACTGCTCTACCACAATTGACCCTGTCACAAACTAACTAGCCTGTCCAATAAATAATCAGAAATGCTGCTGCTTCCCTCACCCCTTCCCACTAGTTAAACCCCAATTAGCTCCTGAACATCTTCTTTAACAGTCTTTAAAACGTTTTTGCAAGTGCCTTTAATAAATCTGAGTGTATTCAAACCCGATCCAAGAAGAGTGATAAATCCATTCAAGGTTAAGGGATTCCTTTGATGAACAAAGGTGAGGAAAGAAATTTTTCAGGCAAAAATAAGATTGATATGTTAACAATTCCTCTGGCCTTTGGAAGGGAAATATTCTATTCTATCAGGGGTGGGTAGAAATGTTGATTTATTCATCATAACAATACACATTTATAAGGCACTTTAGGGTTTGCAAAATTATTTCTTCATGTTCATGCCCACCCTGCCTTTGCCATAATTCTGGAAGTCTTACTCCTTACCATGTTCTTTTGAATTAATTGGTATTCAGACCTTGGCTTGGGTTTCATCTAATGTATTCTCTAGTTCAAACTAATTCCATCAGGAAAAGCATTTAATCAAGAGAGGAGGAAGGACAATGAAGAATATTGAATAAAACAGCTTCACTCCCCTTTCCAACTTACCCAGGGCAGGGGAGGGGCTAAGGGGGTGAAGGAAAGAGATAATCTTCTGCCAGTTTCAGGAGGACATAGTTCCCCAAATGACCATAGGGTTCTTTACATACAAAATAACTCTTTTAATATAAGTATTGAAAGTATCATCTTCATTTTACAAATGTGGAAACTGAGATTCAGAGTATTCAAGTGACTTATTGATAATAGCACAGATATATCATATCTAGTCCTCCTTCCACACTGCCATGTTGCCTCTGAGAAACTTACTGGCATGATCTTCAACGCTGGAATGCGTTACAGAAAGAAAGAAAGAAAAGATTTCTCCAAAGGACTTTAAATATAGGACCAAGTTTCCCTCACTAGTAATGAATCTACACGTGAACCTAGAAGTGGGAATTGGGGGTGCTAATGGATAGAGTAGGGGGAATTGGTGAGTGGCTAGATGAGGTAGGAGGGAAGGATTCATGCTAACAGGCATAGCTTACCTCTTCCCCTAGAGAGGAACCTATAGGTTCCCTATAGTCCTATGATTCTGAACTCACCCACACAGTTCTGGTGTGAGAAAGGTGTTCACACTTCATAAAAGGATCTCAAAGTGTTAATAACTTGCTAATATTTTAGCACCTCATTTCTCCTGTTACTCTTTGCTTTTGGTGGCAACATCAGCTACTTAGGATATGGGGTGGGGAAGAATCTCTCCTATTTTATAGGCACATAACTATGTAACATTAAAAAATACAGCACCTACTAACCATGTACTTGAATGGTAAGAAAATATTTGCTAAAGCACATTATGTCTAACTCAGAACAAAGATGGGACCTCTGAGGTTGGGTGGGTTTTTTTGGTTTTGGTTTGTTTTGGTTTTGGGGGGGGGGGGGGTTTCCATTGAGCATTTCTCTAACTTTTTCACTCCCATTAGCTCCCAGTTTTCAAAACCCTTTACCTAGGTAACTGCAAACTGAAAGTGAAGAGTGGGATTTGGAACCTTTTGATAGTCATCTGCCCTAGATAGTTTAGGTGACATTTTGCCAAAAGGCAAGGGCTGGGTTGGCTAATCTGCTGCTCTCTGGTCCTATGACTCCATGATGTCATCACTGTTTGCTGTTCTAATTTTCCAGTTAAAATGCAGCTTATTAAGATGAAAAAGACAGAGAATGGCTCTAGGGCTCATTTGGCATTTAATCCCCTAACTATAGAGGCAATTGAATGGTTCTCTGGCTAAGGTGGGCAAGTGCATCCCCGTTTCCCTGAGACAGAAAAATCTTCTAGTCACAGTCATGTAACCAGGAAGGAAACTTTCAGCCAGAAATCTGAACAAAACAAGACACAGCAAACTGTACCTGACACATTGTTCCTTTGGACCTCAAGAAACTGGACAGCCTCAGAGGGAGTAAAAAGCATCCTTTAGCGTTAGTGTACTTCGTGAAGGGAAGAGAAGAGGGGGACAGACTTGAAATAAGATGGCAAAAAAGAAACCCCAAAAAATGAGGTGTTGCTAGGCGCCATAAAATTTTCACTGCCTCTTATTTAGAAATGTCTTTTAATACCAGTTATTCTGTTGCTTGTGGGAGGAAAATGTTCACTCCTATTTTCAGTCAATAAAAAGTTTCTGGCTTCAGTCCACACCACCCTGTACTTTCCCCTATCATGTGTCTCATTGACCACTCACATTCTAGAACCCAAAGTGGTCAGAATGTCACGGATTTAGAACTGGAAGAGACCTTAGGGGCCAATTTGTCCAAAGTCTCTCATTGTACAGATAAGAAAACTGAGACTAGAAGAGTAAAGTGACTTGGCCAAGGTCACAGAGATAGTATATCTGACTCCGATTTGTCAAAATATATTCATTTGATTTGATCCAATGCATCAAGTATTTATTAAGCATTATATATGACACTAAATCACAGACAACACGTGAAGGCCAGCAGATGACACAGAAAAAAGTTTAGAAACTCAGAAATACATAAAACATATATATATATATATTTATATAGTATAATAGCAGCCCAAATCTTACAATAAGATACTGCAAACACCCCATAAAAGAAAAAGGTTGTCTTCTTAGAAACTTCAGAGAATTTCCCATTGGGTGAGATTGAATCATCTCTCTTCCTTGGTTGAGCTGAGACAACTTGCTCCCCACTGGTAGCTCATTTATTGTCTGGCATTTTTTAATCTGTATAACTTCTCTGATTTTTGTTTGCTATCTGCTTAGAAAAATGGGTTTACTCACTACTCACTATTTGTGATGGTTTTTTATGTAGCTAGCATTTGATGGAAATGGGGTAAAGCCTTCAGATATCTGCTTGGGGTACCCCTTATTTTGGGGTGGTTTTTTGGGGATTAAGTGACTTGTTCAAGGTCACACAGCTAGTAAGTGTGTCAAGTGTGTGAGGCCAGATTTGAACTCAGGAATTCCTGACTCAGGGGGCCGGTGCTCTGTTCACTGCGTCACCTAGTTACCACTGGGATACCCCTTACTTAAAGGATAGTACTAAGAAAGCAGCTTCTAATAAAAAAATAATTCAGATATAAGTCTAGCTGCAATGGCACTCTCTTTCTAATGAGAATAGATTGACCAGACTCCTGGACCCTTCTCCTGCTCCCCTGTAGACCAGAATTAAAGTTTCCCTTGGAAAAGGGTAGATAAAATTCCAGAGATATCTACCAAAGTCTCCAAATGAACCACATTTAGATCATCACATGGGGACATATGCAAAAACTCTATATTCAACACATGATACATTTTTATTTCTGCCTTTGAAAACTGCTCATTCATATTCTTTGATATATTGGGAATGACTATTGTTCTTGCCAATTTGAATCAGTTTCTCTTGGATAAAATACTTTTTTTTTTTTTTTGCTTTTTGGAGAGGGGAAGGTAGGGCAATTGGAGTTAAGTGACTTGCCCAAGGTCATAGGGCTAGGTTTTTTTTTTATGTGTGTTAAGTGTCTGAGGTCAGATTTGAACTCAGGTGCTCCTGACTCCAGGGCCAGTGCTCTATTCACTGTGCCACCTAGCCACCCCCGATAAAAAGACTTTTATCAGAGAAACTTGCTGCAAAGATTCCACCACAATTCCCAGTTCATTGTTTCCCTTCTAATTTTAGCTACATTACTTTTGTTTGTCTGCAATGCCACCTTGAATAACTAACTGGTCCTATCTCTTTTGGTCCTCTCCCTTTTGGGGAGAAATTCAAATCTTTCTTCTCACAACTCTGCCAAATAGACCCAATGTTTTCCTTCTCCTTCTGTCACTTCCCCTATATTCTCTACCTTAAATTGTCAAACCTAAGTCTATGATGACCTTGAGCTTCCAAAAATGTTATCAGACATAGCACGGATTCAAGGTCATGTTCTCCCAGAATCTAAGGCCCTTTTAACTGCATAATTATATTGATGAAGTTTGACCCAAGAGATGAGGTGAGAAAAGGTAGCTAGCTTCCTCCCCTCTTTGCAGAGGCAGGGAACTATAGGTATAGAATATTCTACATGCTATCAGATTTGGTTGATATGTTGATTAGTTTGGCTACATTGTCAGTCAATAGGCATTTATTCAGAGCCTGCTCTGTCAGGCACTATGCAAAGTGCTGGGGATACAAAGAAAGGGAACAGAAAATCTTTCTTCTCAATGAGCTCACAATCTAATAGGAAAGGGATTTTTTTTCCTTTTTGATCTTTGTTTCTATAAGATATGGCTTGTTTAGTAGGGGAGAAGGAAGGAATATACTCAGAAACTAAGGCAATATGAAAAGAAAATATATTCTTTGTTTTTTTTAAAGACTAAATTTATCTGCTCAACAACTTATGTAATGTCCACAATACTGCTTTAGGGTAGAGGCAACAGTTCATCTAGACTAGAGGATAGACAGAAAAAACTTTTATGTTCTTTCCAATTTGAAGTCAATGATCCTATGATCTTAAGGTATAGCTAGAGTTAACCCATTTGTAATGCTAACGGGAATTTGAAGATTTTCCCTGCCCCCTAATCGATCAAATGTATTCACATGGAGCCTGGTGGGAGGAGTTTGCTGAAGGCTGGAGCAGAGCCCATGGGAAGCTGGGAGTCAGAGCAGTTAGAGCCAGAGGGAGGAGAAGATGCAGCCAAGGAGATAGCTAGGCTTGTGAGTGTTTGTGGGAAGGCTAAAGGATGGTATGGTTCCCTGCTGTGCTATGGTGTATTAACTTCTTTGTTGCTATGATGGATTTGCTTTCCTGGTGTTGGAATTTGGCTTTCTGGAATCTAAATAAATGTTTGGCTTCTGTCTTCTATATGGAAAGTCTGTTATAGTTTGTGATTGAGAATTATGCCAGCATATTAATAATCGCTGTCAGCACTATGAATATTGCATTGGTGCTACACCATGTGAGATTGTTCACAATTTTGTAGAATTTGTCCTTGAGCCCCAAAAACATCTCTGTTAAGGAAAAATAGCTATGGAGACTACAAGCCACTAATGTAGGCTGTTGTTGAAATCCATGAATTTCTGTATAATTTATAGAAAGATGTTAAAGGTAAGAGTATAGAAAAGAATTCTAAAAATGACCATACCCATGACTGTACCCTGCCTGCCAAACATATTCCATAGGTCTGTCCTAGATTTGGAGGAGGGAAGAAGGGGAACGCAGATGTGTTAGAGTCAATAACAAGATTTCTTTTAATCTGTAAACTTATGCAGAGTCCCCCTCAATCTTCTTCCCTGCTAAATTAGAGGATGGCATTAATATTTGAAGCTGACAACACCCAACAGAAAGAAAACAGTGGACATTGTCCTAACTCTGTCAAGTCTCTATTAGAAAACAAGTAAAAAAATAATAAAAATAACAACAAAACCAGTCCTTAGGAACCAAAACAAGAAAGCTCCATGTCACCAGAGTCCAAAGGGTGAGAGAGAAGATAGTTTAGAATTGGTCCAATTTTAGTGTTAATCAGTCACATCTTATTGAATAAAATAAGCATCCTTTATTCTGTGTCACCACATAGGTCTTAATAGATCAATGCTAAGACCAAGCTTTTCTCTAAATCAAAGACCTAATTTTTAAACAGCAACATCCTTTTGATGTTGGTATGTGTCTACGGGTCATGAAAATCCATGTTGCTAAAGAATTATGCTTGTAGATCACTCAAAGGTCAATAGAAAGGTTCTTGGGAGTAGAAAGATGAGTAAGCCTCAACACATGAGCAATGAATACTACATAGGAGAAATAATGTAAACATTGTCATCAGAAAGCTGTAAGATTAGAAAAGTAGGTATGCAGGATATGAAGCAAGACCAAGGAACAACAAATTGACAATGCACATGCGCTGTCATTGACCACACAATGTCAAGAGAACTAGTAGACTCTTCTAGCACATTGGATAAACTTCCTGTGGAGGATTTATGAGAGGATGTGGAAAAGTGTCCCAAGGGAAGGCATGCCTAGGCTACAATTGCACTATGGGAAAGAGCATTCACAATGTAAATAAGATAATAGATCAATTGAAATAGTCAAGTGATCTCTTGAAAGAAAGGTGATAGACTCAAGATATAGAATAAGAGACACATTTTTTGATGCAACCAATGTGGGGATTTGTTTTGCTTGAATATACATATTTAATACAAGGACTTTGCTTTCCTTTTTCTCTTCCAATAGGTGGGGGCAATTGAGAAGGCAGAGGTGGGGAAAGGAAGAGAAGACAAGACAAGACAAGACAAGAGGTCATTGAGGTACCATTTTTTGGTAATTCAGAAGAGAACAACAGAAAGATCAGAAGGGAACACAGACAAGCAGGATAGTTTTGAAAACTATAAATTGAAATTATTATATTTTTTCTTTTTTAAAATTTATTTATTTACTTTTAGTTTAGAAATTATTATGTTTTTAAAAGAAAAACAATCTATACATAATAGACATCTACCTTTAATGTACAATCTTCTTTTTCTATTCTACTATGTATGTAGTTCATTTTATTAAGCATTTGTTAAGTTCAGAATTAAAAAAAAAAACACATTGCAATGATGAAATCACCCTGCTGGATTATAGGGAAAGGATATCCGAAAATATGTTGATTTTCTGTATGGATATATAATTTTTGTTATTATAATTATTGGAATGTTTGGTCTTTAAGAATCACACATCTCAGTTCAAATGGAAAAGTGGTGAGATCCCTCCTGAGGGTCTAATAGAAGCATTTAGCCTCTTATGGTACAAGATACAAATGTGTCTTGTTATTTTTGCTTGACCAGAAAAAAGGAGCCTTGAGAAAACTTACTCAAAACTGGAGATTCAGTCATCTGAAGGAAGTAGCCACCTAAGATTCAAACTTAAAGGGGCTTGGCATATGGTATGTCAAGAAGGCTATAGGATACCATGATACCACTCTCCACCGAAAAACATAGAACTCAGTATTTTAATTTGACATGTCTATAGGAGAATATCCATGTTATGAAAAAAGTATTTGATTTGTCAAATATCAGTATTGTATTCTCATGAAAAGAAGGAAAGCTTTTTAAAGCCTAAGTAAATAATTTTCTCTGTGGCAATCCCCTTACGTTCAGTCCCTGCAACTCTGGTAAAGAAAAAAAATGTAATATTCTATCTGCCTCATCTACTCTGGGGACAGCTAGGTGTCATAGTGGAGAGAGTATCAGACCTGAAGTCAGGAAGCCGCATATTCCTGAATTCAAATATGAGCTCAGTTATAAGCTGTGTGCCTCAGTTTCCACATCTGCAAAATGAGCTAGAGAAGCAAATGGTAAACGCCTCTAGTATCTTTGCCAAGAAAACCCTAAATGGGGTCACAAAAGGTCAGACACGACTGAAATGACTGAATAACAATTTATCTTTTTCACTTGTTTCAATTCCTTTTGCTCTATCAAACAAGCCAATTTGACTTCTTCCTAGAGCAGCGGTTCTCAACCTGTGGGTTATGTTCAATTTGTAACAATCCTGCCTATCAGATATTTACATTACAATTCATAACAGTAGCAAAATTACAGTTATGAAGTAGCAACAAAAATAATTTTATGGTTGGGGGTCACCACAACATGAGGAACTGCATTAAAGGGTCACGGCATTAGGAAGGTTGAGAACCACTGACTAGAGCATCAGCCTTATCCCATGCTCTGAGATTGTTCCTGTCCTTAGCTTTAGGCAATAATGACAGAAAAAACCCTGTTGCCCACAACCCTCAGTTTTCTAGTAATTGGATCCCTGGTGATCTCCATGATACCAATTAATTGCCATAGGACCTTCTACCAGTAGCCTGCCTTATCCATGGCCAATATCCTGAATCTCACATTCTCTTTCAGTCTCAGATTTGTTACCCATCTCTTACTTTTTTTCACTCTTACACTTATCTGATGGCCTTGAATTAAGTTTTTTTGGCTTATGCATACACATTTTCCCCTTTGAACAACAGTCGCCATATTGTGTGCCAATTGAAATGTTCTGCCTTTTCATAACACTATGGATCATTCTGAACTGCTATCTTAATTCATCCTGCTTCTTGTGAACTCTGGTTTTAACAGATGCCACGATTGATTTCTTTAATAATAATAATAATAATAAATTTTAGGTAAAGAGACTCTGGAAAACATAAGCTTGTATAGTTTTATAGTGCTATCTATTAACATTTATAAGCCAAATACTGTGATCTCATTGTCACGATCTTTCATTTCCTTAACATCAGGTTTGTTTTTCTACGTCTGAGTAAAAGTCTTAAGATTTCCTACACAGTGTGTGCACGTCTCTCATAACCACACTCCTTGGGGAAAGATATTCTTTATTATAAAAACCAGAAGAAAAGGGGGGAGTGGTGACAGGAGCTGAAAAGGAAATTGGTATATTAATAGTGGAAAAATAAGGCCCAAAATTATATCCAGGTAAAATGGGGAAAACACAGAAAATAGATGGAAAATGTGAAGGATCTGAGACCAAAATCAACAAAGACAATAGAATTAAAAGACTGGAATGACTAAAAAAACAATAATCAAGAGGTAAGTCTCTTTCCAAAATAGAATCAGTCTGGAACACGAAGTAGAACAGGAAGTGGTGAGCATCAGTGTACCTTGAAACTAAAGACGCAAGTTAAACTAATTCCAGAAACTAAAGTACACCCTCCAGTTAGCATACACATTAGAAGAATAGAGATGGATCTGAAAAAGGATCTCCATTTTTTGAATTAAGGATGTTTATGAATTGTACTAATATCTTTAGTAGACCAGAAATTCTGCAAAAATACTTTTTGTTATTTTTTCAGTGAGCACTCTGAGTAGCACAAGCTTCACAATGCATAGAATTAGCTCAAGTAAACCAACTAGGGAAACACCAGGATCATTTTCAAAATGTTTGTTTTGACCCTCTTGAAGGAAATGTTCCAAATGAAAGTCCCAGGAACAGTCAATCTTGCATTAGGTTATCATCTATGGCATTTTCTACTGCTTACCTTACCAACCTAATTGAAAACACCTGCCATTATTCACAGGTGGCAAAGTAGTGATCCACCTATGATAGATAAACTGATGCTCTGGAAAGGGGACCAGGAAGTGTTAAGTCGTGCTGGAATAATGCTGGCACCTTCTGCCTGCCCCTCAGGAGCACGATCAAGGATTATTCTTTTTCCTGACTTTGCTAACAACACCTCTGCCAAATTCTGCTCCAACTCCCTATTCCATGTTATCTCCCTATACAACACCCACTCTAAATACCAGTGGCAAACAAATCTGACAAGCTACAAACTCAGTATAGACAGATGAAACAAAGTGGAGAATGGATATGTAGGGCCCAAAGAGAAACAATTCTTTTGTGGAGTATTCTGGCTTCTGATCGTTTAGTCAACTGAAATGGACTTCTCTGAGGTTGCCAGTGATATCTTAATCTAAGGATAAATCTGATGACCTTTTCTAAGTCCTCATCTTTTTAGCCCTCTCTGCAGCATTTCATATTGCTTATGACTCTTCTTAGACATCCTCTCCGTTGTGGCTTTTGTAAGCCTCTTTTCTTAATCATCCTTTTATCTGACTATTCAGCCACTTTTCCTGGAATATCCATTTGGAAGGGTACACCTCAGGATCCTGTCCTGGGCTCTTTTTTCTTGTCTCAGAATCACTTTTGGTGATTTCATCTCTTCCCACATATTCAACTACCATCTCTATATGGATAACTGCCAGATCCATATGTTCAGTCTTTATCCCTCCCCTATTATTTATTACCAAACTATAGATTGCCCTTTCAATTTGATGCTCTATAAGCATTTCAAAGTCACCTTGTCCGAAGTAGAATTTATGTTCTCTTTCCCCAGACTCACCCATCTTCCTAACTTTCCTGTGTCTATCAGGACACCACCTTCCTTCCAGTCACCCATAATGTTTGCAACCTTGGTATCACCCTTGACTCTTTCCTCACCTTCTCCCATATGCAACAAGTTTCCAAGTCTTGTTGGTTCTGCTTCTACAACATCTTTTGTACCTGTCACTGTCTCTATTCACATGGTCACCACTTTAATTCAAACCCTCATCACCTCTTGCCTGAACTCTTTCAATAGCCTCCTAATTAGTCTCCTTGACTCCACTTTCTCCTCTCCAATCCATCTACCACACAGTTCCCAAACTGATATTCACAAAGCAAAAGTCTGACTATGTCACTGCATGCTTGACTCTCTATTGTCTCCAGAATAACATATGATCTCTGAGATCCTTCAAAACCTAAATCTATACTCCTATGAACAAACTCTTTTGTTTGGCATTTAAAGCCCGTCACAATCTGTCTCCAATATACCTTCCTGGATTGATTTCATTTTATTCTCTCTCACATACTGTATTTATATAAAGAACTGGCTTATTTGCTATTCTCGATGCATGACATTCTATCTCCCACCCCCATGCCTTTGCAGAGGCTGTTCACCTTGCCTTGAGTGCACTCCCTCTTTAACTCTATCTCTTTGACTTCCTAACTTCCTTATGAGTAACTCAGATGCTACCTACACTCATAAGTGCAGCATATGCCTAATCCTCTTCCCAGTTTTTAGAGCACTCCTCTCTGTAAGATGACTTTGTATTTACTTTGTGTGTACACACACACACACACATAAAGTTAATATATACATATTTATATACTGTACTGACTTATCTACATATCTCTTACATCCCTCTGATCAAATACAAGCAACTTGAAGTTATGGACTGTTTTACTTCTGTCTTTGTGCCTTGCATGTAGTAGGTAATTAATAAGTTCTTGTTGAATAAATGAATAAGTAGCATAATAAAGAAGCCCAACAAAATGTAATATGAAGAATATATAAGTTTTCTACCAATCGAGTTACCTATAATCACAAAAAAGTCAATAAAAGTAGTGAAATCTAAGTCATCCTTCTATAAATTATACTGTTAACAATTCCCAATTTCATTTAAGAAAGTTCAAGAGTTTCTCTGCACTACTGACTCTCAAACTCTGTCTAATTATTTCATCATTTTCCCCTCCAAACATTCCCCCAGAATATACAGTGGCAATAGGTTGCTTTGTACTGCACCTTCCTACACTTCCAATGGGAATTTTTTTTTAGGGGGGAGGGAGAGTGGGGAGGAGGAGAGGACACATTAGTAGCTGTCATTTTAATGGCCAAATAAAGAAATATTCTAGATAAAGAAGCTCTGGGAAAATACTTAATTTAATGAGAGAGAGAGAGAAAGAGAGAGAGAGAGAGGAAGGGAGAGAGAGGAATAGAGAGGGAGAGAGAGGAATAGAGAGGGACAGAGAGGGGAAGAAAGGGGAGAAAGGGGAAAAGGGGAGAAGGGAGAGGGAGGAGAGGGAAAGAGGGAAGACAGAGGGAAAGGGGGAAAGGGGAGAAGGGAGAAAGAAGGGAAGAGGGTAAGGAGGGGTACAAGGGGCTAGAGGGGGAGAGAGGGTAAAGATGGGAAAGAAAGAAATTATGCCAGGTCCCATATGAATCGAAGAGGCCAACTTTTGAATAACTGAATCTTGATTACAACTAAGAACAAAACTGAATTGTGCAGGAAATTGTATATTTTTGCCAACATACTGCGCAACTATATTGCTGTCAAATTGGCCTAATTATCTTGTTGTGCCTTTGTGGAGCTACCTGTGTATTTCTCAAAATGGCATAATAATCAGCCAATTTTATAAAACTTCTATAAAATTCTAAGAAGTAATTTGATTTCTAGAAAAAAAGTAGCAAAAGTTGGCCTTATAGTGATACCGGAAAAGCTGTTTTATAGGAAATGTCATTTTCTTGGAGAATGCCTATAAATGAGCACCCAGCTGGTATGTCATGAAAGAAGCCGTGTGCTTCAGGGGCTTTTCTACTTAGCTACATATGAATTTTTTAACTCTCAGATGTCAACACAAACACTCTACCCTGTCAACTTTTTAAGTATATAGAGCTTCAAAATTTGTGGAGAAAGGCAAGAATTTTCCTAAATGGATAAGATTTACTAATAGATCTTATTTACTGTCTTCAGAGATTTGGGTTTTTTCCAAACTTTTTTTTTCCATTTCTGGAATTAATATCAAACTGTGTATTTTCTTAGAAAACAATTTCAGACATCATCTAAGGAAAGTCTATTAATTCTCAACAAAGTATCTCATATTCATTAACAGTCATTCATTAATGTCTGGCTTCTGCTACAGGGTATACAATCATTTCTTTTTTTTTTTCTTTTTGGAGGGAGGAAGGTAGGGCAATTGGAGTTAAGTGACTTGCCCAAGGTCATATGGCTCGTTTTGTGTTAGGTGTCTGAGGCCAAATTTGAACTCAGGTCCTCCTGACTCCAGGGCCGGTGCTCTATTTACTGCACCACCTACCCGCCCCACAATCATTTCAATGTTTCTCAAAGCTAGGTGGAAAGGAACCCTTAATGTTAGTAGCCACATGCAACAAAGAGGACAGAAAATTTCAAAAGAGCCAAGTGCTATTAGGCAGAGAAATTCCCAACTTTCTAGATCAAGTCAACCTTATGGTCCCAGAATTCTCAGCCTCCAAAGGTTGTGAGGGCAAACTCAAATTAATGGGAGTCTAAAGCTACTGTTGATCTTCTTGCATTCTGAAAGTATTTCTTATAAGAATATTATTTTACTAAGATATACAGGCACTGGGGTAGGGAGATCCACCTTGCCCTACGGGAAAGTCAGAGGGGTGATAGGGGAGAATATAGGAAAGAGCAGATTGGGGGAGGGGGTATACAGTGGGATTGCTGTTTTGGGGAGGTGGGTAGGAGAAAGACAGGGAGAAAATTTGTAACTCTAAATCTTGTGAAAATGAATGCTGTAAACTAAAAATAAACAAAAGTTAATTTAAAAGAAAAAATATATTATTTTACATGGTTTTTCTCAATTATTTCACAAAACCATAGGACTTGAAAAAGACCTTAGAAATCATCTAGTTCAACTCTTCCAATTTACAATGAAAAAAGCTGAAGCCCAGGAAAGTGACTAGCCCAATGTCACACAATTATTTACTGCCCCCTGATAATTACTTCAAAGATCAAAGCCCCAAGTCATAACAACTCAAGGAGTGTAAGAAAAGGCACTTAACAAATGATTGTTGAATTGAGCTGTCTATCCTGACTCTCTGTTCACTGCTCTTTTCTACACCTAGCATTAATTTATGAAATCATTCAGCAAGGGTTTACACATATTTAAAGGATCAAAGATACAGCACGGCGAATACGTTATCATGAAAAATCACGCATTCTAATGACTTATACCTTGACCAGAAGCTTCATTATCAGAAATAAAAATAATTTGAGGTCTTCTCACAAAGTCTCAATAAAAGGTTTTTTCCTCCCCATCCCCACAATCCAGATCTACTTTGTTAAAAAAGAACTTCATTCTCAGTGGACTCATTGATTGAGTCCTTAAAAAGAAGATTGTTCAATGAGAAGTCCATGAACAGAGAGAATGCTGGACTTGGTTGGAATCATGCAAACACGAGTCACTAGGACTGTAGAACTAAAACTAGAAAGGACCTGAAAGAGCATCTAGTCCAACCTCATGATTTTACACATGAGGAAACTGAGGCATGGGAAGTTAAAGTGTTTTGCCCAAGACCGTTGTTACTGTTTAATCATTTCATTTGTGTCCAGCTCTTCCTGACCCCATTTGGGGTTTTCTTGGCATAGATACTGGACTGGTTTGCCATTTCCTTCTCCAGCTCATTTTACAGATGAGGAAACTGAGGCAAACAAGGTTAAGTGAGTTGCCAAGGGTCACCTGGCAGTGTCTGAAGCTGAATTTGAACTTTTAAAGATGAGTCTTCCTGATTCCAAGGCCATTTCCCTATCCATTGTGCCATATAGCCATGCTATAAAGGAGAAAACTAGGAACCATGACAGAGTATTGAGTCTAGAACCAGAAAGATCTGGGTTCCAACATGACCTCAGACACTGATTAGTTTTGTGACCATGTGCAAGTCACTTAACTTCCCTTTTCCTCAGTTTCCTCAACTGCGATATCTCCACAGATAGAAACTGGCAATTACTCTATAACTTATAGTCTCTTAGGGTTGTCTGGGACACTGAAATCTGAGGTGATTCGCCCAGGGTGGCAGAGATATGTCTCAGAGGCAGGATTTGAGCTCAGGTCTTCCTGACTCCAAAGCAGACCCTCTCTGCTTTGCCCAATGCTCTCTCTCTTGATTTTCTGCCACCAAATTTGTAAATTTTGACAATAGAATTTTGTGCATGGATTGGTTTTGTATGTTAAATTTTGTGAAGTTATTGTAGTTAATCAGAACTTATTAATGATGCTCCTGGAATTTGATCCATTAATTGGCAGTTCTTGATGACTTGGTCTTACTAGAAGGAGTGGGTAACCTATGAAATTTAGTAGGGAAGAGGAAGAAATGTAAGAATGGACAAGATTATTATTAGCTTGGGGAAAATAATAAGTATTAGAGTACAAAATCCTTACTGACCATTCTAGTGGATGTGCTTTCTTAATTGATAGCGTTTTCTCCTTCCTCAAATTATTCCATACATGTTCATTCTTTACATATTGTATTCTCCCAGTGGAATATACACTTTTTTGAGGTCAGAGAATATTCTTTTTTTCTGCCTCTGTACCCCAGAGTTAGCACTGTCTTTTACACATCACAGCCACCTATTAGTGTTTTAGGGGCAGCTAGACAGGGACTTGAGTGTCAGCCCTGGAGACAGGAAGACTCATCTTCCTGAATGCAAATCTGACCTCAGGGACAACTAGGTGCCGCAGGAGTTCCTGAGTTCAAATTTGGCCTTAGACACTTAACACTAATTAGCCATGTGAGCTTGGGCAAGTTACTTAACCCCAACTGCCCTGCCTTCTCCCCTCTAAAAAGAAAAAAAAAATCTGACCTCAGACACTTAGTTATTGGTTGTATAATCCTAGACAAGTCACTTAACCCTGTTTGACTCAGTTTCTTCATCTATAAAATGAGCTGGAAAAGGAAATGGCAAATCACTCCAGTATCTTTGCCAAGGAAACTCAAATGGGGTCACAAAGTCTGAAACAACTGGACAGTAAACCTTAAATATTTTGGAGTAAATTGCATTGGAATGGAATTGAATGGGTTGGAAGCAATTACTGCAATCCTGGCTTTTAGAAACATAAAACCATAATCATAACAGACTGGGTCCTTGCTAAGTTGAAGAGAGCAATGGAAACTTCTCAAAATGTGCACCAACAGAATGTACAGCAAACCTTTTCTCACAACCAGCTACTACATACGTAACGGTAGGAAGAGCCAAGAGAGCTCATTATCGTGATGAATGTCAGTAAACACTTCAGAATGTTCTGGGAGCAGAATGTACCACCACGCCACACATGATTTCATTTCCTTTCATCTATTTCTAGGGCCTGTACACACATATGTATGTACATTGTTTTTTGTGGCCGCAGCTCCGTAGTGTACACCATGAAACAGGCTAAGGTTTCTTAATTTTCTCTAAGAAGGAAAAGGAGAAAACGTGACTCTCCCCAGCATGAATAGAACACAGTGTACCATTTCATCATTGATATTTCTGTTAAACAGTAGAGTGACATATAATAGTAGAACTTGAAATTCCCTCATGAACTAGTAAACTATTCCTAAGATGTGGCAGTTGTTTTGCAAAGCACGCTGAGAACAAATCTCCAAAGCTAAGCAATAAAAAGACCATCAGTTCCAAATGCTATGGATGCCATTAATGGGAAAAATGACTAAAGAAGGTAAGGCTAGTTACTGCCCAGACGAGGTACACAAGTTGAGCTTTGCCTTAATGTCAGAACTGTTTATGGAAGGGGTGGAAATATTTACCATAAGAGAATTTGTTAGTTCAATGAATTTTGAACGTGTCCTGAATAATGATTAATCTAAATACTAAATGCTGAACTTCATATTCAAATCTATGAAGTAGGTTATTGCTTTGAAGTTTTTAAATATTTATTTATTTTTAGTTTTCACCATTCAGTTCCATGAGATTTTGAGCTCCAAGTTTTCTCCTCATCTCTCTCCTCTCCCACCCCAAGTCAGTGTGTAATCTGATGCATGCTCTACATACATATTCACATTAAACATATTTTCATATTAGTCATGTTGTAAAAAATTAGAATTAGAACCAATAGGAGAAACCATGAGAAAGAAGAAACAAAAAAACTAAAAAGAGAGAACAAATAGGATGCTGCGATCTGCATTTAGACTTCATAGTTCTTTTTCTGATGTAGAGAGCATTTTCCATCATGAATCTTTTGGTGTTATCTCAGATCCTTGCATTGCAGAGAAGAGCTAAGTCTTTCAAAGTCAGTCATTGCACACTGGCACCTGCTGAGACCCGACTTACTCCTGGTCAGATTTTGCAGTACTGGTTTCACTTTCATACTCTCCAAACAGCTGGTTATGGTAGAAAATCTAATGACTTCTTCCCCATTGCCACTTCCAGACTTTTATTCCTTCAAGAGTCTCTCTTCTTCTGAAATTCACTGTATCCAAATTTGTCACCTAATACAGATCCTTGTGGCCATTTTTTTAAACCAACCTTCTGGACGTTCTCCCTACTTCTTCAAGGAGTTTAATAACTGGATCAGTCTCTCTCTCCACACCAACCCCTGCCCTCAAAAATGGGCACCAACAATACACATAGGAAACTTTTTCTTAGAACCAGCTACTACATATGTAATAGCAATAAAAGCCAAGTGAGTTCATTATCATGATGAATGTCAGTAAACATTTCAGAATGTTCTGGTAGCAGAATGTACCCCTGTACCACACATGACTTCATTTTCCTTCATCTATTTCTAGGGCCTATACATACATATGTTTGTACTTTTTTGGAGAAATACCTCAACTTCTCTTTTCCTCCATCTATTTAACTCCCAAGACCCACTACTCTACTTTACCTCAATTACACACAAGAATGGCCACACCCTTGACCTTTACGTCAACCATAAATGTTTCCCTTCCATTCATTCCTTTGATTAGCTCTGAAATGTCTTTGATCATATTTATAATTCCATTCTTCCCTATGCCATATGACACCCTATCCCTATTCATCTTCATCACAACATCTATTCCATTCACTCCGCGGTACATTTGCAGACCATCTTCCCTTCTCTTCTCCACTCCTAATGCATCTTGATAGATGAGCTTGACTCTATCCTCTTCTCTCCTCTTGAATCCTTTGCTCCCTTCCCCTATCGCCAATTACACCTCAACAAACCCCAATCCTGGATCACTCTCATCATTCACTTCCTTCATTTCTACTCATAAACTGCTGAACAGAGCTAGAGGAAGACTCAAAACTGTGTTCACAGGGTCTACTATGGATTTACATAATCTCAACTGGGTCCTCACTGCAACAAAGCATTCTTGCTCTGTGATCAGTTCTTCATCCTGCCTACCACAACAACTGTATGAAACCCCTTCTCTCTTCACAAACTTCCCATACTTTCCTCTCACCCACTTGGCTGAGGACCATACCTCATATTCCACAGAAAAAAAAACTAAAGTATTTTCTCCTTCTTCTTTTCTCTCACATTCCTCTGACATCATTTCACTCCAGTCTCTGATGAAGAAGTGGCTTTTCCCCTTGCCAAGGACCATCTTTCTTTTTTTTTTTTTTAATTGATTAATTTATTTACTTTTAGTTTACAAGATTCAGTTCCACAATCCCTTGAGTTTCAAATTTTCTCCCCTCCTTCTTCCCCCCGCCCCATGGCACTATGCAATCAAGTATGGGATCTGCAAATACTTTCACACTGGACATTAATCTGGTTGTATAGAAGGGTTGTAACCAATGGAGTGATCAATGGGAAAAAAGAAAGAGAGCCAAACATGGAAAAGAATGATAGCATGTAGATTGCTTCAGTCTCCATTTAAACTCTGTTCTTTCTAGATCTTTCTCTGAATGTAGGTATCTCCTTCCAACCTGAGACTTGTAGAGTTGTCTTATAACTGTGTGTTGCTGAGAAGAGTCCAGTTTATCAAAGGTTGTTACACATACAATGTGTCTGTGATTGTGTGCAAGTTTTTCCTGGTTCTGCTCTTCTCACTTAGCATCAGTTTCTATAAGCCTCTCCAGATAAATATGAAGTCCATCTCCTCCCCATTTCTTATAGCACAGTAGTATTCTGTTACATTCATATACCACAACTTCTTTAGCCATTCCCCAACTGACGGGCATCACCTTAATTTCCAGTTTTTTGCCACCACAAAGAGAGCTGCAATAAATATTTTTGTACATACAGGTCTTCCTCCCACTTCTATGATCTCTTTGGGATACAACCCTGGAAGTGGTATTACTGGGCCAAAGGGTATGCAATTATTTATAGCCCTTTGGGCATAGTTCCAGATTGCTCTCCAGAATGGTTGAATCAGTTCACCCCTCCACCAACAAGGCATTAGGGCTCCAATTTTTCCACATCCTCTCTAGCATTTGTCATTTTCCTGTTTTGTCATCTTAGCCAATCTGACTGGTGAGATGTGGTACCTCAAAGTTGTTTTGATTTGCATTTCTCAAATCAATAG
>CM053588.1:270419284-270438888 GCA_028646515.1 Pseudochirops corinnae
GGTTGTAAAAATTCTTTCCCAATTTCCCACTTCCCTCTTAATCTTGGTTACATTGGCTTTGTTTGTACAGAAACTTTTCAATTTAATGTAATCAAGATTATCCATTTTGCATTTTATAACGCTCTCCAACTCTTCTTTGGTCATAAAGTCTTCCCTACTCCATAAATTTGACAGATAAATTATTCCTTGCTTCCCCAGATTACTTACAGTATCGGCCTGTATACCTAGGTCGTGTACCCATTTGGACTTAATTTGGTGTATGGCATTAGATGATTTTGGGCTTATCAAACAGTATATTACTATAATTGTTGACTACTGAGTCTTTCGTACCCAATCTATTCCATTGATCCACTACTCTATTCTTCAGCCAGTACCAAGTAGTTTTGAGGACTGCTGCTTTATAATACAGATTAAAATCTGGCACAGCTAGGCCACCTTCCCTAGCATTTCTTTTCATTAATTGCAAGGACGACCTTTCTAATGAACCTTTGCCTGCATACCTTCCTATTATTTTCAACAGATTGCCTCCACTCTCGTCCTTACTCTTTCTCTAATTTTCGATCTCTATTGCCTTTTTCCCTCCTGACTATAAACATGTCTATGTCTCTACCAACACAAAAAAAATTCTCATTAACTCCCACCATCCCCACGAGCTATTGTCCTGTATCCCTCCTATCCTTTTCAGCTAACTCCTTGAAAAAGCTTCCTATAACTATCTACATAGATGTGTCTCTACTTCCCCTACTCTTGACTTTTTACTTTCTTTTAAATGCTCTGTAAACTGGCTTCCAACCTCATCATTCAACAAAAATTGCCTTCTCCAAAGCTATCGAAAATGTCATCATTGTCCAGTCTCATGGTCTTTGCTCTAGTATCATCATCCATGAGCTCACCACAGCATTTAATATTGTTCATCACCTTTTCCTCCTGGCTCTTTTCTCTGCTCAGTTTCATGAAACTTCTTTCTTGTGGTTCTCTTCCTACCTACTTGACTATTCTATTCTGGACCAGAACCGCTTGTGATTTAGACTCAGGTCCTCAAGGACCACAAAATAAACTTCATTGATAATAAGGCCCAAAATGATATAATTTCTAGTTAAATTAAAATACAAAAACTACTTCCTTACATTTACTAGGACAAGTGACAACTGTATGTTAAAAAGTCATCACCAAAAGGCAATAAGAATTCTGCTAAAACCTCCAGATTCTTTTATATTCCTAGCCCCCTGAATCAATCAAAAATCCAGATGGCAACAAAATCCATAATTGCTTCCTTGGGTTTTTTTTGGCTTTTTTTTTTGGAGGTAAGGCAGGACAATTGGGGTTAAGTGACTTGCCCAAGGTCACGCAGCTAGTTTTTTTTTGTGTTAAATGTCTGAGGCCAGATTTGAACTCAGGTCCTCCTGACTCCAGGGCCAATGCTCTATTCACTGCACCACTGAGCCACCCTGCTTCCTTGCTTCCTTAAAGAAGAGCCACCTCCACCAACATAAAATAAAAATGTTTCCTACCATAATTCCTTCTCATTTTCCTTTGCTAAATCTTCATTTGTCACCCTGGGTTCTATCCTAGTCCCCTTTTTTGTTTGTTTTTTTTGTCTTTACTATCTTGCTTTGTGATCACCATCAGTTCCCTAATCTATAGTAAATGGTTAATAAATATTTGCGGCTTGATTGATGCATAAGAATAATTGGGCCTACTTTTCACAGTTGTGATATTAATACAGGCACCAAATTCCTCCCCTTATACCTCATTGTGGTACCAAAGTGACCCTAGATGACCTACTTGGCTATGCTGGGCTAAACAGGATTTGAATAAAATGCCAGCAATGGACTACGCATGCTGTCTCTAGATCAGCCAAGCTAAGTACAGAGGGACCCATAATCAGTAGAATGACCAATAGGTGAAAAATTCTTCTGGAAGAACTAAAGTATATTAGCATTTACAGCCCCACAATGAATGAAACCAGAAGATATATGGAAGTTGAAGCTAAATATAAGGGTGGCTCATAGATTCTTCTTGAACAGACAAGCATGTGAGGTAGTTAGGAGTTAGTTTCACGTTGTGCCAAAATGCAAAAAGAAACATAATTTCATAGGATATTTGATCAATCCACACATAAATTATGCTAAAAATAAATGCAACTTATGTGTCAAAATCTGTTACAGAGGATGAAGAGGTAAAGAAATTCTATGAAGGAACTTAATGAAAGCTTCTAAACCAAATCAACAAATATACTGACGTTCAGTAACTTCTATTTGAAGGTGTAACAACAATGCTACTTGCAGCTGCTGTGGGGTTATAAGACCAATAACACCGACATATAGGAGAGCTGCTAGCCCAGGTTCATTGATCTACTATGCTAAAGGAAAGCAACTCAAAAGGGGCCAACAATCTTACTTTAATCAAACACATATGTCATTTACTTATTTCAGGGGAAAAAATCAGCACCTTGAACTTCAGAGAAAATACAAACAGAAATTACAAGCAGAAATAATAGCATGAAGACCAACAGACAGGGCTTCTAACTGTCTGACCAAATAATACATACATCACAGATCAACATACGTATCCAACTGTCTGACCATTACATAGATACATACATTGTTACCAGAAAGAAAAACACCAATATCTGGATTTTCAAAGCCAGAGAGCTCCTTAACAGCTACCCAGAATCTCATTTGGCTACATCACTCAAACATTCTTCCCATGAGTAACCCCAAAGCAAAATCCTAACCTCAGATCTATATATACACGTCTTCAGGATCAGAGGGCACAAAGGATGTGGGTCTTCCTGAAAAACAAGCCTCCCCTAATCAAGTTTCTCTTGTTTGGCTCCAAATGAGGCCTATTAATGGGAAGAGAAGATCTTCAACTCCCGTTAACATTACAGAAGATGAGCATTAAGGAAAATTGAAAAGAAAATGTTGGAAAGTACAATTCAGGGTTAAGAAATGCAAATGCCAAAAAAAGAACAGAATATTTAGAAGTCTTAAACATGTATACAACAAATACTTCCTTTAAGAAAGAAATCAAATGGAAATTATGAGTACTAAACAACATCACCCCAAAAATAAAGTTTAACATGTGTTAACAGTCAGGAAAGAACTGGTTACTGATGTGGGAGCTAATTTAAATCAGCTCTCTGTGTGCAGTTAGACTAATGAATAGTCAGGGGTTAAAATTAACACCAAATTATATTAAAGGATATAGGTAAGAAGGTGGTATATACAATTAGAATGAATACAACTTGACTTCTTCATCATAGTGTTGACACTGAAAAACAGAAAGTGGATGAAGGAAAGGACATTGACTCTGATTGTTACCTTTTCCTACTGACAGTTGACCAATGGAAAGCAATGACCACAATGTAGATGTTAAGAGAAACCAGAAACAAAATCCACTAGCCCTCAACAAACTCACATCCTATTCAGGGAAATCAACATACACAGAGAAAGTTAAATAAGAAATACATGCAAAATAATTAATGGGCCAGAGGGAGGGCACTAGTAACTAGATTGATCAGGATAGTCTTCCTTTAGTGGGTATAACTTGAACTGAGCTTTGAGGAAAGCTCAAGTCCAGATACTGGCTCCTACCAATGAGTTTTTAGCCAGACCATTTGTGGCACCAAATATGGTACCATTTGAGTTTGCATTGCCAGGGCTTGGCACAATGCTTGGAATACAGTGTGTTCTTAATGAGCACTAGATGACTAAAATAATTAACCTTAGTTGTCCTTCAGCTAAGGAGTCTAGTTTTTCTAAAGACAAATCTAAATTTTTTTTTTTCAAACATACTTTATAAGCTGTTTAATAAAAGTGTTAGAAAGACATCCATCTTGGAAAGCCCTATCTGGTCAAACTAAAAAAAGAAAGTAGAGGAGTATAGTGGAGAGAGACCCTAGATTTGGAGTTAGAGGATCTGGGTTCAAATGCTGACTCTGCTACTTACTAACTGTGTGGCCATGGGTTAAGTCTTTAACCCCTCTAGGCCTCAGTTGTTGTTTGTTTTAGGACATTTTTGTAAGATGAAAGGGTTAGAAAAAATAGTTTTAAAGGTCTGTTTCAGCTCTGAATCTATGATCCCAATTTCCACTATTTTAAATTAGTAACTGATTCACCACAAGATGCAATCTATTAGTCCGGCTGTCCATCTTTTGTCTGTTTTCCTTGCTCCATGATCTATTCAACATCTTCTCACATGATAGGTTGGCTCCAACACATCTTCAATCTCTTACTGTCTATGAATTTTCTCCATCATCCTTTATTACTGCCAAGAGGCCCTGCACATTGTTTTTTCCATTGCTATTGTCAGCATGACCAAAATCTTATGTTTCTCACTTTTTGATGTGGATCAGCATCCTTGTATGAACATAATTGCACGCAGCACCTCATAGTTAACCATTTATGCACTGATCTTCATGGGACACTTCTTCATTAATCAATATCAGATGAATAGGGATGAAATTAATCTATGCCCAAAGATAGCAGTTTTTTCTATAAATGGAGTCTACCTTTAACAAAAGGATGAAGTTGAAATGTTGCTAAGTTAAATTCAGTTGCAATTAGACAAAATTTGACATTTTTGTGACATATTTTTACAGGAATATTATCATATAGAGATTAATTAAAGTTCTAGTCTATTTGGAGAACTTCTTGACTCAACATGATTTCAATACAGTGCTGCTAAAACAAACCAATTAACAATTATGACTGTAAAGAGAAAGAACTTTTCCAAATGTCCTTGAGGCATAATTTGTGTTAGCTAAGGAGTAGTAGCATAATACAAGTCCTCAGTAATTATCCTGAGTTTGAAAACACAAGACTCATTCCAAATAGCTTGTGTCTTGATTTAAATGAAACCATTCTTTAAAAATAAGCAAACAAAATAAAATAAATGAAACCTTTCTCTGAATTTGAAAAAAAATCCTCTTCCAGATATATTTGACCCCCTACCAATTCTCTTTAAATCATTAGTGTTTTTATTTGATTTTCAGTTAAGAAGTCAAGTTTCTCTAAAGATGAATCTGATTTTTTTTTAACTTGCTTTCTTTAAATACTAATTAACTAAGGTGCTTTGAACTGCTCTGTCTCCAAACTGAGTCTGTTGATCCCTTCTTATATAGGCTGGTGGACCCCATCCCCAGTGACTCACTATATAGATACTGTGCTTAGTGTAGACACCCATTCAGACTAGCTCACTATAGCTTAGAACTCCTAAACTCCATCAATCCACCAGATTCAACATTTACCCCACCACCCTACTAGCAGAGATTACAGATGGGTACCACCATGCCCTGCTGGCTTGCTAGGATTTTGGAGGTGAGTGAATATATTAAAATACCTCTAGATATTGACCCAAAAAAGTGTCAGAAAGACAAAGATCCTGAAGTTGTCATTTGTTTAAAATTTAAAAAAAGGCAGGGAGGTACAATGGAAAACAGCACTGCATTTGGAGTTAAAGGATCTGAGTTTGAATCCTAGCTCTGCTACTAACTGGCTGTTTGACCTTGGGCAAGATACTTAAAACTCTCTGGGCCTCAGTTTCCTCAACTGTAAAATGAAGAAGTTGGACTATATGTTATGGTGATCTGTGATCAATGGCATTACTACTATAGTTTTGGGGTACTACGAACCATGCCCATATAAGACAGTGAACTTAATTGATAAATATTGTATATGTACATGTCATGACTGCTCTACCAACTAGTCTTTTTCTCTCTCTCTCTCCTCAGGCCTCCCTATTCCCTCAGACACAATAATTTTTAAATTAAGCCAACTGATAACCCTATAAGGGCCTCTAAGTGTTCAAGTGAAGAGTCAGCTATCAGCAAACTTTATTACTGTGTATTTTAAGAAATTACCACAGCCACCCCAACTTTCAGCAATCACCTCCCTGATCAGTCAGTAGCCATCAACATTCAGGTACAACCCTCTATCAGTAGAAAGTTACAACTCACTGGAGACTCAGCTGATGGTTAACATTTTTTAGCAAGATTATATTTTTTAAATTAAGGTATGTACAGTTTTTTTTAGAGAATACTATTACACACTAATAGACCATAGCATAGTGTAAACGTAACTTTCGTATGCCCTGGAAAACCAAGAAATTCATGTGTCTCACTCTGTTGTGGTGGTCTAGAATCAAACTGGCAATATCTCCAAGTTATGCCTGCATTTCAAAAGAGCAACATACTTAGGGTTTTTGCCTGTATGTGTTTGTGGAGCTTTTCTACAATGAGTCAGAGTTACCATATTGGTTTTCTTACTATTATCCTAGTCAGTTTTTCCAGTCGGTCTTTCGAATTTCCGGGATCCAGCCACCACAACTTGGCTGACAGTTTTATCAACAATGAGAGAAATAGTCCAGATGCCAACTTTGCCTTCTACTGCTACGATGCCAACTCCAGAGCAAATGTTTGGTTTTCAAATGTTAAAATAAGCAGATGAGTACTAAGGACTCAGATCCGACAGGTGTTACAAAGAAGAAAAATGAGACCATGCATTCTAATTACGGCACCTTAAAAGATCTAATTTCCTCAACTTAATTTTCTTCTCATCTAAATTTCTTAAAACTTAATTGAATTTTTAAATATGATTAAACATTAAATTTCTTAACTAGAAATTAAAATGAAAATAGCAATAATTTTATTTAGTGAAACGAAGTCATTTATGGGGATGAAAAATATCCTTCAGCAAACAGTTAAACTGCATAAGGAATTGCTGGACAATTCACAGAAATGTGGAGACACGAGACTGCAATGTCACTCTTATCTGTATCCTCAGTGGTAAGCACAAAGACTGGCACATAATGATGCTTAATAAGTGTTTATTGAAGTGAAGTACGTTGACATGAAAAGTTGAGGACAGGACATGGAGATGGACCCTGTAAAGAAATAGGATTAGACATGTCATAACCGTACAATAAATGTTTTCACTGTATACAAGATTGAATGCATAATTTAAAAAGTCAAGTAGTTTCTAAGGAATTCATATATCTAGAGTCTGAGATTCATTTTAGGCAACTGAGGCAGAATGATGCCACCAAAGGCTTCCAAGAGGGAAAAACAGAAGTGTAGTTAGAAAGATTGTACAACAAGAAAGTTGCTTCAGTTGTTGTGTCTGACTCTTCATGACCCCATTTAAAGTTTTCTTGGCAAAGACACTGGAGCAGTTTGCCATTTCCTTCTCCAACTCATTTCACAGATGAGGAAACTGAGGCAAACAGGGTTAAGTGACTTGCCCAGGGTCACACAGCTAGTAAGTATCTGAGGTCAGATTTGAACTCAGGAAGATGAGTGATTCAATGCACAGTGCTCTAGCCACTGCACCATCTAGCTGCTACAAAAGGAAAACTGGTTCAGAAAAAAGTAAATAGCTACTTGGAAAACCAAAGAGGAAGCAGATCAGTTGTATCTGCAGCACTGAGACTCACAGTAAATGAGTGAGCAGGAAAGTAGCATTAACTGTATTGGTAGTACTAGAATTGTGACTGCTTAAAAACTTGTGAACATAGACTATAAGAGATAGCCCCAATGTAGAAGAGATGGTCCATCTTTTTTTAAAAAATAAAACTTAACAGTTTTTTGTTTGCTTTATTTGATTTGTTAATTTCTGTTTGTTAAGGTTATTATAAACAAATATAAGGCATCCCAAAAGTCTTAGTGCAGTTTTAAGCTATTAAGGCTTTATTTATTAACTCTGGTGGAACTCTTAGTTCTAAAATACAAAAGACCCACACCTAAATGCTTGTGTCAACTATTTAAGCCAAACAAGAAACATCTTAAACCACCAGGGGGAAATATACATCCTACTTGGACAGGATCTACACTCTCAAACGTTATGCTTAAGACTATAGAATCTAATACAGTGCTGAACCCTCATTCCAACAAACTAAATTTACTAAGATTTCTGTGTGAGGCCCTGAGTTAGGCACAGCAAAGATACAGATGGTCCAGGGCCTATTCACAAAGAGCTTGTATGAATTAAGAAAAGAAAGAAAAAAACAAGGAGAAAAATTAAGAAAAAAAAAGAGCTTCTGTGGGGAGATAGCCATCATCAATATCATGTCACTAACATTTAAATAGCACTTCAAGGCGTGGGGGTTTGGGGACTAGATTTTTTTTTTCTTCCCCATTTATTTGTTTTTATCATTTTTTAACTGAGACAATTAACTCTTGTTTCATGTAGCTTTCATTTATGATTTCTTGAAATACAGCTCTGAAAAACTAGGCTTTGATAAAACCCATTGGGATTCACATGGAGCTACTTGACTATGCCTTTAAAACAAAATCCCTCTGGTTCTTACTGCTCTTTCAATGATAGGCCCTAGATCAAACCTTACTTGCTCATTGTTTGGGTTTTGATGGCTCAGACTGTAAATAGCAGTTGTTTCTGTTCTGGCCAGAAACCAGGAGGGTCTTCCCCTCTCTGACTGATTCTTTTGGGGAGCCAAAGTAGACCATCTTTGGCCTCAATTTTTATCTAGCCTTTAACTATTGAATGAGCATTGCCTCAGATAAACTGAGACCTGGGAAAGACCTTAGGTTAAAAAGGTCAAAGTTTCCCACTGCATCTTGGACCATTGCCAGTCCTGACCTATGTCTTGCCACTGGACGCCCATGCCTCTGGAATGAAGTGAGGCTAATGACTTTGCCCAGCTCTGCCTCACTTAAATCTAACTCACTTGCAAGTCAAGATATCATCCTCCAGATGTCATTGGTCCTCTTCTGAGAAGGATGAATGATAGCAACAATATGGGGACATCATTGTCATCAATGTTTAAATAGCACTTTAAGGTTTGCAAAAACATTTACATATTTCTGATTCTCACAACTCTACAAAGTAGCCATTATCATCCCCATATGACAGATGAGGAAATTGAGAATGAGAGAGATAAACAGAGCAGCAGCTGGGGTACTATGGATAGAGTACCTGGAGTCAGGAAGATCTTAAGTTCAAATCTGGCCTCAGACACTGACTAGTTGTGTGACCCTGGGCAAGTCATTTAACTCTGTTTGCCTCAATTTCCTCATCTGTAAAATGGGCTGGAGAAGGAAATGACAAACCACTCTAGTATCTTTGCCATGAAAACCCCAAATGAGGTCATGAAGATTCAGACAGGAATAAAACATCTGAATAACAAAGTTATTATTAATTTATTCCTTCATTCAAAAGGAGAATTTTTAGAGTGCCTTCTATATGCCAAGTATCATAGTAGGCACTGGGGATACAAAGTCAAAACAGCATGATCCTTGCTTTTGAGGAGTTTCCATTCCATTGGGGGAAATAACATGTGCATAGGAAAATGAATGCGACATATTTACAAAGTAATTTCTGGGAGGAATTAAATTCTGGAAATGAAGACATCAGCACCTGGACGTGGCGTAAGGGAGGTGGTCAGGATGCATTCCAGAACAAACTCATATGAGGAAACAGGAACCAAAAGGCACAAAGTGTGGTCAAGAACATTTCCATGAAGTTGAAGAGAGGCAGAAAAAGAAGCGATTTTTTTTCATTGACATGTGCCAAAGACCATGGGGAGTTGAGTTTTATTAATTGTGTACTATTAACCAATTGCAAAAAACAAATTGATGGATTAATAAGCTCCTAGGGTTTGGGAATTGATTATTTAAAAGAGTTGGTGAACCTCACCCCCAGTTCTGTGAAGCAATCCTGAGAGTAAGTAGAGATGTACCTAAGACCACCACCCTCTGTCATCATGGTTCAGAGGAAAATCAAAAAAGAAAACAAACTGACATCCTCTTGTTTCAAACATTTCATACCAAAATAAAACAGTGTAGGAGTTAGACAGGGACCCTACCCGTACAAGTATGGGAGAATAGTCCTTGATTCTTATCTGCTCCCTGCCATAACCCCTACAGGCAGGATGGTGCAGTGGGGAGTGCTAGATCTAGAATGAGAGGACTTTCTATCTGTGTGAATGAAGGAAAGAACGAAAAGGGAGGGTTAAGTGCTATGTGAAAAACACTGTGCTAAACCCTGAGGATATGAACAGAAAAGTAAAACCTTTATTATTCTCAAGGAGCTCTTGGTTTTTGGTAAGTCAAATGGAAAGTCCCATGGTCCTAAGGGTGCACAGCAAAGGAGAAGGCATGATATGACCTCTCTGGGCATCATCTGGAAGACAAGAGGGTTGACCTAGATGACTTGTAAGATCCTGTCCAACTCTGAATCTATCATTTTATGATCCTGCAAATGTCCAAAGTCTTGTCATTTCTGCCTTCACGGCATTTTTCGTCAGCATAACCTCTCCACACGCACAACCACCACCTTGGTGCAGACCTCCATCACCCCCACATCTCACCCCACATCAGTCTATCCTCCGCTTACATGTCAAGGAATCTTTCTCAAACTCATTACTGACCATGTCACCCCTCTGCTCACCGAACACTGGTTCCTTGTAACTTCCAGGATCAAGTATTTTAAAATTCCATTTGACTTTTAAAGCCCTTCTCAACCTGACCGTTTCCTCCCTTCCAGGCTTCGGGCATTTCAATTTTCTCCACTTACACTATCATCTAGCAACACTGACCTATTTGCTGCTTCTCCATGTGATGCTCCATTTTGCAGCTCTGGGATTTTCAGTATCTGTCCCTCATGCCTGAAATGCTTTCCCTCTGCCTGCTGCCTGCCGCCTTCCCTGGCTTCCTTTCTTCAGGACTCAACTCCTATCCTACCTTCCCCAAGAGGACTTTCTCAATCTGCCCTTAGAGCCTTCTCTCTGAGATTCCCTCCCATTAACACTCTATATACATATGCGTAAATATACATGTGTATATTTCTATACAAATGTATTTCCCAGTCTGCTCTAGAATCTTCCTTCTGAAATTGCCTCCCACATATACTATATACATATATACATGTATGTACATTTCTATACATATGGAGAAATATGTAAATTTCTCAGTCTGCCCTAATCCTTTCCTCTGAGAATACCTCCCATTTATACTATGTATGTTTATGTGTATATGTGTATATACACACATACATATATATACACAAGGATATATGTATCTTGTACATACAGAGCAGTTTGTAGCTTTCTGAGGTCCTTGTCTATCCCTACCCTCCCTCTCCCAAAAAAGTTCTGCCTTAGAAATAAAAGGACAAGAAAATAAGGAGTTTATAGCATAACCATTTCAGTCATAAAAGCAACACCACAAAAGTATTATTGATTCTATAGGTTAATGACAAACTTTTTATAATTTCAAACTATTCATTCACAGGGGGTGGAAATCTTAGGTTTTAGCTATAGAAAATGTTTTTAAGATCTGCTAAATCATTCATACTCTAGTGCTAGGGAGCAAGTTCAATTTCCTTATTTCTCCTTTCTGCAGAATAGTATTTCTGGCAGCTAAAGGTATCCCAAGGAGCTGCTTTTCTGAGAAGTAGATAAGTTTTTTGATTTTCCATCCTAAATAAAAACTAATCATTCTGGGTCTTCAGGTGGCTAGAATCCAACAGGGTTGTACGGGTTGGACTAGATAGTCTTTTGGGTCTTTTCCAAGGCTGTGATTCTGTGAATCAAAATCATCAGACTGAGCTAGGCTGACTCCCTAATGCCAAAATACCTAATGACCTTAGAACATGTGCATAAATAATCCATTCAGTTGCCTGAATTTCCAACATATATTTTATTTCATAATGCAATTTCCATCTCTCAGGTGGTAAGAGAGAAAACAAGTACTTTCCAGGCATATTCAATAGCTTAGATTTTAAATGGAGCTGACCATTTTTCCACTGACTTTCAGGTTGTTCCTGTCTTCACGATGGGATCATCTTTTCTCACTAAATTGACTAGTTAACCAAATTAAGCAAGTGACCAATTCAACCAAGATGTTTGATCCAGTTGCTCATTAAGATGTGCCTTCGGTTTCACTGTGTAAAAAACAGTGGCTCCTGTTAGTTAAATATGACCTCTTTTTAACTGAGTGTATCTCATTCCACTATCATTTTTAAATTCAAATACTATTTACTTCTTTCAATTCTATTAATTTCTTCTGGTTTTTCATAGTATTCTCAGAAACACACATAAGGCTATCTGTTTCTTGTCAAAGAGGAACTGTTCAGATCTACCATTTCATCAGAGATCTTCTGCTTTTGATATTCAATAGTCAGGTTATATCTTCAGTTACACTGTCCTGGAATTCCCCAGTCTTTTGTATTGGAGAGTTGCATAGACCGGTATTGGTTGTCATTTTCTGATGTGAATATATATGTCTGTCATTGTGCAACACTGGAAAATAACAAATTTCCAAATCACTCTATAAAAGGGCATCATCATCATCAACACAGAAGGATTACAGAGTTGATCTAAGGGACCATCTGGTCCTACACAAGCCCCAAAAGCCCCACTACAACACGACTGACAAGCTACTATCCAGAATCTACTTGAAAAATTAGAATTCAAGAGAAGCCATCACCTACCAAGGGAGCCCATTCCAGTTATGTATAACTCTAATTACTAGAAAATTTTTTCCAGATGTCAAAACAAAATTTGCCTTTTTCTAATTTCTGCCCAGTTGAGTCCAAACAGAATAAATCTGATTCTTTTTCTACTAAATGATCCTTTAAATATCCGAAGATAGCTGGCACATTCCCCTTTGAATATTCTTTTCTCCAGGTTAAACCTGTTTACCTCCTTTAATGAATCACCATAAATGATCACCTTCAACATTCTGGTTTCCTTCTTCTAGAAAATCTCCATTTTTTTCAATATCCTTCCTCAAAGAGTGTGTCTAGAACAGAACTTGGTAGCCCAGCAGCGAGCTGACCAGGGCAGAGCCCAATGGCACTGTAATTTCCCTATTTCTGGAAGCTATGGTCCCCTTAATGCAAGCTAAGGTCACATTAGCATGTTTGTCTCCCGCAGCACACTGCTGACTCTGTTGTCAAGGCTGCAGGCCACAGAAACTCAGTCCCATTTTCATTAAATGTTACATGAAGTATGTATGATATTTGCCTTCATGTGACTCAATAAATAAGTCCCAGGAGGCTGTCTGGAACACAAAGGTTAAGTGACTTGCCCAGGGTGACTCAGTTAATAAGTGTCAGGAATGATTTACCTCCAGTTCTTTCTGAATCCAAGTCCAACATTATGTCAGCATGACACCCCTGTCCCTTTAAAATGTTAAGGGAATGAAAACAAACAGTTTTTTCCATCATATTGCCTCTGCCACTGAGTAAGCAGGCGTAGGCCATGTACATGCATCAAAAAGCGATAGACTGAGTAATAATCTGGCATCTCAGTCCATTTTAATGACTATGGATCACCTGCCCAGCTCAGTCAATCCCTTGTACAGAAATCATCCATTAAAATAACAAAAATTATTTGCCTGAACAATGGCCACTTCAATTATTACAAACATGGTTTTGGGGGCAAGAGCTTTCTTAAGTTCACAAAGAGAATGAGAGGGAGAAGGGATAAGTATTTATTACACAGAGCCTACCATGTGCCCAGCTAAGGGCTCAGGGCTTTACAAAGATTATCTCATTTGATCCTCATAACAACCCTGCAAAGTAGATACCATAATTATCCCCATTATACAATTGGGGAAGCTAAGGCGGATAGAGGTTAAGTGACTTAGCCAGGGTCACACAACTAGTCCCCAAGGCCAGATATGAACTCAGGTCTTCTCAGCTCCAGGCCCAGAGCCCTATCCATTGCACCATCTAGCTAAGGAATAATTCTCACCACTGGCTTTACAAAACCTTTGAGAAGATAATAGGTTATTTACATGTGGTCCATTTTACAATAAGCTAAAAAGTACATTTAAAAAATTTATAATTCATAAAACACTTCCTCAAAACAACTCTCTTAGAGTACAAATATCATCTCTATACTCAACTCATTTTACAGGCAAGGAAACAGAGGCTCTTACATGTTAAGTGTCTTGCTCTATCAGCAACCATACTGGCATACCCAGGATGGCTGCTACCACGGGGTCTAAGAGCCCACTTTACTAGGAAAGATAGCTGTTTAAAGGGTCAACAATCTTTTTCAATTACATTCACTAGTACGGGAAAAAAAGTCAGCACCCTGAACTTCAGAGAAAACATCAGCAGAGAAATAAAGACCCACAGAGAGGGCTCTGACTGCCTGAATCAAAGCAATATTGCTATACGCTTTACATACAACCCTGGATCCAGAGAGCCTATACATCTGAAGAGTTAGGGAGCTCTAAACATGCCACCTCTCAGAACCTCGACCAGGGAATCACCAGATCCTTCTCATAAGGGAGCCCCCAAAGCAAAATACCAACTCAGAGTACATATACACTTCTCAGAGCCAGAGGGCATCACAACCCTCCTGACTCAGTGCCTAATTAGAAATTAGCAAAAGGTGTAAAAAGCCTTCCTACAAGCAAGCCTCCCCTAAGCAAGCTTCCCTTCATGGGCTTCACATGAGGCCTATTAATGGGCAGGGAAGATCTTAAATCCCACTAATATTACACTTGCAGCAAAGGGTAGATTTGGGATGTATATTCAGGTCTTCTAATTCCATACTCAATACTCTTTCTACTATAATTAGTAGATTTCCATTATGAAAATTAGCTACCTTCAGAATTTTGACACATAATTTTATCTTGATAATTATGACATTGTTATACAGTTTTCAGTTGTATTCTGTGACTCCATTTATAGTTTTCTTAACAAAGACACGGGAGCAGTTTACCATTTCCTTTTCCAGCTTATTTTACAGATGAGGTAACTGAAACAAACAGGGTTAAGTGACTTGCCCAGGGTCACACAGCTAGGAAATGCCAAATTCAAATCCAGGAAGATGAGCCTTCCTGACTTCCTGGTAGGCCTAGCACTCTATCCGTTGCACCACCTAGCGGCCCTAAAGAGGTTTTATTATTGCATATTTGAAATACATACAAGGTAATTTTGGAAGGGAGTTATTAGCTGCTGGGGGGAGGTGGTTAAGAAAGGCCTAGAAGACATATAAATAATTAAAATTGACCAGTGTGAGTAATATAGAGAATTGTAAATATAAAGACCTTTTTAAAAATTCTATGATGGAGACAGAGGCTCAAAAGTAATGATACTTCATGCACTACTTAAATTATTTAAATGTAAATAGTGGCAAAAGAAGTTAAATTGGTCTCATCCATCTTTAATGTTACATTTTATAATAATATAACAATTTTATAATAAAAATTCTTAAAATGATTTTTAAAAACTCTTTTAAAAATATTCTTTATTTTGCATCAGCTGTTCTGCTTGGTTCCTCTTGCATCCCAGAGAAAGCCCATCACTTGAAATTTCATTATATTGTAGACATAATTCAGCTTTGCTACTCAATACCCTCAGTTGCCTCTCTCCTCTGATTAGAGCATTACAAGGTAGAGCAATAAACTTGTCCCCAAGCCTCACTTTATAGAAGGCACAGATTTTTCTAATTATCTTCATTTTCCATCAGCTGCTCTCCTTTGTTTCTCCCCATCACACCATATACCTCAGGTAGGGAACTTCCTGGCAGCCTCCCTTCCTTTCAGCTTCCTTCTGTGTATTGTCTTGCTCCACTAGAATGTAAGCTCCTCGAGGTCAGGGACTGTCTTCCTTTATCTTTTTTTTTTTTTTGTATCTCAGAGATAACTGAGCTTAGCACAGTGCCTAGCACATGTCAATGCTTACTATTGATTGATGAAATAATTTTTAAAGTCCCAGAGTGAAAACCAGTGACCCAAACTAGTTGTGTGCATGCATTTGTCACAAATGATATAGACATCCCACGCTCTGGGGAACTCAAAGCAGAATTATCATTGAGCCCAAAGATGCATTTAAAAGTCGTATTGTAGGACTCTGGAAGACTTTTTAGTGATGCTTATCCTGGAAGGAAGCCCGAAGACAAGACAAATAAAGGAAAGTGGAAGTCACCACAATTTCTTTTTTTCCAACTGAAACATGCCTGTGGCTTGTGGTCATGGTGGCTTATCTGCCCACGGGCATCCAATGAATCAGCGTTGGGGAGAGGAAAGCCTAGATCTTGGGACTCCTATGCTCATATTCTTTCTGCTGTCCTGTTTCACCTCCATTTTTTCAGCTTCAGAAAATTAAAAGATAATACCACCTTCTGCACCCACTGGCTTTTGCCTAAACTTATGTTGCTATCTCACGTGAGTTTAGATTTAAGGTTTTGACATATATCAAAAAGTAGACACCTAGACAGAACAGTAAGTACAGTTCCAGGCCCAGAGTCAGGAAGTCTCATCTTCCCGAGTTCAGACATGTACTAGTTGTGTGACCCTGGGCAAGTCACTTAACCCCATTTTTCTCAGTTTCTTCGTCTGTAAAATGAGCTGGAGAAAGAAATGGCAAATCACTCCAGGGTCTTTGGCAAGAAAATCCCAGACAGGGTCACAAAGAGTCAAACACAACCGAAAACAACTAAAAAACAACAACAAATATATTTTTAAAAATCAAATATCACTTTAGGATATTATTTATCAGTCCTTTACAAGTTAGCGTGAACCAAAGATCAGAGAACAAGCAGAAATAAAGATAGGAGAAAAGAACGTGGGGGCTGCTCACTATTGACAGAATAAAGAGCAGTGAGGTTACACATCTTCTCACAGCACCTGGCCTACTGGGTGCTTCATAAATGTTTGTTGACGATTTCCGCCTCTCCCATAGCTACTACCACTGCTTCACCATTTTCCCTGCTTCCCTGATTACTCTTACGGAGACATAAGTCATCCTTAATGGCCTCTCATCAAAAGCAGTGCCTTCTTCCCATTCATTTCCCTTAAGTTGGGTTTTTGTGTTTTGTTTTTATTCATTCATTTTGGTTTTGGAGTAGCAGAGGGACTAGAAAGTTTCTAAGCTGTTTTTCTCTTGACCTACCGAAGAAATCTAGAGACATGAAAGTTTTAAAACCATGCCCCTTATAAATTCCTATAAATAAAAGCCTAAGAAACAGAGAACTAGGGGCAGCTAGGTGGTGCAGTGAATGGAGTGCCGGTCCTGGAGTCAGGAGGACCTGAGCTCAAATCCAGATTCAGACTCTTAAAACACTAGCCGTGTGACCTTGGGCAAGTCACTTAACCCCAACTGCTCTGCCTTCCCCCCTCCAAATAAAAAAAAAAAAAAGAAACAGAGAATGATAGATAGAGATTTAAGGGCAGGTTATGGAAAAAAAAAAAAAAAACAAAGCAAAGGAGAAAAAAGATCTTAGAAAAGTATCCCAAAGTATGAATGCTTTCTGATCCTGAGTGTGCTGGCCATCTTGGGTCATTCCCTGTGTTGAAGCACTGCTCACTTATCCCCCATTCCTGTTCTTCCTTCCTGACCTAATTTTTTTCTGACTCTTCCATCAGAACCATAAGAAAAATGAATGAATGTATGAAAGAAGTGTTTACTCTGCACAAAGCACTTGTTGTGATAAGTGCTGGGGACACAAATAAGGGATTCAGGCAGTTCCTTTTCTCAAGGAGCTCACATTCTAATCGGAAGGGCAGCACTTATACAAGGCTTCAGCTGCAAAGCAGATGGAAAGGACTCATGGTCCTCAGGGTGCAGCAGCAGAGGAAATGTCCATACTGCCTCGTCTTTAATGGCATTTCCACAGACAAAATCACAGCCGTTTCTGATATGGAACCATTTGACAGTGCCAAAGATTTTAGTGGCAAAACTTTCTTTTCTGGGTCATATGCAGTGACACTGTCTCTGGTCCAGGGGACCATCTTCCGGGAAGCCAATTGTCCTTCCTCAGTCAAAGTCTCAGCACCTCAAAATCTTCTGGAGGTCTTTTATCATGAGATGTCATAAGGGTTTTGCCCTTCTCCTGGAACTTATCTTCTGCCATAAGAGTCCCACCCTTCTTTTAGCCCACTATCAAGCCCCCTGCCCCTATGTGATAACTCCCCTTCTTTCCACATCCCCTCAAGGCTTGCCCAGTTAAGCTACATCCAACCACATTCCCACTTTCCATGCTTTTGACTCCCACCAGAGGTTTCCTGACAGATCTGAACCTAGTATGGGTCGAGAATGGTCTTCTGTGCCAACATGACCCATCATACTACCAGAGATTGTCTGGCATGACTGTAGGGCCAAGTTGGACTTTCCTCAAGGCACTCCCATCATCCCCCATCCTCGGTGTGAGACTCTGACTTGCCTCTCTTTACTTCTTCCCAAGGACTCCTTGGCTAAATAACCCCAGGTTGTATACATCCCCCTTTACTGCTTTATCCTCAGGCACTAGATATCCTAATCATTACTCTCTATGCCTTCCATCCCTGAAAGTACCTTTGTTTATTTATAGTTTTGATTTTTGTGTTCTAAAACAGCCTGTCCTGGGAGACATTTCTGCTACTGAACTGAGTCCAAAACCTAAGAGAAATGCATCCAACCACATAATATAATTTACCTCATTGTAGACCATGTAAACAATGAATACAGAGAGGAAAAGGAAAATGTGAGGGGAAAGGGATAGATTTAGATACACTTGCCTTTTATGAACTCCTCAAATGAGGTCAAGTATATAAAGGACCTTGGAAGCCTTAAAATACCATATAAATATCCATTACTATAACTGTTGTTATTATGACTCAAAAACACACCTGCTCTATGAGAAGCCTCTCAGGGTCTATGAGAATTCTGTTTCCCCACCTCAGAAGGAAACTCCCATCTCCAAGATACTCATTATGGTTTGTTTCTTGTCTTCCCCAGCAGCCACAGAGTTCAATCTCTTGCCCATATCAACATTTCTATTTAGATTGAGATGAGGGAGAAGTGGGGAGGGGGAAGTATAGGGAAAGCAACTTTTGCTCATGTATACAGCAAGATAGAAATTTTTGTGGCAAAGAATCATCCTGACTGTCCTACCTCCCCACCACTACCACCACCACATTCCCTCTTCCCACCTTATCTGGATTATTTAAATTCCTTGACGTTTTAATTCCTTGAGATAGATAGATAGATAGATGATAGATAGATAGATAGATAGATAGATAGATAGATAGATAGATAGATGATAGACAGACAGATAGATAGATAGATGATAGATAGATAGATGTTAGAGAAATAGATGATAGATAGACAGACAGACAGACAGATAGATAGATAGATAGATGATAGATAGATAGATGATAGATAGATAGATGATAGATAGATGACAGATAGATAGATAGATAGATAGATAGATAGATAGATAGATAGATGATAGATAGATAGATAGATGATAGATAGGCAGACAGACAGACAGACAGACAGATAGATAGATAGATGATAGATAGACAGATAGATAGATGATAGAGAGATGGATAGACAGACAGATAGATAGATAGATGATAGATGATAAAGAGATAGAGAGATAGAGAGACAGACAGACAGATAGATAGATAGATGATAGATAGATAGATAGATGATAGACAGACAGACAGATAGATAGATAGATGATAGATAGATGATAGATAGATAGATGATAGAGAGATAGATGATAGACAGACAGATAGATAGATAAATATATAGATAGATAGATGATAGATAGATGACAGATAGATAGATAGATAGATAGATAGATAGATAGATAGATAAATAGATAGATAGATGATAGGTAGACAGACAGACAGATAG
>CM053588.1:270439388-270473958 GCA_028646515.1 Pseudochirops corinnae
GATGATAGACAGACAGACAGATAGATAGAAGATAGATAGATGATAGATAGATAGATGATAGATAGATGACAGATAGATAGATGATAGATAAATAGATAGATAGATGATAGGTAGGAATGTAGGTAGGAAAGGAGGTGGATAGGGCATGTACTATGTGCTAGGCACAGCAATAAAATAAATGAAAGCAAATTAGACAGTCCCTGACCTCGAGGAGCTTACAATCTAATGAAATAAGATGGCAAAAAGAGAGAGGAGAGGGAAGAAATAAGCATCATTAAACACCTGCTGTGCCAGACGCCATGCTGAGTGCTTGACAAACGCTATTTCGTTTGAGCTCCTCAATAACCCTTGGAGGAAGGCGTTGTTATTATCCCCGTCTTAGAGAGAGGTTAAATGATCTACCCAAGGTCAAGCAGCTAGCATCTGAGGCTAAATTTGAATTCAGGCCTGCCTGACTCTAGGCCTAGGAGATGCCTCACAGGGGAGCTGAAAAACTGTTGGGACGGTAAAGGAGAAACGCATGTAAGGTGGCATGGCTGGAGAAATAAGGCCGAAGCTGGCTTAATAAAGCCTAGGGCGATCCCAGGGAAAAGACCAGTTTTCCAGATGGGAGCTAGTATAAGTGATGGTCCGAGAAGGGACGTCATGACTGGAGATATCTAAGAAAAAGAAGGGGAGCCCTGGCTGAGTCCTGCTGCTGACTTTCTCTGCAGAAATCTCGTGGGGATCACAATCTATCACTAATAGGAAAATCATTGATTCTAATATTGAAAGGTTTCTACAAGGCCCTGGATCAATCCACCTTGGAACTTCTGGTGGTGGGGCTGCTACTTGAAAGTCCCAAACCAAACTAAATTGGCCAGACAGGTTAGCCCAACAAACCACAGTTGTCGCTCCAGCTCAGGATGTGGCTATGCTCCTGGGCCTGCTTCCAGACTTCTGTTTTTACCAAGGATCCTCTGCCAGACATGCGCCACTTTGGGATGACTCTATCCGCAAACTTCCAGCCCAACTTGGGTGGCCTGTCAAGCTTGTCTTGGTCCATCCAGGCCTTCAACTAATGTCACACTTTTGCTGAAGAAGTACTGGATAGAGTTGCTGCTAGAGGAGTCAGTCTTCCCCAATCACTCCTAGACCCTGGGAAGAAGATTTCATGACACTTCCATTTTAAATACTGGTTTTGATGCTTTTGGGGCAGCTAAGTGGCACAGTGATAGAGTGTCAGGTCTGGAGTCAGGAAGAGTCATCTTCCTCAGTTCAAATCTGGTCTCAGACATTTATAGGACAAGTCACTTAACCTTGTTTGCCTCAGTTTCCTCATCTGTAAAATGAACTAGACAAGGAAATGGCAAATCATTCCAGCACCTTTGCCCAAACAAACAAAAAACACAGTTGGGTTGTACAAAGAATTAGACACCATACAAGGATCAACAATTCCCTTTTATGCGTTGTCTTCCCCCATTAGAAGTTAAGCTCTTTGCAGGCAAGGACTATCTTTCTGCTTGAATTTATATTCTGAGAGTTTAGCACTTAATAAGTGCCTAACAAATCCTTACTGAATAACCAGCTGATTGTGAAAAAGCTACCCAGAGGTGCAATACCTGTCTGCATGTGCGTGGTATAGTCCCTACTTTCTTCCTGGCATTCAAATTCCTCCACGAGCCTTTCAATGGCATCTTCCAGTACTCTCCATTATGAGCTTACATCAGCGGTTCTCAACCTGTGAAGGGGTCGAACAACCTTTTCACAGAACACACATATTTCCAATGGTCTTAGGAACCAGGACACCACTCCTCTATCTGTCTCCAGGTGGGTCCGCCCACATGCAGATACGCCCACATATGAGTATTAAAGGGTCACAGCATTAGGAAGGTTGAGAACCACTGGTAGATCCTAATCTAGATCACGCCCCCTAAAAGGTGTCCTACAGAGCTCTGACCTGGACCTTCTGCTTTTCTCATTTTATAAAATACTTCTTTGATGATCTCATCAGCTCCTATGAGTTTAATTACCATCTCCATGCTGATGACTCTATCTACCGACCCTTCCCCAAACTCTCTGCTGATATTCAGTTTCACATCTCCAACTGCCTTTTGGATATGTCTCACTGGGTATCCAGTAGACATCTGAAATTCACCAAATCCAAAATTGAACTTCTTATCTTTCCCCTGAAGCCAAGACTGGCAAATCTTTGGCCTTGACATCACATGTAGCCCTCTAGGTCCTCAAGTGCAGGCCTTTGACTGAATCCAAACTTCACAGAACAAATTTGTTATGAGTTCCATGACCACACTTGAGGACTTACCTGTGACCTCAAAGCCACAGGTTTCCTACTCCTGCAGGCTCTCTCCTCTTCCTAACTTCCCTATTATTGTAGAAGGCATCACTACCCTCCCAGTAGCTCAAGCTCACAACCTAGCTCTGAGTAAAAGCATCTGGTAAGGATGAGCGTCTCTCCTGGAGAAGGATAAGGGAAGATAAAGCTAGATATGTCTGTTCAACCTCCCTTGCAGCCACACACAACTTCACGTGGTCCCTCCTTCCACTTTGGCTGCTATATCCTTACATGTGTGTGCTCTGTCTGTAGGAACATAATTTTTGATGGCTTACATATGGGAGGATATTTGAGGGCTTGGGGGCTAGATTTTTTTTTTCTAAAAACTGGAACAATTTACTTTTTGTGCTGTGCAGTTTTTATTTAGGATTTCTTGAAATGTAGCTCTGACAAAACAGGCTTTAAAAGAAAATGGTGGTTTTATAAAAGTCTGATGACCCTCTGAACCAGCCCATTGTGTTTTAAATGGAGCTAGACTAGCCTTTAAACACAAGTCACCATGGTTTTCACTGAATGACCAATAATAGCCCCCAGACTAAGCCTCTATGGCCCAATGTTTAGGCTTTGATGGCTAAGAATGAGCATAAATGGTAATTGCTTTCTGTTCAGACCAGAATCTTTGAAGATCTCCTCCCAAATTGATGTTTTTTCAGTGGCGGATTAGGCCATCTTTTGTCTCAACTCTTACTTAATCATTGAATAGACATTGAGACAAACCAAGGCCCAGGAAAGACCTTACTTTATTCAAGGCCACCCACTGAATCCTGGGCCACCACCAGTCGTCTGCACCCTTGTCTTGCCACTGGACTCAGATGAGTGAAGGAGAGAGTGAGGCTGATGACTTTGCTCAGTTTTGCCTTACTGAAATCCAAATCACTCTCAAGTCAAGACATCATGAAGCATGAACAACAGCAATGCTATGGACAGGCCAGTTTTCTCACTGTTTTCCAAACCCAACAAACAGTGTGGTGTGTTGTAGAGAGAGCTTACCTCAGAAGTAGGAAGGTCTGAGTTCAAGTCCCACCTCTCACACACTTTGGCCATGTGATCCTAGGCAAGTTTACTTAACCTCTTGGTGTTCTAGACAATTCTCTAAGACTATTGTTGCTGTTCAGTTATTGTCAGTCACCTCTGACTCTTCATGACCCCATTTGGGGTTTTCTTGGCAAAGATCCTGGAGTGGTTTGCCATTTCCTTTTCCATCTTAGTTTGCAGATGAGGAAACTGAGGCTGTATTTGAACTCAGGAAGATGAGTCTTCCTGACTCCAGGCCTGGCATTAGGCCCCATGGCATAAATGCCCTATGGGCACTGTAAGCAGCAGAAAAGGGGCTGACCTGCCTTGGTAGAGGGAGTTCATCATCTCAGACTTCTCTATACCAACGAAATCAAGTCCATTTTCCCTTCCTTATTTCCACAAATGTTATACTCATCTTTATCTTTAAGCCTTTGCCTATACAGTTCCCTCCCCTAAATATTCTCTCCTGCCCTCTGCACTAATCCAAACAATATCCAATCTTCCCAGCCAATCTCCACTTCAATATTTTCCTGCAGCTTGTTCAATCACTTCAATACCATTCATTTTAACATACTCATACATAGTTTTGTGTTCCTGTTCCTATTTGTCTATTTTGTCTCCTCTAATCAGATCACATGCTCCTGAGGGCAGGGGAGCTACCATATTTTTCTAGTCTTTAGAGCAGTGGTTCTCAACCTGTGGGTCACGACCCCTTTGGGGGTCAAACGACCCTTTCACAGGGGTTACAGGGGTTGCCTAAGATCATTGGAAAACACATATTTCCGATGATCTTAGGAACCAAGACACTGCTCCTCTATCCATCTCCAGGCAGGTCTGCCCACATACAGATACACCCACATACAAATATTAAAGGGTGGTGGCATTAGGAAGGGTGAGAACCACTGCCCTAGAGGTATACACCTAGACATATGCAAGAACCTAGCAAACTCATTTAATTTAAGCACTGTTTGTTGTTGTTTCTGTTCAGTCATGTCTGACTCTTTGAGAGACCCCATTTGGGGTTTTCTTGGCAGATCCTGGAGTGGTTTGCCATTCATTTTACAGATGAGGAAACTGAGGCAAACAGGGTTAAGTGACTTGCCCAGAGTCACACAGCTGGCAAGTGTCTGAGGCCAGATCTTAACTTACAAAGATGAGTCTTTCTGACTCTAGGCTTGGCATTCTATCCATTATGCCACTTAGCTGCCCATTAAGCACTATTTGTCAGAAAAAAACTTAAAGGATTCTGTTGTTTTCCTCTTGTAGAGTTTCTAAGGGAACAGTAGATGAATGGCAATGTGGAAAACTGGAGTAAATACACTAAGAACTTTAATTTCCTGAGCTGTGTTGTTGCACTGCTTGTTTTGAAAAACGAAACGAGTTGTTGACTCTTCAGCAATTTGCAGAGCAAGAAATGTTATAGAATATACTTGCCACATTTCTTCCAAACTTATAGAAATTATCTCAAATCAAAGGTTTTATTTGAGTATGCTGCAAGATTCAAGTCCTTTCCAGAGTAGATGCTTTAAAAAAAAAAAAAGGAATCTCAGGGAAAAATAAATATATTTTAATAAATTATTACAAATGGAGGAAAACAGACCACACTGACCAAATCTGTCCACTAAAACGGGATTGTCATAATATTCTCTTATTGTGTAGTGTCCAAGGTATTGCAATTTCCACAGACACAAATGTGATTTATTCACTTTTATTAAAACAAAATGTACCATATTTATTGAAGAGCATTATTGCTTTTTGAGCTTAGAAAAAGAACCTTTGGAAATCAGACATTTCATTAGCCATCTGTTGGCAAGTATTACACGTGGCTTACTGTCAAAAATAAGAACAAATTCGTTGTTCATCCCAAAACCATTTGTAATATTTTTACAACTTGTTCATTAATCAGCAAGGATTTACCAATTTTTACCACTTACCAATTTACTACTTTTTAATTGGATTGTAGTAGGTACTAAGGCAAAATTTAATTCAACAAATATTTACTAAGCTCCAAGTTCATGAAAGCACTCTGTTACGTGAGGAGGGAGAGAAGAGAAAATGAGATGATCTCTTCCTACAAGCAGCTTCCAGTCCACTGAGAGTAGCGATGGGTACGGCATTTGTAGCAAAGGCTACACTCCCATGTAGCATAGCAATGTCACGGTGTTTTCTTAACAGTGGCAAAAGAAACATCCCTAGCCTCTTCTCCAAGGGAGATTTTATTTCCTGATATGAGGGGAAGAAGATAGTTGGGACCAGAAATTTGGCCCCTTTAGTCTCCTGGGGAGGGGGGCAGTGTACTGGGGTAGACATTCCTTTCTGCTCCCTTAAGTATTATTTATCAAAAGGATGTAGTTTTCTGGTTCAAGCTAAACTTCTGAACACTATTTCTTTTGATATCCAACACTTGAGAGAGGGGGAGGGAGGGACGGAAGGAGAGAGAGAGAGAGAGAGAGGGAGAGAGAGAGGGGGGGGGGGGAGTCCTAGATCTCACCCAGTGGGAAACTCCCCACTGCTTTTAGTGTGGCAAACTGAGGATAGGGGCAAGATAAAGATTGCCAGTTCCCCTCATGTTGTCTTCTTCCCAGAGTCTTTTCCTTCATCAACCTGAAGTGGAGTTGGCATCTCCCATCTTCTCCCTTGAAGCTGAAAGCCAGGAGAAATCAAAGTGACTTCAGAAAACAAAAAAGCTGAAGAGTCTTTAAGAAAGTAAAGAGACTGAAGAGACTGGAATTCTCTTTCTGCCTCTTGCCAGCTATGCCCCACCCCTCTGACAGATGCAATATATTGTTTCCCCAATGTGAAGACAGTGCCATACCAATGGGCTTTGGGACCCAGGTTACGTAAATAAATAAGCATAGTATTAGGTAGGTAGTGAAGGGGGATAGATGATGGGATAAAATGCCCTAGGGAAAATTGAAGAAGAAGAGACCATGAATCACTGGGAAGGGATCAGGTAAGGCTTCCCAGAGAAGGTGGCAACCAAGTTGAGCCTTGGAGAAAGAAAATTATTTTGCAAAGCAGAGCTGAGGGAGTGCATTCTAGGCATTATGGATATCTGGTATAACTGACAGTATGGAGGCAGGAAATAGAATGTTGAGTTAGGGGAAGAGTGATCCAGTTTGGTCAGAACTAGAATTCTAATTAAGTGAAAGGGAGTAATGTGAAATAAAACTAGGTAGGCTGAAGCCAGATTATAGAGGGCTTTAGATACCAGGCTAAAAAGTATGCATTTAATCATAGTGGCAACAAGGAGCATCAGAAGGTTTTTACGCAGAAGTAAAAAAGGTTCCCCACCCCTGGTAGAGTTATGCTTTAAGAAGATGATTCAGCAGCTGTGGAAAAACTGAATTAGGAAGTAAATAGTCTAGAGGCAAGGAATCTAGAGGGAGACTTTTATGAAAATACAGGGGAAGGTAATGAGAGCCTGAATTAAGATAGTAGTCATATGATTGGAAAAGAAAGGGACAAATGAGATCCACAAAGATAGTGCTTAGATAAAATCAACAGCAACTGATTAGTTATGGGGGATGAGGGAGACACAAGAGGCAAGGGCTTATTTTCGTCTTGAAACCTGGGTGCCTACCTGTAACAGAAACAGGAAGTTTGGAGGAGAGGAATGGATTAGGGGAAAACATACTGAATTTGGTTTAGGATGATTAAGTTTGAGATGTAGACAGAACATCCAGATGGTGCTGTCCAGCAAGCAGTTAGAAAGGTAGGATTAGAGTTCAGCAGGGAGATTAGGAACAGTTAGACTTCCCCCACTTATCTGGGCTGCATGCTGATGAAAAACCCAAAGCAAAAGAAGATACGGTCCCAACACAAAGTAGAAAATCCCCACAACCTTTTCCTTTCCTTATTTTTTTCTAAAGCCAAGTCAAAATTGGAACTTATAGCTTCCTTATCTTTATAGACTCATCCAATCTATGAGTTGGAAGGGTCCTTTGATAGTTATCTAGAAGGAAGAAAAGTCTTTTTTTTAACTGCAAGAGAAAGAGAGAGAGAGAGAGAGAGAGAGAGAGAGAAAGTTAATTTGCTTCTCCTAAAATTGCCAGTAAATATCACACTTACAAGTCATATTATCATAACTTTGCTCCCATTTAGGAAAGGGTCTTTTTATCAGATTTTTTTTCCTTGCCTAGCAAAGTCCCCAACTTTTAGATTTATTTGTAGAAAGAAGCTATAAAACACTCAGTTCTATACACAAGGAGAATTAGCCATCTTTATAATTATGAGCCAAACAAACAAAAAAAGCTAGCAGACTTCTAGAAGACTTGTCTTTAGGTCTATTTTTGTTGTTGAGAAATTTTTCAGTTATGTCTGACTGTTTGTGACCCCATTTGTGACTTTCTTAGGCATTTCCTTCTCCAGCTCATTTTACAAGTGAGGAAACAAGGTTGAGTGATTTGCTGAGGGTCATGTAGCTATTAAGTATTTGAGGTCAGATTTGAACTCAGGAAGATGAGTCTTCCTGATTCTATGCCTGGCACTCTATCCACTCCACCACCCAGCTGCCCCCTTTAGGTATTTAGACTTCTCTAAAAGCATTGCATTAGTGTGTATATATTCTAGCTGTGAGGTTAGAAAAGGGAAACCCACCAAGCCCTAAGCCTCAATATTCCTGAAATGCAAATCATAATGAAACCAAGTCAAGAATCTAGGAACCCCAGCCAATTGGATTTGACTTGGTAAAAGAAATATCATTGGGGGCTTATAAGCAGTGGATTTAAATACATAATTCCCAAACATTCTAGGAATCTGGAGTTAGCTAAAAAGGAGCCACATCAAGAACTGGTTATGTGGCTATAAACACTTCAGTCAGGGATAATGAATTACATACACTATTAGCAGAAAGAGGAATGTCTGAGATGCTGTGTATCTGAAGCAGTTCCCTAGCACAATGATGTGGTCCCCTCAAACATGTAACCGTGAAAGAGAGTTCTCGCAACCAGAATCCTACATTATATAAGCCTTTTCAAAGTACATGAAACATTGATGAATGTTTCTTAAAAGCTACTTTAGAACTAAAGAAACTCATTTTTAAAAAAAATATAGCTCTCTCAATTAAAATAAAAAGTTTTGGGATTAAAACTAAACTACTTAACAACTTCATTTTTCCATTACCTGATCTTTTTCATCAGAACCTCTCTTTCAAGAGGACCCCTGAATGTGTTTGCTCTGAAGATGGTTATTCTCTTAGCAGATGACCTGGGTAGCCATAGAAATGACCATATGTATGATGGGGTGAAGAAAAGAATAACAGTAAATGTGATGAAAGTATTACAAATTTTATGAGCTGATGGAAATAGAAACGGATTCAAGTTGTCTTACTCTTTCTTATCAGACTGTCTTGGATTTTTAAGGGATTGGTTGTATGAAGTTGAAGAGATGAATCCTGAAAAATGACTACTTAATTCTGTGGAGATATCCATAAATTTTTTTATCTGGGGGGGGTGGGGTGGGGAATGCCATACTTGAGGACAGAAGAGAACAAAACCAATACACTTCTTATACCTCTAGAGAAAACTAGATATTATGACAGAAGCATCAAGGGGAGAAAGTAACTTGCTTTAGCTTTGAACTCTAAGAAATGGGATAGGTCCCTGCCCGAGCACCATTTAATGGTTATTTTTTTAGACCCTGAGTGAATGCAAATAGCAATTGTTTCTCTTTTGGCCAGAAACAACCCTGAGGGTCTTCCCCTCTTGGTCTGATTTTTTTTTTCCTATTAAAGGGGATATCCCTTGGTTCACTTAAACAACTCTAATCACCAAATGGGCATTGCCTCAAAGTGAGAACTCAGAAAGATCTTAGCTTAAAAAGGACAAGTCTCCCACTGCATCCTGGGTCATCTCCAGTTGTCCTGATTTATATCTGATCATTGGACCCAGATGGCTCTGGAGGAGAAAGCAAGGCTGGTGGCTTTGCACAATCCTCACTCATCGTAATCCAATTCCCTTGCAAGTTATAGCATCATCTTCCTGATGTCATGGTCCTCTTCTAGAAGGAAGGACAAAGCAAAAACCACAGGCAAACAAAGGGACCAAGACAAGCACCAAGAGAGAACAAAGAAAACAAAGTTAAAATGCAAATCCACAGATTTAAAACATCACAAACCCTTAGCTTGGGTCAACAACCACCACAGCTGTTCAGACTGATAACCGGTAGGTGGTTGAGGGTGAGGCAGAAATGACAATGGAGAGGACAGTCACTGTGTTTGGGAGGGAAGAGGGCATGGCAGCAGCACAGGTGCATTCACACTGGGAGAAGAGGTGATCCACCACATGGGGGGTTTGGACCCTGCAGGGGGGTGGAGTTATTTGGCCATGTTGCCATGGCCTGTATGCAAAGCATGAAGCATTTCCAAAGGCAAGAGCGTGCTTTAATTGTCCATCTCCTTCCTTTTATATGTCCGTTCTCCTGGAGCACTATCTCTGCTCTTTGATACCTACTTCGTGCTTCTCAGTATATTGTTTATTGAGGAGACAAGGTGCTGTCTCTGCTCCATAACTACTTTGGTGATTAAGAGACCATTGGTAATTTGGAGAGAACAGCTTCAGTTAAGATGAAGCCAGAAGCCAGAAGCCAGCCTCCAGAGAGTCAAAAAGAGAGAGAGGAAAGGAAGTAGAGGCTGTAACTGTAAACAGCCTTCTCAGGGAGCCGAGCCAGGAAAGGAGGGACCGCTCTAGAGTTAGAGCTGTGGATGGATGGATGGATGGATGAAATGAGGGTGTTCTGAGGAAGAAGGAGACACGAGCAAGCTGTAGACAGCAGAGAAGCAGTCGATAGACAGAGAGAGGGTGAAGAAAAGTGAGAGGTTGGGGATTCTAGAGGAGGTTTGAGAAGTTGATGGAGAAAATGTTAATAATGCTAATTAGGCTTAAACATTTTTGTAGAGCTGGTTGTTTAACATTTACCAGCAACCTCTGCCTATAAACCTTAAAGTTCTTTTAAATGCAGGCTATTTACTGTTGTTTTTGTGATTTATGACAAGGTGGATAGTAAAGGAACCTCTTCTGGATGCGACTTGTCGTCTTAAGGAGCTATGTTCAGTGATTGTTCAATTGTTTTTCAGTCAAGTCCAACTCTTTGTGACCCCAGTTAGGGTTTTCTCAGCAAAAATGCTGGAATGCTTTGCCATTTCCTTCTCCAGCTCATTTTACAGATGAGGAAACTGAAGCAAGCATGGTAAATCACTTCCCTAGTAAGTGTCTAAGGCCAGATTTGAACTCCAGTCCTCCTGACTCTAGCGCTAGTGCTCTACCCACTGTGCCACCTTGCTGCCCCTCCATTTCTTTTCTTTTTTTTTAAATAGGATCATAAATCTAAGACTAGAAAGAATCTTAGAGGCTGAATCCAGTTCCCTTCATCTTATTGATGAGGAAATGGGAACAGACAGCAGTTAAGTGACAGTATCTGAGGCAAGATTTGACTCCGAGTCCAGTGCCCTAGCCATTACACAAAGGCTGGCTTGCTGAGGAGACAGGGTTGAAGCGGCGAGATGGGGGATGAGATTCAGCATCCTTTCAACACTTTCTAACTGACCTGCTGTCTGGCTTTCTCTCTGTATTGCCTAGCCTCCCTGATGGACTCTTGTGCTGCTGTTCAAAGGGAACTGATCACGAGACATCCTCTCATGTGCTTGCAGACTCTGTTAGTTACATCTTGTGTCTTGATTCACAAATGGACACATCTCCAGATGAGCATTTTGGCCTGGATGATATGGCAAGTGTTTCCATTCTTCCATGACCCAGTGAAATCCATTATAGGAAATAAATGTTATTGCTTTTCATGGATTCACCAGAGCCCAACTTTGTATTTAGTTAAGCAAAATAAGACTACTTCCAGTGACTCATTTCATTATTTTTTCCTTTGGTTGAGTAAGGAAGAATGACATTTCTTAAATCATATATAATGAGGATCATACCTCAAGGCACAATGCACTGCCTATGCCTTGCGCATAGTAAGCATTTAATAAATGTGTTGATCTGAGTATGGCTTTGGAAGTCGGTTGTAGTAGGATCCAGAAGATGACCCAATGGTGAGTGATGGGTCAGCGTAGACACTAACTCAGCCTTGAAGAGTTTGGATGCTTTGGGTTGAGGAAGCAACCCCTGTACTGGTCCCTTAGCACCATGGTAGCAGTTGGGGAGCGATTGCACCAGTTTAAAAAGGAAATGTCAGTTCCAGTCCAATCTCTTCCTTTCTGCCTTTGGAACACGTATAAAATAGTTCTCTGTTTGGGTTAACTGTAGTGGGCATTGGAGGGGAGGGTCTCCTTTTCCCCATCCTTAGTAGAAATGGAAAACTGTGTGCACATGTCAAATAAGGCACATGTGTTGGTTTAGACTAGATTGAAACTAGATCTCAGATTCCTAGTCACTTTTTAATAATAATAATTTTGGTGTTGCTCAGTTGAACTCTTCTTGACCACACGGACCACTGCATGCCAGACCCTTCCAGCCTCCACTATCCCAAGTTTGTCCAAGTTCACGTTTGTTGTTTGCACAATGCTATCCATCTCATCCTCTCCCATCTCCTCTTCCTTTTGCCTTCTATTTTCCCAACATCAGGTTATCTTCTAGTGAGTCCCATCTCATTATGTGGCCAGAGTATTTAAACTTCAGCCTTAGTATTTGACCTTCCAGTGAATAGTCTGAATTAATTTCTTTAAGTATTGATTGATTTGACCCCCTTTGAACTCTCAAAAGTCTTCTCTAGCATCACAGTTAGAAAGCGTAAATTCTGTGGCCCTCGGTTTTCCTGATAGCCCAGCTCTCACAACCATACATTACTACTGGAAAAACCATAGCTTTGACTATAGGGACCTTCGTCCGTAAGGTGATATCTCTGCTTTTTAGTCTGCTGTCCAGATTTGCCATAACTCTCCTTCCAAGGAGCAGAGGTCTTTTCATTTCATGGCTGAGGTTTTCATCTGCAGTGATATTTAAGCCCAAGAATATAAAATCTGACACTGCTTCCACTTTTTCTCCCTCTATCTGCCAGGAAGTGATGGGACCAGTTGCCAAGATCTTAGTTTGGTTTTTTCATGTTAAGTTTCAGGCCAGTTTTTACACTCTTCTCTTTCACTCTCATCAAGAGGCTTTATAATTTCTCTTCACCTTTTGCCTTCAGTGGTGTTTTCTGTACATCAGCAATTGCTTATATTTCTCCTGGCAACCTGAATTTCAGTTTTTGATTCCTCCTGCCTGGTACTTAGCATGATGTACTCTGCAAATAAGTTAAATAAATAGGGTGACAATAGACAGCCTTGTCATATTCCTCTTCCAGTCTTACACCATTCAGCTGTTCCATGTTCAGTGCTGACTGTTGCTTCTTGGCTCACATACAGTTTTCTCAGGAGACAAGTAAGATGATCAGGTACTATAACATTTATATAACACTTACCATGTTCCAGGCACTGGAACACTTTACAATTACTGTCTCATTTGAGCCTCACAACAACCCTGGGAAATAGCTGCTATTATTGTTCCTGTTTTACAGATGGAGAAACTGAGGCAAATAGAGATTAAGTGACTTGGGCAGAGTCACATAGCTAGTGAGTATCTGAGGCCAGATCTGAGCTCAGATCTTCCCAACTCCAGGCCCAGAGCTCTATCCACCTCCTAACTGCCCTTTGTTCCATTTGTTGTTTTTCCCTCTGAGCATGAGTGACCTAATAGCAATTCTGTGATAGACACATCCAGTCTTAGAGGGAACCTTGTGGATTTAAGAGGTCTGAGATCCTGGAGTCCCTCAGTCAGAGATGGTTTTAAGGGAGAGAATACTCACTGGTGATGTGGAGGACCTCCGATGGAAAAAGACTGGCTTGCTGGAAAATATGGATCTGGAGTGAATTTTTAAGACAGAACCAAGACAATCCATGAAAAGCTGGTTTAGGAGTTCCACAAAGTGTTTGACTTATTGATGGCTTTAAATTTCAGTCTCCCAGAAAAGCATGACAATAATTATATGACCATATGCTGAGCTTAGCATTTCTTCTGTATAGAATAAATGGTCTTTGTGTTCCCTATTTCTTTTCTGTGGAGATAAATAGCTATTATATTCCTTATTTATAAAGTACCTTGAGTACCTTTCTACTCTTATCTTTTCTGGGGACGCTAGACATGAGCCAAACTGAATTTTTAAGTAGTTTTCCCTTGGGTTTTGGACTGGAATATGAAGCATGAAAGGAGAAAATGATCCTGACACCTCTTTTAGAGACTAGAACTCCTCCAGGACTGAACCCAGTCTGATCACTGTGTGCATAGGTCCATAAAAGAGGGTCCTCTTAGTAAAGAGGAAGAAGACAGAAAGGGTTCTAGGCCCTTCAACCTAGCATTGGCTATAATTGTTAGACAGAAAATCATAAACTCTTAGATCGCAGAATCTGTGGATGATAGGAAAAAGGAAAGGAAGGGAGGAAAGGGAGGAAGGCAGGAAAGAAGGAAGGAGGAATGGAAGAAGGAAGGAAGGAAAGATGGAATAAAAGAAGGAAGGGAGGAAGAAAGGAAGGAAGGAAGGAAAGAATGAAGGAAGGAAGGCAGGGGGGAAAGAGGGCTGAAACTCCCAAGGTGCTCTTGCAGTAATGTGGAACTATTCCTAGACCCACAAGGAAGGTTTTGTTTGCAAGACATGGTTTTTTCACAACCTCAGAAGCACATCTGGCCAGCTGAGCAGAGCTCCTGGTGGGTTGGAAGAAAATATTTCCAAAACCGTTTCCTGCCCTGAATGCAATTTTGTCAAAGGCACTTCCATTAAACATACTCAAGGGTGGTATTTAATACTTGCAGAGCTGACAGACATCAGGAAAAGGATCTGCAAATGTAAGTACTACCTGAAAGACCAGAGACAGAGAAGGTAGTTGGGTTCTGGGGGAAGAGGAATGAGCCTTCTTCATCTGGGACCTCTGGAGGATCCCGCTTATATAATATTTACTGGAGCAATCAGGACACATTGTCTCTCCTAGACATGGCTCCTTGAACACTGGAGAAATCACTGTACCCTTAGGAAAAGCTTCAATATATATCTGGAAGATTCTTTTACATTTATATACTGTAATTTTTCATGGTATGTAAATATAATGGAATAGTCCAAATATATCTTGGATGAAGCACGCTGCCCACCTCCTGATAGAAAGGTGATGGACTCAAGATGCAGAATGAGACACACATTTTGATACACGGCCAATTTGAGGATTTGTTTTGCTTGATTATGCATCTTTATTAAAAGGGCCTGGCTTTTCTTCCTTTTTTTTTTTTGAAGGAATAACAAGTACTTTCCTCTACCACCAGCATCCCACTGCCCCTCCCCTAAAAAGACTAATGAAATCTAAGCCGTTGAAATCCATTGATTTGGCTTAATGGCCTTCTTTGCTCCCCACACAAAAACTCAGCCTTACATCTTTCACCACCATTCCTATATACTGGCTGTGCCCTATTCCTGGAATTCACTCCCTCTTCACCATTTCTCTTAGAATCTTTAGTTTCCTTAAAGACTCATCTTGTGTGCCACCTTTTACAGAAAGCCTTTCCCCTGAATTCTTCCCAGTTCCCCCTATTTCTCTTCCCTAGATATCAGTACGCTCTCTTCCTCCTCTGATTATACTGTATTTACTTCTTGGGGAGCAGCTAAGTGGGGCGGTAGGTAGAATAGGGACCTGGAGTCAAGAAGACTCATCTTCATGAGTTCAAATCTGACCTCAGGTACTTCCTAACTGTGTGACCCTGGGCAAGTCTCTTAACCCAGTTTGCCTCAGTTTCCTCATCTGTAAAATGAACTGGAGAAGAAAATGGCAAACTGCTCTAATATTTTTGACAAGAAAACCCCAGGTGGGGTCACAAAGAGTCAGGCACGACTGAACAACTTTTTTTAGACCAGACCTATGATAGCAGAGGAACTTCCATTGAGGAAATTCTTTTCATTGAGGCACATCAGCACACCTGCCTTGCAATTTAAAATCTGAGATAGCTGATAGAGATTGCCAAAGTTTACTAGAGTCACCCAAACAGGATGTGTTCAAATGGAACCTCAACCCAGATTTTCCTAACCAGAAGAGGAAGGGCTTGCTATCCACGATATTAGCTTTTTTCTCTGCCTCTTTCTTGTATGACAGGAGTGAGCCCATGGAGCACGCACTCTGGATCCATGGAGACAGATGCAGTCTCTACTTTCCTGCTAAAAGTCATGTGCAAACAGAGAGTCCAATTTGGTTCCTTGGTTTTCACGATGGGTGTACCTGCAAAGGAGGATTGGTCACTGAGTCAGGAGGATCTATCCACTCAGTAGACTTCCAGAGGGGTGACTCCTTTCTTGTTTTCTCTTCCTCTCTTTGGAGTATCACTTGGAACTCACAAAGCATGCCCTTCAAGGTTCCCATGAATGGAGAGTGGAGCATCTCTCTCCCCTCCCCCATCCCTGCCAGCAATAGCAGTTACCCACATCTCAGTGAGAACATGTCACTCAGTCTCACCAAGTGCCAAGATGAATCTTTTATGTTTCTTTCCCTAAGCTTAAGTGACCAAACATCATTACTGATATAGATGTTTCCAATTTTGATGATACCAAAAGGTTAGAAATGCCCAGATCTGGGTATCGGCTGCCTACAACAAGGTGGCCTCCATAACAACCCCTTGGAGAGGAAGACAGCCACAGCCAGGAGATCAGACATCTATACCTGATCTTGCAAGAGCTGCGCAGTTAATGAGGGTGCAAGGCAAAAGAGAATTCCCTATTCAGATGCCCCACAAGTCTCATAGAAATGTTTCCTAGATCCCAAGAGAGCATAATAGGAGTGATGCATTGCTGTTTCACGTTGGAGGTCTTTGCCAATGCTGGATTTTTAGTCTTTTGTGTTTTAAGCATTCTTTTGTGATAGGGGAAATAAATTGTTGTGCTATCCCTGATAACTATTACTTTATACATTAAGTAACTTTCTAAAAGGGAACCCATCAATCCTTTTGGGGCATTAACATGAGCCAAACCCAAGCTTTATTTAAAAGCTTTTCCTTAGAATTCTAGGGGAAGGGAGGGAAGCACATAGTGAGAATCAGGGAATTTGAGAAAAGCCTAATCAACTCCACTCTTTTAGGGCTCAGACTCCCTCAGGACTGAACTCAGTCCACAATTTGATCAGACCCCTAGATTCATCACAAACGCAGCCAGGTGACATAACAGATAGAGTGCCTGAATTCAAATCAGATCTCAGATACTTACTAGCTATGTGACTCTGGGCAAGTCACTTAACCCTGTTTGCCTCAGTTTCCCCATCTGTAAAATGGGCAGAAGAAGGAAATAGCAAACCACTCTAGTATCTTTGCCAAGAAAATCCTAAATGGGATTTCAAAGGGTTGGTCACAGTTGAAATGAGTGAACGAGAACAACAAAGATTCATCACAACCAACCCCGCCTGGCTGGCTGCCCTCTCCCCTTACCCTCGTGTTCTCTATAGTGACCTTGAGGCATCACAACATCATGGGATTATAAAGCTGGAAGAGACCTTCACCCAATCCCCTAATTTTGCAGATGAAAAAACTCAGGCTCCAACTTGCCCAAGATCACACAGACAGCATTTGGCAAACTTCAACTCTCAGTTCAGCGCTTTCTGCCTTAGAGTTATAACCAGGAAAAGCAGGAGGAGGGGAGGGTGATAGGTAGCATTTACACAGCACTTTAAGGTCTGCAAACATTATCTGTTGTTGTTCAGTCATTCTTCAGTCTTGTCTGACTCTTTGTGACCCTATTTGTGGTTTTCTTGGCAAAGATACTGGAGTGATTTGCCATTTCCTTCTCTGGTTCGTTTTACAAATGAAGAACTGAAGCAAGTGGGGTTAAGTGACTTGTCAAGGGTCACACAGCTAACAAGTGTCTGAGGCTGGGCTTGAACATAGATCTTCCTGACTCCAAGCCCAGCACTCTATCCACTACACCACCTAACTGCCCCAATTATGATCTACTTCACAATATATCTGTGAGGTAGATATTACTGTTGATCCTATTTTACAGGTGAGGAAACGGGGACCAATAGTGGTTAAGTGATTTGTCCAGGGTCTCGCAACCGGTGTCTGAGATAAATTTGAACCGAGACCCTCTTGAATCCAGGTCTGAAAATCTAAACACTGTTTCATCTAGCTGCAAGAGCTTTGAAGAAAATAAAGGAGAAAGTAAAGATAAATATACGAAAACACACTAGACATAAAAATGTATATCTTCACTAGATCTGTGATTTCATCTGTGTAGAGATTTTCTGGTGAGGAACTCCTTTGTAAACGCAGATGAAAGCTGCTCTACAGCTTGTAGTCTTGGAACGTCAGAGGAATTGAAAGGTTAAATGACTTGCCCAGGGTCACACAGTTAGTACATATCTGAGGCAGGACCTGAATTAAGGTATTTCAGACTACAAGGCCAGCTCTTCATCCGCTAGGCCAAGGGTGGCCTCCAGGCTCCAGGTTCCCCACCCTTGTACTACGCTGTCATCTTCATTAGTTGTAAAAATGGCTATTGGTTGCCTTTTTTTCCCCTTCTTAAACTGAATTATAATCGTCAGTGACATAGTTTTTTATTGTAATTATCTAGAGGTAAGAATCTCATAAGCCTTAAAGCTCCAAAGCCAAGCTGGAAGCTTATCAACATCCATATATTATATATTAAGTAACATATATATACAAGCATGTGAGAACACAGATCATATATCAAAAAATAATATAATTCTGATATGAGGTCAAATTCCATTTAGGGCAGTTCTTCAGGGGCAAAAGTATAGTGTGTGCTTCCATATGTTCTAATATTACCTACTCACAATTATACATGATCTCCTGAGCCCAAGTTAAAGCAGCCAGCAATTTTTTAAAAAAAGTAGCCAAGTGGGCCAAAGTCATGCTCATGCTCATGCTCATCTTAATCAGCCCTATCAGAGGTCAGCTGCCACCCACCTCTCTAGCCCCACAGCTGCGCCTAGAATCAAAAAGACCCAGGTTCAAATCTGAACTCAGACCCTGGGTAAGTCATTTAACCTCTGTCTGTTTCAGTTTCCTCAAGAGTAAGATGAGAATAGTAATAGTGACAGGAGATGGGACCTGGATCCCTAAAAGGAAAAGATCATGTCTTTGCCCCTGAACTTTCCCACACATTTCTACCAAGATACTCAATGATCCCAAACTGCCCTTTCATTGTGGACCTTCCACTTCACTCCTTTCCTTGTCCGCACCTGGCCCCCTCCTTAGTCCCATCAAGATCTTTTCACCGATGCTTTTTTCCTTTTTCTGTCTAAAAGTACCAGTATCCCCAGTGAATTCCACAGACTCTCTAAGAATCCTACTTGCTTCTATTGGTAGTACACCACCACAGATTTACCACCTAACAGTGTTAAAATAAAGGCTGACTGAAAGAAGGCTTGAGTGCTTGAATTCTTTCAAGGCAGACACACCCTGTACCTTTGCATTTCGGGGTTCCCAGCACCCCAAACAATAACAATAGGATCCATTTCCCAGAATTATTCTGAGGATCAAAAGAAATAGTGTTTTAAAGAATCTAATTAGTATAGTGCCTCACACATAGCAGGCACTTAATAAATTCTTGTTCTCTCTGTCTCCCTTTAGGCATTTAGAGTCCATTCTGTGGAAGAAAGACTGGGATTATTTTTGTAGGTCCCACAGGACAAAATTAAGAACAAGATGCAATTGATTTTAGTTGTGTGCTACTCTTCACGACCACATTTGTGGTTTTCTTAGCAAACATATTGGAGTGGTTTGCCATTTCCTTCTCCAACTCATTTTACAGATGAGAAACTGAGGCAAATGGGGGTGAGTCACTTGCCCAGGACCACACAGCTAGTGAGAGAAATTGATATCATACTATTTTCTTAAATACTAATTATTAATTTGTGATCCACCCTTTTCCTTCTATTTCTGTTAAGACCCAGCTCCTGAAAATGTCAATCAGTCTCTGAAGGGCATGACTGAGTGATGAGATTACTCCTCAACTAGGTTGGGCAGGACCCCACCCAACTGGGAAACCAAATTTCTGTTTAAAGTATAAACAGAATCCAGTCTGGGAGAGCCTTTCTTAGAGAGAAAGCCCCTGTCCTTGATCCCCTCCATTAGAGTTTAGGGCAACCCAGCTCAAGAAGGAGAAGACTAGCCTGAGAAGTTGAGATGGAAATGCTTTCCCCTGACCAGATGCTTTCAGGCTGCATGATCTGAGTTGCATGATTAAACCACATTCTCAGCAGGAGGAGCCGAAGACTTTTAGCCCATCTGCTCGTTAGATGTCCACCAATGAGGGCTGAGTTTCACTTGCCAAGGGATTTCCCTCTCAGAAGGGATTTAAGACATTTCAAAGTTTCCTTTGGAGTCTTTGGTTACCAAGAGAAATCAGTGGCCATCAATTTATTGATACAGGCTAGCCTAATTAATAAATTGATTATTAATTATTCCAAAATTCTGTCTCTCAGGGGTTTTTATGCATCACAGTATTAAGTGAGTAAAGTCACATTTGAACTCAGTTCCTCCAGACTCCAGGCCTGGTACTCTACCCATCACACCATCCCGCCGCCCTTAAAAGTTGTTGTTGAGCCTTGTCTGACCTCATTTAGAGTTTTCTTGGCAAAGATACTAGAGTGGTTTGCCATTTCCTTCCCTAGCTCATTTTACAGATGAAGAAACTGAGACAAACAGGGCTAAGTGATTTGCTCAGAGTCACACAACTAGGAAGTATCTGAGGTCAGAATTGACCTCAAAAAGAGAGTTCTAGGCCTGATGCTCTATCCACTGTGCCACCTAACTACTGCATGAGCAACAATGGGAGGTTACGAAGGGGGTAGATTTCGGCTTGGTTTGAGGAAAACCCTCCTAGCAATTAGAACTCAAAAAAGGTGGGGGGAGGAATGCTTTGGGAGGTCAGATCCCAGAATTACAGAATGTGAGTCAGAAAGGAAGGACTTTCAGGACCATTGAGTCCAGCACATATTTTTTAAAAGAAGAAAAAGAATCCTCCCTAATCAGTGTGCCTGACCAACGGTCACGCAGCCTTTGCTTGCTGGCCTCTGGGAAGAGGGGAATCTGCCACTTCCTGAGGCAGCCGATCCGCCTCTGGAGTACCTTGAGGTGTTAGGGACTGTGCCCTCACATGAAGCCTAAGCTTTCCTCTTGGTCAGTTCCATCTACGCTCCGGGTCTGCCCCTGGGACCAACCAGTAGAAGTCAACTTCTGCCTTCGGTACACGCCCCGAGAGTGAATCAGCGCCATGGTCTCCTCCCTCGGACAGCTTGTCATTTTCTACCCAGGCAAACGAATGGGTAGATAACTACAGCAAGAGTAACGGTAATAACAATTTAATAATAGTAACAGCAGCAGCAGCAATAGAACCCAGAGCTCATGTGTGATTTTCAGTCTAAAAAGCAAAGAAGAGTTTTTACAGTTAAAAGAATCACAGACTAAAAGCCGCAGCGGGTATTAGAGGTAATGTAAAAGCCTTACCCTTTATTTGGCATGGAGGGAAATTGAAATCAAGAGAAGTCATTTGACTTTTCCAAGGTCACACAGATACTTAGCAGCAGAACTGGCATTCAAACCCAAATGGACTGATTCCAGAACCAGAATGTTCTCTCACTGTCCCATATTTTCTTTTTTATTTTCTTTCTTTCTTTTTGTTTTTTGTTTTTTTGTTTTTTGGAGGGAGGCAGACAGGACAATTGGGGTTAAGTGACTTGCCCAAGGTCACACAACTAGTTAAGTGTCTAGTGTCTGAGGTCAAATTTGAACTCAGGTCCTCCTGACTCCAGAGCTGGTGCTCTATTCACTGGGGTGTCTAGCCGCCCCCTGTCCCATACTTTCTTAACAGCAATCCTGTGAGGTGACCTGTGAAAGTATCACTATTCATCATCATCATCATCATCATCTTCATCATCACCATTTTACAAATCAGTAAACAGCCTCAAAGAGGTTGAGTGATTTGTACTAACACTTAGTAGTGCCAGGACCCAAACACGAGTTGTTGGAATCATAGCAATCATAGATTTAGAGCCAGAAAGGACCTTGGAGGACTTAATCAAACTCTCCCTTTTTACATATGAGGAAACTGAGGCACAGGGAGGTTAAAAGACTTGCCCAAGGTCACACAGCTCGTGTCTGATATGACATTTGAACCCAGGCCTTTAGACCCAAATCCAGTGTGATGTCTGCCCATTGAAGTGATCTCTCTCCTTCCTGCCTCCACTGCTAGTTTCATCATCAGAGGAGCAAAGCACCAAAGACCCTTCAAAGGTGCTTATGCAGTAAATGAAATGTACATTCCGTAACAAAACCATAAGATTTGTGAACAGCAGAATGATGGAACGTGTTAAGCGGGATTTCTCGGGTTCATTTATTCAACCCACATTTATTGAAATGCCTAACACGGAAAGGAAAAGATCAATAATCAATGGCTGACTGCTTGCTCTGTGTTGCCTCGCTAATCTGTTATCAGCTATCATCATTAAGATACGAAATAACTGTGATTTAGAAGAAAGACACAATCCTGACTCAAAAAAATCTGTGCAAGGAAACTAGAACATAGTCCCAGGGAAATTCCTGTGTTAGTTAACCTTAGAAGTGTAACTAAATCATTATAAAGCATATATTTTAAGTATGTAACCTTAATAATCATATCTCTATATTAATCTTTATATTAAAATTCTGAAGTTAGGAAGTCCTGTAAAGGGCTAATTTGAGACATAATGAAAAATACAAAGTGAGGACGTCACAAAGTGAGGGCATAGAGACCTGCAAAATGTAATCTTTCCTGAATCAGCTTCTACAGCAGAGGTTCTCAATCTTTGGGGGTAAAACGACCTTTTCACAGGGGTCACAGGGGTCGCCTAAGACCATCGGAAAACACATATTTCCGATGGTCTTAGGAACCGAGACACGGCTCCTCTATCCATCTCCAGGCGGGTCCGCCCACATGCAGATACGTCCACATATGAGTGTTAAAGGGTCGCACCATTAAGAAGGTTGAGAACCACTGTTCTAGAGGATTTTGTTGCACCTACATGAATCAAGAGACCTATAAATAATTGTGAATTTTGTATCTCAGTGTCTCAGATCACACTGGGCAGAGTATACGCCCTCTTTGTTTCTCTTCATAAAGGTTGATTTCCTTGCCCAGAGAAGCCTCCCAGTTCCTTTTTTACACCATGGGTGCTAGGTACTGGGAACACACAATAAAAATGAGGAGTTCCTGGCTTCAAAGAGCTTCCATTCTATTGAGGAAAACAACATGGGCACTCATAAATAAATGCAAAACACATAAATATTACTATATAATATTAATACAAATACAAAGTAATTGGGGTGAGATGAACTAATGAATAAGGAAATCACAAAAAGGCTTCACGGATGCGGTTGTACTGGGGCTGAATTTCGAAGGCATCAAGAGATTTTATAAGATCCGTGTGAGGTTAGAAAGCTTTCCAGGCATGGGACAGGAGATGGAGTGCTCTGCTCAAGGCATGGGAGGCCAATGTGAGTGGAACCTGGAGAACATGAAAAGGAACAGAGTATAGTAAACTTGGCTGTGGGGTGGGGGGTAAGGAGGGATGGAGTCCAACTGTGAATGGCTCTAAGTGCCAAGCAGAGAAGTGCGTTTTGTTCTGTTTTATTTGTTTTGTTAATCACAGAGTCATTAGAGAGCCACCAGACCCTGACCAGGACAATGACACGGTCATACCTGTATTTTAGGAAGCTTAGAACAAGAAGACCAATTAAGAGGCTATTGTAACAGTCTGAGCAAAAACTAATAAAGGCCTGACCAAGAGTAGAGATGGGACCAATGCTGGAGAATTAAAAATCAACACAAAAAGTCATATGTTTTCAGTTTAATAATAGAAGCATCATGTTAGTAAGAACACTATGATTAAGATGTACATATATCAAGGTGAATAAGAATTAGTTTCTGCTTTAGCCATGATTAGTAACAACCAGAGGAGATCATGGGATGGCAAGATGGCACAGTGGATAGAGCACCAGGCCTGGTGTCAGAAAGACCTGAATTCAAATCCAACCTCAGACATTCATTAGCTGTGCGTCCCTGGGCAAGCCACTTAACCACTGTTTGCCTCAGTTTCTTCACCTGTAAAATGAGCTGGAGAAGGAAATGACAAACCATTCCAGTATCTTTGCCAAGGAAACCCAAAGGTCGTCACAAACGGTCTGACATGACTGAACAAGAGCAGATTCAACCCAAGACAATACCCCACGTGTGTGTAAAAACCCACTGGGGCAACTAGGTGGTGCAGTTAATAGAACACCATCCCTCAGGAGGATCTGAGTTCAAATCTGGCCTCAGACACTTAACATTTATTAGCTATGTGACCTTGAACAAGTCACTTAACCCCAACGGCCCTGCCTTCCCCCCTCCAAAAAGGCAAAACAAAACAAAAAGCCCATTGAGACCCAAACTAGCTCAAAAAATGGCTACAGTGAAGCTTCCACATTCTTATTTTAACTTTTATGCCTCTTTCAGAGATCTGCTCTAGTACTGAGACCAGTGGACACTCTATAAACAACTCAATTCCTATAAAAATTGTTGCCGTGCTTTCTTCTCGAAAATACTATAAACAAAGTATCAGAATGATCACATTTTCATGTAAAATATCTGAGCCAATCTGTAATAAAGTATTGGGAAACAAATTGACATTTAGCTAGAAAAGCTATTTATTACCAGGGAGAAACATGAATCCTGATTCCTGCTCCAGACAGCAGCAGCCTTTGTCATTAAATTTGTGGTTCAGAGGCCTGACTAGGTGGTACAGTGAATAGAGCACAGGCCCTGGAGTCAGGAGGACCTGAGTTCAAATCCAGCCTCAGACACTTAACACAAAACTAGCTGTGTGACCTTGGGCAAGTCACTTAGCCCTAATTGCCCTCCAAAAAGTAAACAAATAAATAAATATTTTTTAAAAATTGTGGTTCAGAGACCTGGGCTCATATTCTGCTCTTCCACTTCCTGCCTCTCGGACCTCATGTAAGTGACCTAATTTCTCAGAGCCCAGCTTCCTCATCTATAAAAAAAGGGACATCGGACTCTACGACCTCAAAGTTCAATTCTAAGTGATGTGTAGTGAATAAAGTGCTGGACTTGGAGTCAGGAAGACTTAAATTCGAATCCTGCTTCCAAAGCCATGGGACTCTGAATCTGCCCCAGTTTCCTTAATGGGGATAGTGATGACCTTGGGCAAGTCACTTAACCCTGTTTGCCTCAGTTTCCTCATCTATAAAATGAGCTAGAGAAGGGAACGGCCCACCACTCGAGTATCTTTGCCAAGACAACCCCAGAAGGGGTCACAAAGAGTAGGATGTGACTGAAATGACTGGACAACAATAGTCCCTGCCTCCCAGGACTGTTGTGAGGCTGCCATGAGAAGTACCTGTAAAGTCCTTTACAACTCAAAGTACTGTTTAAGTGTTAGCTACTATTATTAAATCCATGATTCTGTGATTGAAGATCCAGTGAGTAGAAAGGGGTATGTTATAAGAAGGCTCTGAAGAGCATCAGGACACGTCCTTTAAGGCTCCCATTTCCTTTTGTGGCCAAAGGGATAAAGGGAAATAAGCTTCTGTGAATGACAGCTTCAGAAGCAAAGAAGTTACAAGGAAATTGGTTCTCTGATGAGAGCAGAAATGCACCTACCCTTTTTTGTTTCCTTGATAAGAGAATATCAGACAATCGGATCTAAGTTACACCTTTCTTAGAGGAAGGAGCAGGCTCGAATCTCCCCTCCAAACAGGTGGAAACTTGATTTCCCAGGGCAGTGAGACAGCAGCAGCCTTATTATTAAGCCAGTCCCATATTCTCTCCCAAAGAGAGAGTCTCTTAGAAGCATTGTACTGAGGTGTCTCAGGGCACCAACATGAGACTTCTGGGTACCACTGCTCAGGTTCTCATCTTCACTGTAACACAGTGCTCAAGCAGCCAAACACAGTGTTGTCTCACTGTTCCAAGGCTCCATCCTCCTCCCCCACACCTCTCCAACTTCAACTTCAACTCAGGTAAAGGAAAATCCAATATAACCCTTGTAGGTAAAAGAAAGGGCGGCTAGGTGACTCAGTGGATAAAACACCAGGCCTAGAGTCTGGATGAGTCATCTTCCTGAGTTCAAATCTGGCCTCAGACACTGAGCAGCTCTGTGACTCTGAGTAAGTCACTTAACCCTCTTTGCCTCAGTTTCCCCATCTGTAAAATGAGCTGGAGAAAGAAATGGCAAACCAGTCCAGTATCTCTGCCAAGAAAGCCCCAAATGGGCTCACAAAGAGTCAGACATGACTGAAAAGCAACTGAACAATAACAAAAGGTAAAAGAATCATGGTCAAATTCCAAATTTTTAAAACTCTGTGTCACAGAGCTGGAGCTGGAAGGCGTCTTGGAGAATGTCTCATCCAGTGTACAGATGGCAGGATGGAGCCCCAGGTACATTAAGTGAGTTGCCCAAGTAACAGGAGACTGGCAGCAGAGCTTAGGTTTAAACTCAGGTCCGACGACTCCAAATTTAGCACTCGTTCCACAGTACCGTGATGCCCGCCATCGATCTTTTTGTCTGCCACACTATAGCTCACTCAGTACCTGCAGCTTAGTCACTGTTATTCCGTAAGTGTCTATTTACTTAATGAATTTGTGTTGTTATTCAGCCATTTCAGTCTTGTCCTACTCTTTGTGACCCCATTTGGGGTTGTCTTGGCACAGATACTGGAATGCTTTGCCATTTATTTCTCCAACTCATTTTACAGATGAGGAAACTTAGGCAAACAGGGTTAAGTGACTTTCCCAGGGTCACACCACTAGGAAGTGTCTGAGGCCAGATTTGAACTTCGAAAGATGAGTCTTCTTGCCTCCAGGCAAGTGCTCTATCCACTGAACCACCTAGCTACCCCTTATTATTGAATGAAGGATTTCCCTTATTAGAGCACTGTTGCATATTAATCTCATACCTGAACACACAGATAACAGGATCATTGAATTTTTAAGAATTGAAGGAAACCTTAATCTCCATCTATCAAAGGAATCCCCATTGTAGCATCTTACCTGGTAGTCACCCTATCTCTCTGTCTCTATATAGCAATAGAGCCTTTAGTGAATCACTTAAGTTTCCTCTACCATGGAAAGACCTCCAAGGTGAGGGAACCCACCACCACTCCCAGCAGCCAATTGTCCTTGGATAGTTCTAGTTATTAAGAAGTGTTTCCTAATGTGGAGCTAGGGCTCTGCTAGGGGTTTGCCCTGCTGAAGATCCCATCTACTGTCCTTTTTCTACCCTCTAAAGACAAACCAATGAATCTAATCCCTGTCTCCCATAACAGTCCTTCAAGTATTTGAATAGAACTGTTATGGCTCCTGAGGCTTCCTTCCTCCAAGTTTAGAACCTCCAATTCCTTCCATATTCTCACAGGAGATGGTGCCTTTCATCATCCTGGTGGCCCTCCTCTGTACACTCTCTGTGTCATCAATGTCCTTCTCAAACTGTGATGCTCATCTATGGCACTGTCACTTTAACTCTATCTCAGTTCATTGAACTCTCCAATAAAGGGGGGAAAAAGAGTTAACTGAGTCACAAGACTTAGAACAAGAAGGGACTTTAGAGATCAGCTTTTCCAGTCTCTTCACATGAAGGAATTTCAGCCTGAAGAAACAAAGGGACTTCTACAAGGTCCCAAAGTTTAGGAGGTCAATATGAGTCTCTACTGGAAGTATAGGTGTGGAGTTCGGTCAGTCCTCATTTGGATAGAGCCAGGATCCAGTCCAGGTCTCCAGACATCAAATTCTTGAACCATTTTTGTTGCTTTAAGGGAAAGAAAAAATTTTAATAGTTGCTACAGGAAAAAAAATTGTATAAAAAACATTCAAGTTAACATAGATCATGGGTCTACAAAATCAGACTTCCAAAAAGTATTATCTGAATGAAAAATAAAGGCATGACCTCTAGCACTTCCCTGAAGCTTATCCACAGAATTTTTTTTTTTTAACTGTCAGGTATATCATTGCTAGAGCACTGATAAATGAGCAGGAGTCTGACAAAGAGTGACATTGTGCAGCAGTTGAATGGGCACCACCCCTTGAGTCAGGAAATGACTATTTTGGTCTGATCCTGCCTTGACATAGCAATAAGAACTTCAGCAAGTCATCTGGCCCCTCTTGGCCTAAGTTTCCTTAATTGTGTGGAGTTTATGATCTCTCAGACTTCCTCCAAGGATAAGATTCTATGATTATTTTAATCTATCTGCACAACTTTTGGAAAGTTTAAAAAATTTTTCCACTCTGAGGCAGCCAGACCTAAAGTCTGGAGAAAAATTGTTTCAAACAACTAGCTACATGACCTTGGACAAGTCACCTAAACCTCTCTAAGCCTCCATTTCCTCATTTATAAAACAGATATAACAGGTGCTATTACCACTTCATAAGGTTTTCATGAGAAGCAAAGGCAATGAATAAAGCATTTAGTAAATCTCAAAGCATTATATTAATATTGTCTTTCATTATTATTAATATTAATATTAGGATAGATAGGTAATGCAATTCATATAGTTAGGAAAGCCCAAGTTCAAATCCAACCTCAAATATTTTCTAGTTGTGTGACCTTAGGAAACTCAACCTCCGTTTGCCTCAGTTTCTTCATCTATAAAATGGTGATTATAATAAAACCTACTTCTGAGGATTGTTGTGAGAACTAAATAAGAATCATCTAAGTATAATGCGTGACATATAATAAATGCCACCTAAATGTTAATAATAATAATAATAATAAATATTATTATAACCCATTTTTAAAAGCACCTTAGGAAGGAGTAGCCAAAGAGAAATGTTTCTGAATATGGGTTAAATGCATCGTTTTTCTTTAGCAATTTTAAAAAACCTCATGTTTCTTACTAATTTGTGATCAATAATTTCTAGGGACTCATTGACTATGGATGCTAATCTCTACTGCTCTCTAGTGGTAACATGAAGCTGTTAAGAGAGACTGGAATGTAAGAACATTTGGGGAGAGCTAGTCTTTGCATCTTGATTTTCTGAATTATGTGGGAAGTTAAAGTATTAGAACATTCTAAACTAAATGGCTAATTAGAATTATTATCATACCTTTCCAACATGGCTATTATGTTCTTCCATTATGATGGATGGAAGGTGGTGGGTGGTCATGGGTGATGATGATGATTGGATGATGATAATATGATGATAGGAGGAGGAAGAAGAGGATGAAGCATTTGAAGTCACCCCTAACTTGTCTGGGAGATCCCCCATGCAAGGCTACTACTTCAGTTTCAAGTTACACTTGGTTTTGGCATTCATTAGAAACCATAGTTTACAAGCCCCCACTAATTTGTTTACCTTTTCTAGTCGGGCAAAAAAAAAAAAGTCATTCAAATCAAAGGTATTTGATGAAACAGTGTAAATTTTTAAAATGTGGAAAACTCTTATAAATACATGCATCATAAGTGGAAACAGTAGCAAATTCTCCTGGAGAAATACATTTAGGAACACTTGTGAATAATGCACACAACTGGAGAGGCAACTCAATACTCTGATGCTGTAGGACCACTTATGTCTTCTGGTCAATATACTTCTCCCACTGAGCACTGGAAACAGTCTGTGTAAGTCTCTACTAGAGATATAGGTATGGGGTGTGGTTACTTCTCATGTGTTCTTTCCTATTGGTCTTACAGAGTCAAGGGCTCGTCGGCTCTCCATTTGTCTCACGATAGCTAAAGGTCTCTGCCAAATGTGGCTCCACTGAGCACAAGGCTGTGAAACTGTTCTCTGCTTACAACTTCTGCCTTTAGCTGGAGTTATCAGCTGAGCTGCTACCTCTAACTCAAAGGAAAGAAGAACAGGTGAGACATTGTACTTATGTCTTAAAGCACAAAGTCTTTTCTGCCTCAGCTCTTTTAGAAAATGCAAAAGCCCTAACATAACTCAGTGATCTAACTAGAAAGAAACCTTTGATAGCTTACAAATAGCCGTACAATTTGTCCAAGTCTTAGATGGTTAGAACAGGCATTTCTCCTTGAGGAGATTCCTTACCCTAGATATCATGCTTTGGGGAATAAAAAGCAAAACCTCCTCCACCTAACTAGTACCTTCAGTTTTCATTTTCTTGGTATTCACTAATCACCAAGGGCAGCCTCTCTATCAGAGTTCTCACTGTGACTTAAGGTTAGAAAATCTTAGTAATTTAACTCTGGGGATGTTATTGACCTAAGACATTTCAGGAAAGCTTTGTCACTGAGATTAGCGAGTATGATCAACTACACAGCATTGTATGCTGCAAACAAATGAAAGCAAGCATGAAAGTTGTATGCCCTGGGGCAGGTCATTGCCTTCTACCTGCCTAGCAACATTTCTGTGCTCTGGTATATATCACATGTGATCAACAATATTTCCAGATTTGTGCACACCTTATAATAAAACTATCTGACATACAAATAATATTTTCAAATTTGAAAGGCATTTTACTTATATTTTTCTCTTCACAAACCTCTGGTACCACTTCAAACACCCCTGTCATAACAACTCTATAAAATAAAATTTAAAAACTATGACCATAATGTCCAAACTACGGAATGATAAAACAGAGAAAGAAAACTATAGACTGATATCATCAATAAATAAACATGAAAATATTAAGTAAATTATAGACAAAGAATCAGAAGTATGTTCAAAAATGTTTTCAATATGACCAAGTTGGATTTATGCCAGAAGTGTAATAAGTCAATATTAGAAAAACAATTAACATAATGAATCATAACCATAGGAAAAACATGTGATTATATCTTTATATGTTTTTAAAAAGCCTTTGATAAAATACAATGATATTTTAAATTTAAAAAAGCATAAGAATAAAATAATTTTGCCTTAACTGCATGAAAAGCACTTTCCCAAGAAAGTAAGGGATAAAGCAAAATTACCCATTATTATTTGATCAAGTTCTAGAAATGTTATCTATAGCAAAAAGACAAGACAAAAAAAAGTGAAAATAATAAGCAATCACAAAAAGGAGGATCTTTGTCTCTTCTCTATTTGTAAACAATGTTATGACTTCCTTAGAAAACCAGAGAGAATAAATGTTTAAATCTTCAAAATAAAAACTGGCCTAGGAAAGTAATAGAATATTAAAATAAAGTAACAAATACTGTCAACATTTCTGTATACTCACAAAAAGAAGCAGAAATTATAGAAAGAGAAATACCACTTGATATAACAATAAAATAGTCTAAATGTTTAGAAATTAATTCACATTTTCTTTTAAGCATTGGTTGAACTAAACAATTATGGTGTATTATAAAGCAGTGATTAAAAAAAAGTAAAGGAAGGAAGGAGCCCTAGCAGGGAGAAGGCTTGAGGATGGTGGTGCCCTCTGTGTTGTTATCATGTATAGATTTCTTTGTTGCTATGACAGATTTGACTTTCTGGTGTTGAGATTTGGCTTTCTGGTGTTTGAATAAATGTTTTGGTTCTGTCTTCCATGTGGAGAGTCTGTTGTATTTTCTGATTCAGAATTATGCCGGCATATTCATAACTATTGTAGGTACTGGCCTAAATTATAACTACAAATAGTCCACTGTTCAATAAACCCAGTAACACAGATGATTGGGAAAAGACTTGCTAAGAAAATTGGAAGGAAATTTGACAGCAAATGATTGGAAGATAATGGGAAGTTTAGAGCTTTCACAACTCTAGGTAGGGGAAGAATTTGTAGCCAGCTGTGGAAGAGTATATTATGAAACACAAAAATCAATTAAACATAAATGAAATGATTTGTATAACCAAAATGGTTATAGCTAGCATAACAAGAAGGCATGGGCTGTTGTTATGAAGAAAAGACTTTTAAGCTATTAAGCTTTATAACTTAGTCACCAAACTGACAAATATGAAAAAAGTCAATATTGGAGGGGCTGTGGAGCCACAATACTTAACCATGGAACTACTAATCTGCCCAATAATTTTGTAAAAGATTTGGGAATTTTGAAAAAAAAAGTTATGAAGTTGTTCATACCTTTTACCCAGAAGTCTCACTACTGGGTTTATACCTCCAGAGAAGTTATTGATAGCAAGAGAAGTCACTTTTTATAAATAATATTTACATCTTTGCTCTTTATAAAAGAAAACATTGGAAACAAGTCATGTGTATTTTGCTTGGAGGATATCTGAATGAAATTTAGTATTTGAATATCATGAAATACAATTTTGTCACAAGGAGTAATATTTTGTGGGTTGCTTTACAAATTAAGGCTATCCAAAGTGGAGTTAATGTTGAATATTATCCAAAGCATAATACAGTAACCAATGATGAACATAAATGTGATGCTGCATATTACCAATTAAGATGGCATGCCAGAAATGGCATTAATGATGTGCTCAAACAGATGATCCAGAATGGTCATGGAGCCAAAGAAAGGATGCTTACCCATTTTTTTCATCTGATATTGGCAGGGGCCAGAGTTTAGGTTTCTGAAATAAGTATAATAGGGAGAGAAGGAGAAAGAGAAAGGATATTTAACTTTTATAATTTTTTTTGAGGCAATCAGAGTTGAGTGACTTGCTCAGGGTCACACAGCTAGTCAGTATCTGAGGTCATATTTGAACTCAGGTCCCTCTGACTCCAGAGTCAATGCTCTATCCATTGTGCTACCTAGCTACCCCTAGCCTTTATAATTTATTCATCCAATCAACAAAGATAGCCAGACTTTCTAAAACCTCCTGAGAGGACCAAAAAGGTAATAAAAACAAGTTCCTATAAGCTAGAAAATGTGTGCAAATATACATTTTTACAGAGTTCAAGGGCTTCTGCTTCCTTTGCCCATAGGAGAAACTTCCAACCTGAGATTCAGTGCCCCAGTAGCCATGAACATGGGATAGCAGGACAGAGAGATTTTTATGAATCCATTCAAAGATGATACAGACTTGAAGAAACAAGAGTTGTAGAAGACTGGAAGACACATAGATACCAGAATCAGATATACAGTACAGACCAGAACTGAGCAAGCAGGGAATAGCTCAGAACAAAGCTAATAGCATCACCACCATGTAGAGATCAAGATAAATTACAGTCTATTTTTTTCTCTTTCCTCAGAGCACATTGGGGGAATCTTCTGTTAACTGGCAAACTGGTCAATCCCTGTCTTTTCTATTCCTTTCAGACAAATGGAGATGGAGGAGTGGAGGGAAAAAGGAAAAATCAATACATTTTATACCATTGTAGCTAAGATTCGAAGTCTTACCTTATTAATTTGAATTCTCTGTAGTTATTGACTGTGTTAATAAATCAAAGCGTCATCAACAGTGAAGTGTGTAATTGTAACTATGAATGTGAATCCAGCCCCTAGGATGGGGGCTTGACAAGTTGGGAAGAGATTTTTCCTTTTTGGTAATTTGGGGTGCATTCTACTTTTACAATGACCCCAGGGTGTGTTGTAGTAGCTCAGACTGGCACTGGAGAATCTGTTCTTAAAATTTTCAGGTGAGTATTTAAACTTTGAAATTAGCAAATGCTACAAATAAGGGCTTGCTTAGACTTAAGAAGTGATGGAGAAAATGTTAATGATGCAGATTAAATGTAAAAATGTGTAAAGTGCTTCCTACCCTCACACCCCTCCCCCACCCCAGCCAGTTGTTAAAATTTGCCATCATACCCCTGAACCTAGGGACAACTCACTCACCAGCTGGCTAAGACAGTTGGATAGTAAGAATTGGGGGAAGAGGCTACTTTGGTTAGCTGGAGAAACACCCAATGGCCAAACTACATACTACAGTTATCCCTTCCATATCATGACTCACATCTGGAAAATCTGTGGAAGATTTTTTTTGACCATCTCTTTGTACCAGAAAAGAAGGCTGAATTTTTCTTCTTCTTTTATGTTCACAGTACCTTATTGTAAAATCTTAGTTAAGTATTTGGTCATAGCTCTGTGTCATCTGCAGACCTTCATGTGTCATCTGTGGCTTCTGCAAAACTCCCCAAAATGCCATTTAATTTCTTATGCCAACCAGTCATATATCAAAACCACAACAGAGAAAGTCAAGATGTGTAAGATTTATCTGTATACCTTCCTCTGCTCCTCAGCTGATTAAATATTGACAGATGATGTGATAGCCTACCACTCCTTACTGTCAGGGACCAAGGAAATGAAGTCAGGAAGGTTGCATTTATTAGTAAAAAAAAAAAAAAAAACAACCCTTTTTTAACACTGAAATCTAATGCTAATGCAATAGCCCTTATCTCACAAGCATTTTAGAGGAGCAGACAGTTCTAGGCATTGAAGAAGAAACGAAGTTTAGAAATTATTCAGTCCCTGACCTTATGGAGCTTACAGTCTATTTGGAGAATAAGACTCAAAATATTTAGCTGTTTAACTCCTATAACCTAAGACTAAAAGACAATTGGCATGGAACTCCCTCCTAATTAGTGGAAATTAATACGATGGGTCTGTGTGAGTGATAGGGCAGAGTTGATGAGAACAAGAGAGAAGAGAGATTGAATCTCTTCAGTCCTGGAGTGGGGTTGGCATTGTCCAACTTCTCTCTTGAAGCTGGAAGCCCAGAGACTGAAGATCTCAAAGAGATTGACAAGACCAAGAGAATTGATGAAAGTACACTAATATTTAACCCTTACCCCCATAGAGTGTATTCTTAACTAACAGATCAGATAGGAACCACAAACCAAATAGCAAAGAATTTAACTGAGACAAAAATAGCAAGATAAATAGGGGGCAGGGAAGGTAATATGCAACAGAATCTTACTCAGTCCATAAACAAATGGATGAAACACTCCTAAACACTCATGACCCAACAGAAAGGTATAAATTGCTGGAAAATCCATTCTCCAAGATGAAGAAGAGTTGCTTCAGTACTGTCTGTCTTTGCAGTGCATCTGGGAAAACTTCTACCCAAGTACTGATACTTTTATCTTCTAGGAGATCACTACTTCAATAGGCTTCACTCCCACAGTTCTTTGTGTGGTCTCAGAGGTCTTTGCCACTGTCCAACTAGTATACCTTGTGAAACTGAAGTACCACTCTTTGCTGCTATGGCTCCTTAGCTGCCATCATCTCCTGAAACTCTGCCATCTGCCAGTGCTTCTCACATAGAAAGCTAGGGTCCATCATTTCTCTGCCAAGTTGCTGACCCCCTATCTCTGCAGTCAGGTCTCAGTTTATACCATATAGCTAGCTATCTATCTATACACATACACATATA
>CM053588.1:270474458-270506127 GCA_028646515.1 Pseudochirops corinnae
TATATATATATATTCCATTGCTTTTCGGAATATCGAGTGCACAATTTTCATTTTGCTTGTCCTTTTGTCATGGGGAAAACTGAAAGTCCTATTCACCTGGGCCAAGCAAAAGCTTGTTAGATAGCTCTAGGGAAACCTATGAGGTTTCCAAAGTATCAGGTGGCAGAATAAAAAGGAAGCAAAATATCACCTAGATAAGCATGCGACTGACCTCTGCTCTTTCAGAATTCAGGTCAGAATGCAGCTCCAATCTGGAAACTTTCAGGCCAGTCATACAGGCATACTTGCTATTCTTTGCTCTTAATAACACTCCATCTCCTCTTTCCATGTTTTTGCACTGACTGGGACCCATACCTAGAAAGCACTCCCTTGCCCATCTGGTTTCCCTTGAGATGGAGTTCAAGTGCTGGCTTCTATATACATCCTTTTCTGATCCACTAGTGCCCACCTTCCCAAAACTATCTTGCTTTCGTTTCCTATGTGTATGTGTATGTATATATGTGTAATATATATGTTGCATATACTTATACACATACTCATGGTCTTTAGAAGATATGTCCCTTGAGGGCAGAGATTATTTCATTTTTGTTGCTGTACCCCCAGTACTTATCACAGTGCCTGGTCCATAGGAGATGCTTATTAGTGGCAGCTTGGTGGCTTTGTGGATAGAGTGTTGACACTGGAGTCAGAAAGACCTGAATTCACAATCCAGCCTCAGATACTTTATTATCTGTGTGACCCTGGGCAAGTCATTTATTCAGACTACCTCAGTTTCCTCCTCTTTTAGATGGTGATAATAACAATATCACCTAGCCCCCAGGGTACTTATGAGGATAAAATGAAACGATACACTTAAAGCACTTTACAAAATTTCATGCACTATATAAATATTAGCTATTATTAATAAATGTTTCGTGGTTCCTTTATTGACTGACTGACGATCTTAACAAAATGGGCCACAATGCTTTCTTAGCTTAATGGATAAACTGTGTTTCTAACAATTCCCTCTGGGTTTGTAACAATGAATTGTAGTTATTTTCCAGAGCTTTTTAAAACAGCATCTCAACAAGATGCTGAAAGATGAATTTTCTACACTTGGTTAAGTGAAATCTCTTGCAAAGGCAAAGCATCACATATGATCTACAAGACAACCCTGTGGCCCAAGTCTAATGACCTATATTTCCCTAATTTTAACTGTTGGAAAAAGTCATCCTGTTTTAATATTAAATGATTCACTTTGTTTTAATGGCGTCTTTCTGTAGCTTGTCCCCATCTTGCATGATCTATTTAGAATAATAACAGCTGTTGGTGATGATGGCCCTGACAATGACGATGATGGTGATGAGGATAATAATATTGTGAACATATTGAAATGGGAAATGCATTGTCCAAATTAATCACACCATGACTAAGATACTTTATTATTATTAAAGTTCTTCACCCCCATCCCCACCCTGTTCCTTTAATTTCTCCCATCCACCATTAAACCTTGACTATAGTTAAGGAGGGCAATAAAAATTTAGGAAAACACCATCGCCTCTCTTTTCCACAGGGTAAGACTGCATGAAATACTTGTTTGCACAAGTAGAAGGAATGAGGAGAAAGAAATCTACTGGGATTATCCTTGGAAATTCTGCCTAGTTGCCTGGAATCATGGGAATCTACCCAGCAGGGTTTTGGAGGTCGATGTATTTCAATTCTCCTGAGAGAAATATTTTTTTCCTTGGCCACTGGAACATAGAATCTTTTTCCTCATACCACTTTAAGGAAGTTGCTCTATAACTTTTTTCATTTAATAGACTAAAAAAGTCACCTGTACCAGAATAAAATGGAAACACAGTGCTTACCAGGAGGTCCTATGAGCAACCTTCGGGAATCTTAGGGAATAACAAGGACAGCAGAAGACAATTTTGAATTAGCAAAAAAGCCAATGTGAGTGATCTTAAACCACGCAGACTGAGGATTGTCGCCAAGAGGCAGTGTGATATAATCAACAGAGAAATCATGAATGTCTGGATTCGAATCCCACTTACTCTCTATATGGGACTAAATGGGAGCAGAAGGAAGTCCACCTCAATGGGCACAGTTGTACTGTGAGAGGGTGAAGCTCATCCTCCAGAGAGTCTGGCTCAAGCCCCAAGAATTGACTGATCATCCTTGATTCTGGTGCCCCTCACCTCTAGGAGAAAAAAGAGAAGGAGAGAAGGAGAGTGGCATGGCTGTGGGGGATGGCAGCCAGGGACAGTCACATGGAACCTTCAAAGGATGTTGGCTCTGGGTTATTTAAGGTGACAAGGGCAAATGGCAAGAGGCTATGGAAGACATTAGAACATGGAGGACCCCAGCTGGGAGGAGATGTGCCCTCCCAGATGTTGGCAGCTTCACACAGAGCCAAGGGGCCTCGCTCTAGTTATGACTCTGCTCAAGCAAAGACTTCTTTCTACTAAAGCCAATCCAAGCAAATGAACCGCTTCTATTGGCTTTAAAATTCTCACAATCACATTGAAAGCACCATTTGGTTGACATTTCTTCTGCCTGTGAATAAGGAATTCCAACAAAACATTGTCAAGCACGCAGTGAATTCATGAAGATTAGTCGATTGATCATTCCCCATAGACTTTCTTTTGTGCCTTCCTTCCTAGCCACAGGGTGCCTCAAGCGCTTGTTCATACTTCCCACAGAACTTTTTCCTTTATTATACAATTAGTTCCATGCAATGGAAACCTATGAAAATAGTTTGGTGTCCCTTCTTTTCTCTCCACCATAGATCATGCCCTAAATTCTTAAACTGTCAAGAGTTGCTCTATGTCATACCAGCATGGATGAGCCAAATCCAAAAAGGGAGCCCAGACCCTCAGCTTTGAGAAGAGTGTACAGAACCATGATCTAGTGAAAGATGGCTGGAGTTGGAAGCAGGAGAGACTTGAATTCAAATCCTTCCTCTGACTTGTACTGGTTACACTACCATGGACAAGTCCCTGAGCTTTAATTTTCTCATCTATAAAATGAGAACATTGTGAGGATCCAATAACATAATGCATTTTAAAATGCTCTGAATCCAAAAAGCAAAAACAAATAAATAAATAAAATTGGGGCGGCAAGGTGGCGCAGTGAATAGAGTACCGGTCCTGGAGTCGGGAGGACCTGAGTTCAAATCTGGCCTCAGACACTTAACACTTACATCGCCATGTGACCTTGGGCAAGTCACTTAGCCCCAATTGCCCTGCCTTTCCCCTCCAAAAAGCAAAATGAATGAATGAATAAACAAATAAATAAATGAATGAATGAATGAATAAAATGCTCTGAAAACCATAATGTAGTCTACAAATGTCTATAACTGTTCTTGATAGTATTATATCTAATTGTTGAGTTGCATTTTCCCAGGACCTAAGTTATTTTTTTAACATAGATAGCACAGAATTTCAAAACATACACAATTTCATTGGTATAGGTTCCAGTTATACAAATTACAAGCCTTTCTGTGTACCAGCAGTACCTGGTGGTCAGCCCTCCAGAGAAGAGCTTCTCTGGATGTGGTTAAGGCATGTCTGCGGGTGATGGGCACGCACTCCATGGCCAGCCAGGCTTGGTGCTTCTCCAGCTTAGTGGGACCTAGCAGAGTGTGTACTTGCTCACCCTGGCTGCCTTCAGGTCTCCACAAGAATCCTACCTTCTGTAAGAAGCCTTTCCTGGCTCCCCTTCACTCTAGTGCCTTTCTTCGCTGAATCCCTCCAATTAAAACTGATCTTGTGTACTATTTTACTATTTGCACATTGCTTTCTCCCAGGGATTGTTTTTGCTTTTCCTTGTATCTCCAGCATTTATCATAGGCCCTGGCATCTCGTAAATTCTAGATAAATGCTTGTTAATTGACTATTGACTGACTAAAGCATCACTGAACCAGCTGTGTGACTCTCTCCTTGGGTCTGTAAAATGAGGTATCAGGACTCGATAACTTCTAAGGGACCTTCTAGCTCTAAATCGATGATCTTATGACATTCAGGCCACAGTGAGGCATCAGCACAGGACTTTGGGGGTGATATCTTTGCTTACAGGCACTTTAAATGCTGACAACTCTTCCAGAAAACCAGGCCACTGAATGGTGAGTTTTTACTTCCATGAATATGAGAGCAATGATGAGGTAATCAATACAGGATGTCCCAAATACTAAGGATAGTGTTATGAACGTTTGGGTACTTAAAAGAATGGGGTTTTTTCAAAGTTTGAAGGGATCTTGGAGATCAGCAAATTATACCCATTCGTTTTAGAGATGAAGACATTGAAAACCAGAGAAATAAAGTGATTTATTACCCAGTAATAAACGGCATATTCTGATGAACCCTTGCTTACTGACGCCCGTTATGTTGTTCTTTTCACTAAACTATGCAGAGATTACTGAATGAATGATGACTAAGTATTCTGGTTAAATGGCAAAGTTAAGCTTCCAAAGGTCCCTTGCACACAAAGGAATATTTTCCACAGCATAGCACAATGGGCAGAATCTTAGGTCTGAAATCAGAAGGACCTGAATTCAAATCCCACTTCTGACCTTAGAAAAATCATTTAACCTTCCTAAGATTCAGTTTCCTCACTTGTAAAAGGTATATAAGAGCACCTACCTCACACAATTGTTCATAGGATCAAATGAGAAAATGTGTATAAGTAATTTTGCAAACCAATACAATGCTATAAAAGCAAGCTACTATCATCATCATTAAGCATCAAGAGACTCTGGTTCAACTCAATTTCATTTTAAATATTTTGTGCTTCCAATAAGCCTCTGTCCTAAAAGAAAACCACCCACTAGAATTCCCTATGTCCCTTCTGAAGCAAGTAAAAGTGGAATGTGGAGGCAAGTAGTAAACAGCCTGCCTACTTTCTACCTTGTGGGATGTATCACCTTCCTTCCCTAAAGTCCACAACACTGATTTCATTTCAACACTTTCTCTCTCACTTTCACTGTGTTCTGGAATTTAACAAGAGGAAATTCTGGACCAAAAACCAACTTTGGCAGGAATTCCTTTTGTTCCTTCGCCTAGTCCAAAGACAAGAGCCTCTGAGTACCACTCAACTCCTTGACCTGGGGCATGACTAAATCAGACTCGCAAAAACTTTCCCTTCTCTTTCCCTTTTGTTTTGAATGGTACGTGAGGCACAGCATTTACAAACTGTGCCAAACACAAGAGCATGTGTTTCCTATCATGGTTAATTTCCCCAACAGTCATCTACAAAACCTTTAGGATTTTCTCATGGTAAAGGCTTTCCTATGTCTGCTCTAAATTTTTTTTACTTTGAAGGAGAGGAGCAGAAACGTTAGAGGACACTAAAGTCAGCATTAAATCCTAAGTATAAAAGTATTTCCCTGAACCCCTTGTTATATCACCAATACACTAAAACCATACAAATTTTGGTTAGCTGGTTGGTCCTCCACCTTGAGATCAGGAATTCTTTCCATAGTTCATTGAATATCTGACCAATGGACCCAGATGGCTCTGGAGGAGAAACTAAGGCTGGTGACCTTGCACAGCCCTACCTCACTCAAATCAAAGTCAACTGCAAGTCATGTCATCATTTCCTCCGTGTCATGGTCCTCTTCAAAAAACGAAGGACAAACACAACAATAACAATCCTAGGATAGTACAATTGGAGAAATTCTGACACTTACAAAACCATAGAATTTCAGAAGTGGAATTTCATACCTCCTCTCCCTAGTTCATCTATTTTCTCAGCATTCAGGGCAGCTCTCCTCACTCTTCCATCTGATGGTAACTTGTGTCCTAGCTTGAGCCAGCCCCTCAGGAACTCGTTTTCATAATATGTTTGTATGTGGTAGAGAATGGGGAATAAGAAGCCTGGTAAATATAAGTCACTTGTCCCAAGCCTTTCCAGAAAGAAACTGGAAACCTCTACAGTCAGCTTAAGTATTTAACTCTCTGTACAAATAAAACCCATGCAAATAGCATATAATGAGGGGGTGTTGTGTGGGTTTTTTCATCCTTTAACTGAAACAGAAATAGAAATTAAAAGGAATAGAAATGCTTTTAATGTCCATTTTTCAAAGGAGTCCCCTCTCCCTGCCCTCTTCCCTTTCTATTCAAGAAAGGATCTTTCTGGACACATGCACACTATACCCATACTGAATTCAGTTCTGGGGGAACCCTGAAACTAATGAAAGGTATTAGGCTTTTTTTTTTTCTCACACTCTTTGGGTCATAATATCCATGTCCTGGGGACATTTACTTAAAATTTAGGTTTAGCTCATGTTTGGATCCCCCAAAAGTGGAAAGTAGAGTGGATACTCAGTTTATATTCTAGATCAGGTTATGACAAATATTCATTCCCTTCACACAGAAGAAATGCTAAAAACACAAAAGACTCACAAACATGATCTGACAAAAAAATGTAAAATAGAATCAACAATAACATGACCACTGTTATATTCTGCCAGGGGATTTAAACTTAAAACCATCAAACAGAATATTCTTTTAAACTGAATAGACATTTCACATTTCACCTTGGTTAAGCAGTCCAAACAATTCCCTCCAGATCAGCAGTTCTCAGCCTGTGGGTTATGGTCGATTTGTAACAATGAAAATACATCCTGCATATCAGATATTTACATTATGATTCATAACAGTAGCAAAATTACAGTTATGAAGTAACAACGAAGATAATTTTATGTTTGGGGGTCACCACAATATGAGAAACCATATTAAAGGGTCCCGGCATTAGGAAGGTTGAGAACCACTGCTCCAGATCTGTGTTCTCTGGCAAGCCTAAGCAGGAGTTGAACTCCTCTCCATGCCAAAAAGCATCCTTTCTGATGCAGACATGACACCCCTAGTACCACTCAACTCCTACCAAGGGATCCAGAAAGTCCAGATCTCTCTAATTCACGTGGCCATACACCTCCACCTCCTGATCATTATTCAATCACCTATGCTGAAGGAAAGAAAGGAGAAAAGTCAGCCCTGAAGGCCCAGATTCAGCTCACTTAGCCAAGTGCCTAGCTTAGCTTCCCTGTAACGGCAGAAAATACCCTTCTGGGGATGGGGAGAAGGATACACTCCTCCTCCCCCACCCCTCACAGAAAGTCCAATGAAAGAGATCTGCTTGCAACATGAGAGAATTGAAGGAAGAGAGAGAGTTGGAAGTTTGCTCTCCTCTTAACTGATTCAGTCCTTCCTCTACAATATCATAGGGATAAGAGATCAACAAAAGGGTTACTTCATCATCCCAAAGATCCCAAGTCATGTAACACTAGGCCAGCACAACGTGGTCAGCTCTTCATAGCCAGAGCAGTGCTGCAAATGCTTCATGCCATTGTTTCACTAAATTAAAACCAGGCATCCAGTAATGGCCACACCTTTCACTTCTGTGTCCTCATTGATCCAGACTCCATCCCAGATTGCATTTTGGCTCCTTGAATTCTACAAACCATAGGACACATCTCAGTTCCCAGGAGTGTGGAAACAGAAGCCAGACAAGAATTTGACCCTGGAGAAAGAAGCCTGAGAAATGAATGGACAAGCCAGAAAATAATTGTTGGGAAGTGAGATAGAATAACATGTCAAAGGTGGCAGATAGAGGAGGGCAGGGAGGGGGGCAGTGTCCCAAAATGGGGCAAAAGGGTCTTGGGACCTAGATGGGGAAACTAGGGATGGATTGGGATGGTGCCTAGACAGCTCAGTACATTCCATTTTCCTTCTTCCTCTTTCTATCATTCTGTCTTTCACTCTCTTTGATCCTCAATTTTGAGGAGCCAGTCTTATGTGCATGCACAGTCAACAATCTTCTGTCACTCAACAAAGGCTGCTGAAAGATCTTTATCACCTTGAAGTTATCTTATTGTGATAACAAAACTTCCACTATTAGAGAATCATTCTTTTGGGTAGAGGGCTTATGCCTCTAAAAGTCCCTTCTTAAAATGCAAATACCCTTGGAATGAATAAAATATTAACTCAATATCACCTTTTAACATTTTTATCAGATATTACCTTGCAAACATAGATCAACAGCTAAGAGAATAGAATCCACAAGACCGAAATTTTAAAGAAAATTTAAATTCATCAAAGTCTACTGTGTTGTCTCAAGTCCTCATCACTTCACACCTGGACTGATGCAATTGTCTCCTAATTGGTCTCCCTACCACAACTTAATTTGTCTCCCTCCCCCACTTCCAAACATCCTCATTATAATTTTCTTACTCTAACACATGACTCCCCAAAGCCTAAGTCGAAACAGAAATTCCTCTTGCACGTAGGGCCAAAGGAATGGGGATGGTGCAGCTTAGAAGAGTTGTACCTTTGGGAGTGATGTTGAGGAGACAAACTCAGGAGATCAATAAAGAAGAAAAATACTAATACTAACTTCACCAACTTCACAGTTTGATCTGTGCTCTTGGTCACTCTCTGCCCCAACTTTCAGTGTATTCCCATCTCCCCCTTTCTCCTGTCCTCCTCTTCAAGTCATTCTTCACTCCGATTCACCTGGAACCTGATCCTTAACCACCCTCGCCCCACTCCTGACTTTGTCCCAGCCCTCATCTGATCTCCATTGACTTACCTGAAATAGTTATCTATTTCACTCTAGTTATCACACATAGTTTTGTTAGACATTCCCTAAGGAAGGGAGTGGGAGGAACAAGTGCTGCCTGATCTTACCAGTGTCGTGAGCTATCCCTACAGTGCTGCTCATTTCAAAAGTAAATGTAATAGGCAAGATTCAAAACCACACCTTTGTATTTGCTTGCATGTAAGCTTCAGAAAAAGAAGCCCCAGACTTTGATATTTTGGGAGATCCAAGCTACACAGTTCTGTTATTCTTGTCCATATTTTCCAATAAAGCCTACAAAAAGCAGCTACCCAAGTAATTGGAGTTTTTCTCTCCTTTAGTATCTCAACAGTAGCAATATATCACTGAAGTTAATTGTCCACCTGTTGCTCCTCTTTCTCAAAATATGACTGGCCCCTCCATTTTTGCAGTCATAAATCTCATCTCAGTCATAAATAGCATCTTTTTTTCTTGTGGACAAAATTATCATTGATATCATACTGTAACCTGTTCATGCCCATCACTCATCATCCCATTTGGATTCCTTCTAATTTTGTTATTGTGCAAAATCTGCTTTTAGAAGACACAGCCATAAACCTTGTTCACATTCCCTTAGGACAGGGGTCCTTAAAGGTTGTGCTAACTCAGCCCATTACTTACACATTCCTTAGCCCCTGACCCCTGCTGCAGTTTTTTGCTTTCTCTTCCAGACCTAACATTGGAGAGGTCACAGCAATCACTCTATCCATGAAGGCATCTCCTCTTTAAGTTCTGGGGAAGCTAAGAAAGAAGAGGGTGAAGTGATGAGAGTGGAGAAGGTGGAGGGATTCCAAGGTCCAGGTAATGGATTTGGTTATAGAATTGCTCAGGAACCCTTCCATGTTGCCAAATTAAACATTCAGGGTGCCATGATGCCTTGTGGCAAAAAAAAATATTGTGCTGTGAGCAAAAACATTTGAGAACCACTGACTTAATGTGTGTGGCAACATAAGAGGTAAATATTAGAAACTCATAAACTCAAGTTAATTTGTATCTTGGATTTTCTATTCAGCTATGAACGAATGAGAATCTGAAGACCAAAAGAAAATCAGTGCTCGAGTGTGTGTTGTGCATTTAGGGTTGTGTGAGAAAAGCGTGTTGGTGTAGTGGACAGGGACGAGAGTTGGAGTAGGGAAAACCTACGTTTGAATCCTAATTCTGACACTCACTAGCTGTGAGATCCCAGGCAAATTTAACCTCTCAATGTCAATTTCTTCAACTGCAAAATGGAGGGGAGGTAGTGATAATAACAGCATCCCCCCCAGAGGGTTGTTGTGAGGATCAAATGAGATAACATATATGAAACTCTTTGCAAACCTCAAAGCAATATATAAAAATTAGCTATCGTTATTCATGGGGCAGCTAGATGGCACAGTGGATAGAGCAGTGGGTTTGGAGTCAAGAAGACTCATCTTCCTGGATTCAAATCTGGCCTCAGATACTGACTAGCTGTGTGACCCTGGGCAAGTCATATAACCCTGTTTGCTTCATCTGTAAAATGAACTAGAGAAGGAAACAGCAATTCAGTCCAGTATTTTTTCCAAGAAAACTTCTAATGGAGTCATGAAGAATGAGACATGACTGAAACAACTGAACAACAACAAAATTCATTATTAATATTATTATTCCATTCAATAGATTGGCTTGTGTACCATGTCAAAGGGGTGGAACCAAGTAAGTCAGACAGACCTAAAAGGAAATGAATAAATTTTCTCTCCTTTTCTTGGGTTTGGTTTTCACTAGAAGCTGTGTCAACAAAAGGACGCCCAGAGTATATTTGCAGCAGCCAGATTGTAATACTTTCCCTGCTCAGAGCAAGAGATCCATAGTAGCTGGAATTAGAAATGCAGATGACTTGATGCAAATCCTAAAGCATGATACAAATTCCAGACTTCAATCAATAGGTAAGCCCAGATCAAGCCCATGAAGAAGTCATCAGTATTGTTAGGGTAGAAATGTAGAAATATAACCAGCACCCCAGGCCTTCCTGAATCACCAACTGTCTATTAGACATTTCAAACTGGATGCATCTCAGACTCAAAATGGCCAAAACAGAACTAATCTTTCCCCACAGACCCACCCCTCTTCTAAACTGCCTTGTTTCCATAAACACCATCATTTTTCCAACCTCATTGTCCATGACTCCCCCTCTTTCACTCACTGATTTAGCCAAACTGGCTTCCTCTCTGTTCCCACCCACAGGCATCCATCTGCCATCTCCATGTCTCAGCATTAGGTGCTCCCATGGCTAGAATACTCCCTCCTTACCTCCACCTCATAGAATCCCTCACGTCCGACACATAGCTCAAGCATTACCTTTTACAAGAAGCCTTTCTTGATTCCCTGAATAGCTAGTGCTGTCCCTTTCTAAATACTTAAAAAAAACTATTTCATAATTATTTTTATAATATTTTATTTATTAATTTACCTATTTATTTAAAATATTTTATACTTATTCTGCAAATACTTCTATATGTACTAGCTGTACTACCCTCCTCCTTCCATTAAAATGGAAAATTCTTCTAAGTGGAGGTTGTTTTATTTCTTGTCTTCTATGCTCAGGACCTAGCACCCTGTCAGGCACTCAGTGGGTACTTTCTGAAACTTGTTGATTGAATTGACTGGGACTTTGCCTGAGGGCACCGAGATTTAGAAGGCACTACCATCATCAGGGTAGAAACAACAGACATTGGCACCTTAATATCATGATTAGTCAAAACAGGAAACTACAAAATCTGCTTCCTTCCCCCCTGGGTGAGACCTTTTCCATCCTACCCCTTCTGTAGTAGGGGAGCAACCTCATGGTATTCCAAGATCTCTCTCCCTCCATCCCTACAACTTAGCTTTCTTTGAAAGTTTATTTGAAGGTATATTTCATGAGATGCTTGTTTTGTGAAGCCAGATAGCAGTGCCATGCATACACACATCTGTGTATACACACACACACACACACACACAAACACACACCTAATTCTAACTTTGTATTAAGAGGCACTGGAAGTATAGCAGTTCCCATTACTAGAAAGTGGTGGAGATGCCTCATTCTTTCCAAATGAGTGCCAAGTCTGAAAATGAGTCCCCAGTGAGAAAATATTTCTGCTTTCAAAATTAACAATAGACATCCAAGGACAAAGCCAGAAGATTAAGCAGTAAGATGGATAGGGGCCAGTGAAAAATCTAAATTGGGTTAATCCATTGTTAACAGCAAGAGCAAAGGGCCAGAGCAGCTGGCCCTTTGGGCTATTAATAACTCACTACCCTTGGGTACTCACTTTTCATGATATAAGCCCAGAGGTTTGAAACCATGCACCAGTATTAATTACATTGATGAACGATTTTCATGAGTTTCAGGGGGGTGTTTAATATGATTTCATTGAGCGAATATATAAAAATGATTCATCTCCATCTTTCAAAGTTAAAAGACTTCCGAGGACTGAAAATTTTAAAGGAGAAGATTCAACACCCACCAAGTAACTATACATAACTTTCACCTGTTTAAATTTCAAAAGGCAAAATGATTTAAGAATAATACTGTCTACACCTATGATTGAGTGGAATGAGAAAGATGTGAATAAAATCTAGTCAAGTTGATCATGTACTATATATGTATGTACATGTATACATACATGTATATATATGTATATTCTTCGATCGAGTAGGCTAACCATTTAACATTTTATACCTATTTTTTTCATTTATTCTTTGTAATTAAATTTTATTGTTATTCTGAACTTAACAATCACCAAGTAAAATGGATATTTCCTTAGAATAGAAAAACAGGATTCTACATGAAACTGCATGTCTATTATGAACAATTTGCTTTTCTTCTTAAATATATAATAAGAATGACCTAGGGCTTTCAAAGTCATTCTGTTCATCTGTGTTTCTTTCTGGCCTTCCTTCTGCTCTCTTCTCAGCATTTTCTTTAATCTAGTCTTCTTAACTCCAATGAATATGTGATTTCATTGATGTCAGTTCTCCCTCCATCATGTGGATCCATTGTGTGGATATCAATAGAGCACAGGAGCTGTCCATCAGTTATCCCTCAGACTACCAACGTAACCAGCCCATCTTTTTTTTTTCCCAGTCAGACATTTCTCTGATGTCATCCTTTATTCCATTTCTGTGCAATTCGTGTATTGTACACCTAATTCCTGTCCCAAGTCCACTGTATACCCCTCCATTGACCTTTGACCTATCCCAAATTTTAGTTTTTAGAAATTATATTGTTTATGACTCACAGCCCTGCACAACCACTGGAATAAGAACATTCTTCTTAAGCTCCCCGCCCCCAATACCCGAGTGGTAATCAGCAAAGTTGAAATTCATTTCAGATAGAAGGAGGCAGGAGGCTTGAAGAATAGCCTAAGCAGGGGTTCTTAATCTTTTTTTGTGTTATGCACCCTTTTGGCAGTCTGGTGAATCCTATAAACTCCTTTTCAAAATAAGTTTATTTAAAAAATAAAATGAAGTTCATAGGATTACCAAGGGAACACTTTGTACTAAATATAGTTATCTATGTATATATATGTTTAAGTTCACAAACTCCAGGTTAAGAATTTCTGATCTAGAAAATTATGGAGTTATAAAATATGAAAGCTTAGAAAAGAGCTCAAAAATAGAAGTCTCCAGCAAAGAAGAATTCTGCTAAACCATCAGAAATCTACTAACAGTACTACTGGAAGAAAGCCAAGGGAGACCACAACACATCTTTGCTAGATGTATGTCAATATTTTCCTCTTTCTTCCCTGTGCCAATACCGCCCCAGCCAGGATGTTCTGACTGCCTGTCCCAGGAATGGTTCCTGCCACACACAGCCTGGAATCTGGGGTAGGAAACAACTTAGGCAATCAGGTCTACATGATCTTGGCACAGGCTCTGATTCACTCTTACCATGTCCCTTCAACACCTACTGGCTCCCCAACTCTTGACTACTGGCCTTAAACTCTAGACCACATATACACTTGAGCCATACTACCTGTGCTCCCCTCAAGGTTTTGTGACCCTCCTCGTCTTGGATTTGCCTGGATTTCTGAAATTCCTTCTCTACTTGTGCTGATCTTCTTGTTGGCTCCTTCCTGGTTTCTCTGGCTAGTGATTTCTGTGCTTGCTTTGCTAGCTACCTGCTCACTCTATAATGCTGGCCCTCAGGATAACCACCCTCCTGATATGTTTGCCTACCCCATTCTCCCCAACTTACTGGATTTTCTAGACCTATGCATTATCTAACACCAGGACTCCCATACTTGATAAGTAAATTTCTCCAGGGCAAGGACTGTTTTATCATCATCTTTATGTTCCTAGCACCTAACACAAAAGCTGGTATACAGTAGATGCTTAATAAATGTTGGTTGAATAATTGGGACACCACTGATTCTCTATGTCCTAGTTTCTTGCCTCAATCAGTTGCTCATAGGCTGTCATTAACATGGAATAAAAATTAAAACCCACTCCAGTATTTTCAAGGGATTCAGTCGTTAGACTGAATATTAACTGAATATTAACTTAATAATTTATTGTTAATTGGTTATTTGCCTATGGTTTGAAAGAAAGTGTTTACTTTTCCTTGTCTTCCTTTGGTTTGTTCAGTCATGTCTAAGGCTCAGTGACCGCATGTGGGGTTTTCTTGGCAAAGATACTGAAGTGGTTTGCCATTCCTTCTCCAGCTCATTTGACAGATGAGGAAACAGAGGCAAACAGGGTTAAATGACTTGCCCAGGGCCACACAGCCAGTGAGTAGCTGAGGTCACATTTGAACTCAGGAAGATGAGTCTTCTTGCCTCCAGGCCTAATATTAGCGCTATCTGCTGTGCCACCCAACTGTCTTCCTTACTTCCTCTTCATGCCCCTTCCAGTTCATTCCCCTTCCCAATTTATGCCCTTCTTAATTTATTCTCAATTGATTTCCCTTCTTACATTATGCCCTCCCAATCTACCATATGCTGCTGGTCCTTATCTTGAATCATTGTTGAATTTGTAAGAATAAATTTATGGTTTTTTGTATGTCTTGAATTTCTGTGGGAAACATGTAATAGAAACCAAATACAGTCTACTGCCAATTAGCTCCACTAATGGAGATGAACCAAGACACAGAATAATGAATGGTCCAAAAATCATCTCTATCTGGCTTTGGGATGTATCATGGGAACTTCCCACTTAATGTCATTTCTTGGTGCATCTGCTAAACACAACCCAGCTGGTGGCCAAGAAATAAGTTTCTTGTTTGGCAAGGGAAATTCAGCCAAGTTGGAATTTAAGCAGTTACCATGAATAATTGTGTATAGATTGTCATAATTAAGTCTCAAAAAACTTTTGGAGGGGACTTTTTTCCTTGTTATTGGAAGCTCCTAAAGAGGAAACTCCTCACCTTGCAATTTATAGTCTTAAAGAATTGCCTGGGACACTGGGAAGTTAAGCGACTTGCCCAAGGTCACACAATCATTTTGCATGAGACAGGATTTGAAGCTGGGTCTTCCTGACTAAGAGATGAGATCTCTGTCCAGTACACTAGGCAGCCTTTGCAAAAAATACACAAAGCGTCCAAATGAAGACAAAAGAGAAATCGGGACTATGAGAAGTAAGAAATAAGCTCACTTTTAAAAGTGAGGAGTTAGTCCACCTGTCCCAAATAAGATTTAGATCCTTTGAGAAGACAATGAATTCTATTTGGTGGCACCGTTCTACAACTAAAACCAGTCTAACTGGTTTTGCTTCAAGGTCACCAGGGGTGTCCTCTTTTCTTCACATGCTTGTAAGGAATAAAAGGAAAGATTTTGAATGACTCATTCGACAGAATCATTACTAGCAGTCTTTAGTCCATTAAAATAACAGACTCCCTTTGCTTGTGCTTTCCAGCTGTGTTTGTAGTTACCCAAACAATTTTCTCACTCGCTCCATTCAGGGAGAGTTTCACCAGCCTCCAAAAACATGCCTCCTCTTAGTGGCATTAATGAAGGTGGTGCTGAAAGAGCCCAGACATTGGGCTCGCCACCCAATGCAAAGACACCCAGGACAAAGATAGTCTGGAGAGAGAGGGAGGATGCCAAAGCCTGGAAGATTAGGCAGCCCGAGGTCTGCAGGAGGAATTCGAAGCCTCATGAATTAAGACTGGGTGGAGAAAAGTATAACACAATATATCAGAGTTGGAAGGGACTTGAGAGTTCATCTATTCCAGTTCTCTTGATTTTACAGATACGAGGCGATTGAGATGCAATGAGGTTAAGCAGCATATCCAAGGTCACACAGTTAATTAGTGGGCAGAGTTAGGACTCAAATTTAGGTCTCCAGGCTCATAGACCAGTATTCTTTCGACTACACTCTGAAAGGGTGACCTATCCACATTGAACATCTATTATATTACTCTTAGCTGAGGTACAAGTTAGGGGCCTAGCATTGAATGAGTATTAAGGCAAAGAGACTGTGGGGAAAGTAATGCTATACTGAACTCTTTCAAAGCTCATCACAGCTCTACTTCCCACTGTAATAAAGAAAGAATTTGAGACAGGTGGATTAACTCCATGGTAAGAGGTTTAAAAAAAAAAACTATCCAGTCTTCAGTTAACTCTCCCCTTTTTCTGGAAGGTCTCTTTATTTTCTAATCTTCCACTCATTAAAAGAAAAGCCCTCAATATAGTTAACATGTGGTTTCTGATTCCAAAGAACAATTTTGTATTATGTATGAGTAATGTCACTTCCTCTTTAAATCTGTGCAAAAGTCAAAAGGTCAAAAAAAATTAGATTTTTGACCATATAATTTGGCAATAAAAGGTGCTCTCAAAAGTGAATGCTTTTGGAAACAATTTACCTCAAGCTCCTATTCCAGATTTATTTAGAAACTTTTTGAACCCAATTTTAAAAGAGGGAATTATAAAAAGTAAAGAGCATGTTATGGCTAGAGTGTTCATGGGAGACATTGAAAGGACTGACTAGAATGCTAATTCAGCTGCTGCTTGTACAAACACAGCTTATACTTTGACCCCATAAGGGTGTCTATGGGATGCCTCCTCCAATGGGACTCGGTCCAGGATTCTGGAAAAGTTAACATGGATGTTCTGTCCACTCATTCCTCAATACTAGAGTTATCCAAACAGGGGGTTGTCAGATGATCATCCATCAGTCAATCCACAAGCATTTATTAAATGCCAGACACTAGAAAAAAAGATAAAAATGAAAGGATTCCTGTTCTCAGTGAGTTTGTATTAGATCATTTTGAAAAGACTACTAATAACTCATATTTGCATAATAATTAAGGTTCACAAAACATTTTCCTAACAACAACTGTGAGACAACTAGAGGGAGGATTTATTGTTCCCGCTTTTTCCTGAGGAGTAAAGCAACTTGCCCAAGGGAGCCCAGATAGTAGGCAAGAAAGCTGCATGCAGTAGAACTGAATCAAGATTGAGGCTAAACCTCTTCCTTCCTTCCCTTCTGCCCCACATAACACATACAATCTCCCTTAGCAGATTGGGCATTAGTAATATATGACATGGGACCAATTTTTTAACTTTTTTTTTTCAAATCTGACCAATAAAATCTAAAAGAACCATCTACTGGGTGACTCTCTTCCAAATGGTTAGTTTTGTATTTCTTGGTTCAAAAGAAGTTTGAAATAGTCTTTCAAAGAGAAAGTCATCCCACAATGTGTTCATTAAGGGCTTGTCCCTTTAAACTGGCAGTTTTCAATTCCAAGTTAAATTTTGACTTTGACAGGTCACTGGCAAATTTTAAAGTGAAATAAGAAAAAAAAAATGAAGCAATGGAAAATCTCACCAAGCTTACGGTGTTGAACAGGAGGTATTTATAATCCTCAACATGTGTTTTAAAGCTTTTCTTTATGAGGTAGAGAAAACTTTCCAACTACTGTCTCAGGGTGAGTACTCCATCACCAGGATAAATTAGAAAACAGATAAGGGAATAATCTTTATGTTTCAGAAGAACCCCAAATACCATTCAAAAACAGAGGCATTTACTGCTTAACCTTCCCTTTATCAAGACACTCCAGATTGTCTATGCTGTCCTTCCAATTCATTAGCACTTGACAGAGGTCTGAATAACATTCATTCTTTCTTAGTGAGTGATCTGGGAACTAAAACACAGGGAGGTGATGTGATTGGCCTCTTGTAAAAATAGTTAGACAATGGAAGAAGCAGAACTAGAGGCCATCTGTATTCATATCCTAAATTCTAAAAAAATAAATAAATAAATAGACAAACAAATAAATGAATAGATAGATGAACTAATAAATAAGATAAATCAAAATTCTAAAACTTAGATAAAAGAAAATACAATTTCTACTTCTCTCCCAATTGAATTTAAGCAAATAGATTCATGATGCAACTAGAAATCAAGTTAAAAGTCATCACAAGTCATTACAAGGGAAAGAGCTTACTGTAGGTATTGTTTTTTCTCCCTCAGATTGCAACTCTATCTCTTCTTTCTCTGATCTTTTCTGGGCGACCTAATGGCAATTCAAAATCCAAATGGAAAGTGTTTTGAGGAAAACAAAGATGAGTGTTTGGAACTGTACCCCAAAAATTATTATACTATGAATCCCCATCTACCCAGTAATACAAATATTAGGTCTATACCCCAAAGAGGCTTTTAAAAACATAAAGAGAAAAAGGATTCATATATAAAAATATTTATAGCAGCTCTATTTGCAATAGCAAAGAATTGGAAACTGAAGGGAACTTCTGTATTGGGCAATGGATCAACAACTTATAATATATGAATGTATTGAAATACTATTATGCTGTAAGAAATAATGAAGGGTATGGTTCCAGAGAAACCTGGGAAGATTTACATGAACAGATAGAGTTAAGTAACTTGCTCAGGGTCACAAAGACAGTATATGTCAGAGCCCAGACACAGAAGGGTACTCTTGTCTATGGAAGAAATAAAAGCCATGTGGTGGGGAGGAACAGGATAGCCTTTTGGCATCTATTCTCCCCAAAACTAGGGTACAGATATGTATCTGTGTGTTTATACATGCATGCCTGTGCACACACATATAGGGATTTTTTAAAATCTTAAACTCAGAAAGGACAAACACAAAAAGGCAATGGCCACCACGGACCCTTGGCGCAAGCCCATCTGGTTAAGTCTAACCTACCAAACCAGAGTAGAGAAGGATCATGCTCTTCTCCAACCTCTCCTAAAATCGTATCTTGTCACCTTGCCTAAACATATCCAAAACCCTATCCAAAAGCTATTTCTTATTTTTAAAAGTCACCTGAGTAATCATCTCTTCCAATTGAGCATTCAATTGAGGAAAATCATCTCTGGTTGCAATCTCTTGAATCGTGAATGGCCAGAAGTAGACTGACCCCAAGTTTCCACATGGTCAACAGAAATAGTGACTGTACTAGTATGTTTTAAAGGGGAAAGAGAACACCCACTACATACAATGCAGGGTCAAGGGTAGCAAGGAAGATGGGATATTCCATTTTTCAAAATTGTTTACTTATAGAGATGTGATCAAAATTTTTTGAAGATCACTGAGTTAGAAGTGAAAGCCCAGGGAATCTAGGTTGCAGGTTCATTTCTACTGTTGTTGCTTATCCTTCGTTCTCAAAGAGGACCAATGATACCATGAGGGTGATGTCTTGACTTGCACATGAACTGGATTTAAGTGACACAGAGTTGGGCAAAGTCATCAGCCTCACTCTCTCCTCCAGAGTCATGGAAGTCCAGTGGCAAAACAAAAGCCAAGAGGATTCCAGTGATTAACCAGTATTACCTAGAGAAGTGACTTAACCGGAGTCTTAGAATTCCAGTCTAAATAACATGACTGTTGCCAGCACTTACTACACAGGGTATATGGGAACCTTTCTAGGAAGAAAATTGTCAATTTCCTTTAATCATCAGATACAGTTACCTCTGGGATCATTTATGGAGTCTAAGGCAATTGTCTCACTGGTTGTAGCACTCATACTATCTCCTTATCATTTATTACACATTTGGGAATACAATGAACTACAACCTCTGACTCACTATAGATGGTTTATAAATGCAGGAGACAGGTCCCACCCATATCAACTGAAAGTCACTGAGAGTCTTTTAGAAATGAAAATTTGACCCACTTTTTCTTAGCTAAATTATCTCAGTCTTATAAAGATAAGAGGAATCTCTCCTAATTCAAACACTTCTTTCTGAAATACCTGTGTTTTACTTTTTTCCCTTTAGAATTTTGGGGTGCAACAGAAATTCAGTTCAGGGACTTGTGCTGAACACATACAAATGTAATAAAGAGACCTTAAGACTAGGGAATGAAACCCAACTTTGTATGGAGTATTCAGCTAACAGCTAGATGTGTCATAGCTTGTACACTCAGAGCACACAAGGGATATTTGGCAGTAATTTCTATCCTGTTGTCAGAAATAACTTTAGGTTGGGTCTATCGAAGACAGTTGCTTCCATGTGCCACTATGTGGCTGATAATCATTAAATATCAATTTTATCCAAAGTCTGAATTAATCAAACAAACTGCTTTGCTTTGTTTTAAAATGCCCTTTCCTGTGTCTGCAACTTGAAAGACCAGATAAGATCAGGAAAAGGTATTCACCCCACCCCCTGCCCTTGTGACAGAATGCTTGGAAAGTCAGAAATTCTCTTGGGGAAACATTCCAGATAAGGAAGACAGAGACATTCTGAGAAGGTAGATCTCCTCTATCTTGCCGTTTGTCCTGTATTCACACGTATGTTATAAATCTCAGGAACACAAACATCTTGGGTTGGTGCAAAAACATATAAAATTCTTGGTTAAATCTTGTATTAGTCAGTCAGAACTTAAGGTCTGACTCCATGTACCTGTATCAGCTAACTTTAAGGGAATAAAATGAAATAACTGTATATCACTCACTTGGTCTATTTCCTTCAACCAAACTCTGTAGGTTAACATGGCAAATCAGTGGCCAGTGACCTGTGATGAATTGATGTTCCAAAAGAGGAAATGAAATGGTGAAGAAAAATTACACTTACCAATACTGAACAAAGTCCATTTCCATACACCGTAAAATCAGAAATTGGAACCAGAGCCAAAAGGCATTTATTTATCTTGCCAAGAAAGAGATCAAAGAGTATTTTTCTCAATGGTGTCTTTGCTTAAGATCATATCATAGGAGCTAGTTGCTGTAATACCTAACTCCAGTCTCCCTCCCTCTCTCTCTTTCTCTCTCTCACATGTATTATATATATATCTCTCTATATATACATATATATGTATATATATATAATAAAACATGCATACACATATATATGTCTATATGTATGTGTATGCATATATACACAGACATATATACAAACATTCATATATACAAATATATCATACATGTGCTTTTTGTTGTTGTTCAGTCATCTCAGTTGTGTTCAACTCTTCATGACCCCATTTGGGATTTTCTCAGCAAAGATACTGAAGTGGTTCTAGAGCTGTGTCCCAAAGAGATCACAGAAGTGGGAAGAGGTCCCATATGTACAAAATATTTATAGCAGCTCTTTTTGTGGTGGCAAAGAATTGGAAGTTAAGGGGATACCCATCAGTTGGGGAATGGCTAAACAAGTTGTGCTATATGAATGTGATGGAATACTATTGTGCTATAAGAAATGAGGAGCAGACAGACTTCGTAATAACCTGGAGAGACTTATATAAACTGATGTTGAGTGAGAAGAGCAGAACCAGGAGAAATCTGTACACAATTACAGACACAACGTATGTGTGATGACTAACTTTGATAGCCTGGGCTCCTCTCAGCAATCCAAGGTTACAAGACAACTCCAAAAGACTCATGAAGGAAAGGGATATCCATATCCAGAGAAAAGAACTACAGAGTCTGAATGCAGACTGAAGCAAACTACTTGCTCTTTCTCTTGTTTTGCTTTGTTTTGTTTTGATCCCTTCCCTCTTTCTCATTGTTCCCTCCATTGGTTAAAATTCTTCTTTACAACTTGACTAATGTTTAATGCATATATATTTGTAGAACCTATATCAGCTTGCATGCCACCATGAGGGGGGCAGGGAGGAAGAGAGGGAGGGGGAGAAAATGTGGATCTCAAGGGATTGTGGCACTGAATGTCATAACCTAAAAATAAACAAATAAATTAAAATTTTTTTAAAAAGTGGTTTGTCATTTCCTTCTCCTGCTCATTTTACAGATGAGGAAACTGAGGCAAGCAGAGTTAAGTGACTTGCCCAGGGCCACAGAGGCTGTCTGAGGTAAGATGAGTCTTCCTGACTTCAGGCCTGTCGCTCTATCCACTGCGTCACTTAGCCACCATATATGTGCATACACGCATATATAGATATGATCTGTATATGGTGTGTATATATACATATATGTATGTATATAGATCATATGTGTGTACATCTGTATATATACTCCTGTGCTTCTGTGCGGAGCTAGAGCTAGAGGACTCAGCTAAGTAAGCTATCTCTTGACAGCTTATATATACACATACATACACATATATATGAACAGTATGCATGTACATGATTTTTAACATAGTATCCCAGCTAGGCATATCCACCCCCAGTCAGACCCTGGCAGGTTGCAGGTTGGTTCTCCAGAGGGCAGTCATCTAAATGTTCAATTCTTGTGTGGGTGTGTACTCCTACAAGACCCTACAGGTACACCTACCTTTAATATCCAATAGACCCAGTTAGCTCAAGGCAAAGATAGTTGAGTAAGAACTGTAGCTCAAAATATTCTCTCCATAAACCTGACAAATACACATAGTATCTGCTTAAAGAATGGGCACATACAGAGTACCATGGTAGTGGGGCACATGTGTAGAGGACACATATGATCAATGTAACTCATGACTCTGGCTCCTCAAGAAAATTTCTTTCCACTATTCCCCTGCCCCTTCCCCAACTCCATCAGTGTGAACTCTCATCTTAGCTACTCTGCCAATAAGAGCTGCTCCATCAGAGTCAGTGAAAGCAGAGATAAGAAGAGTGGTGCCTGGCAACAGAAGAGAGCCAGCTACAGATTCAAAAGAGAATTAGTCACAGTAGTAGAGAACCAAATGGTGGGTGAGGGAATGACCCCACCCTAATTCTTTTTTTTGTTTGTTTGTTTTTGCTTTTTGGAGGAGGGAAAGCAGGGCAATTGGGGTTAAGTGACTTGTCCAAGGTCACATGGGGCTAGGAAGTCTAAGGTCAGATTTGAACTCAGGTCCTCCTGACTCTAGGGCCAGCACTATATTCACTGCGTCACCTAGCCACCCCACCCTAATTCTGAGGGAGCCCAGCTAAGTGACCTGCCCAGCAGAGAAGTTATGCCTGTAGGGCACAGTGTAATGACACAAAGAGAAGAGAAGGTATCACAAATTTAAAGCTGGATAGGACTCTAGAGGCTAATAAATCTAACCCCTACATTGTATAAATCAGAAAACTGAGGCTAGACTAATTAAGTGACTTACCCAGGGTCTCAAAGCTGCTGAGACAGGATTCAGATTCTCGATTCCAAGACTACCACTCTGCCTACCCTCCCACCCAACTACCTTTTCTACTTTTTTTCCTTTCCTAAATAGATGACCCAATAGGGATTCAAGATGTACTTACCCTTTATATGTAGAAGCGACATTCCTTGAGGCAGAACTGGCAAACACATCTCAGAGGTATCACAATCTTCTGTCAGCCAATGGCAAGCTAAAAGAGACTTTCCCCACCCCACTCACAAATAGGAAGCAAAAATAAGACTCTTCTTTTGGACTTTAATACATATACACCTTATTTTCTCTGGTATCTGCCTCTTCTGTGATTTCATCAACTGGACAATGGGGTTTGGGAGGAGGGAAGTCAATTGATTAGGGGTACCCTGACCAACTCCTTCACTATAAATACTTATAGAGATTCATATATTTACCTATATGCATATATGAATACATACATATATATGTAACTAGGGTTGGACAGAACATGTGCAAAGCTGCCTTTCTCAATTCCAAGAGCCAGAATACGTTAGTTTAGGGCTTGGGTGCTTTGGGGATAATGAACTGCCTAGATACTTCTAGCTAGACATGAATTACTAAGCACTTAGGTACTCTGAGGATGAGTAAGACATCTTATTTGTCACTGAGTAAGAAGGACTTATTACATTCATGGACTATATTACATTCATGGAATCTTCAAAAATGGAATGACTCCACCGCTAGTTACGAATATGTGTAACTACATGCACATGCATGTATATGCATGTGTATATGTGTGTTTGTGCACATATATGGATATATAATCCTATTCCCCTAATTAAGAATGCAAATACACTAGCTGTAAATATATAGATAGAGATGATATAGCTAGAGATGGTTCTCTTCTCCTGTTGAATTAATAAAAATTTGAAAGCAGATTCCATACGTGTGAAGATTCCTTTTTGATATAAGAAATGAATGGACAAAAAGATATAAGAATGTTGTACAACAAGAATGGCTGAGAGAGGAGGCAGCAACTGCAGCCCATCTAAAGGAACACTGCGAAGCTGGAGCAAAAGAAGAGAACCTTGGCCACTGAGCCCTGCATGCTCCAGCCTGGGGGGCTGTCACTGGAGCCCTGGGTGCAGTAGTCTGTGACTCCACTTGCCAGAGCCCTGGGGAGTGGCAGCTGCCTGTGCTTCACTGGCCAGAATGGGATGGTGGTTGCTGACTTTTCCATTTGGCAGAATCATTGAAGTACAGTCTCCCTTTCAACCTTCTTCTCCCCCACCCACCACCGCCTGAGAAGAGAAGTAGCTGATTCCAAAGCATATTCTGTTCTGTAAAGTTTATTTTCTCATTTCTATTAAGAACTTTATCATTTCCTTTGTTAATGTTTATAAACTTCCCAAAAGGAAGGTCTAAAATGAGTTTTGTGGTTTACCTTCCCTTGTCAGAGGTTAAAAATGAGTCAATTACATTTATTATCCAGGACAAGGTTGGGATGTAGAAACGCATGGCCTCACTCACTCACTTCTTCTTCCCCCACCTCCTCTTCCATCCTCCCTCCAACATAAAGAGAAAATTCTCTACAAGGGTGAAGTGGAGGCAGTGACTAGGAATAGGTCAGGTGGGAGGAGAAATAGCGTGGCCTGACCTCCCAGCAATGCCTACATTCCAATGGGGTTGGGAGTTTAGAAAAGTGAGTGTTTCTTTTCCAAATAGTCCTTCCCTTCTGCCTCTAAACCTATACCCAGGTAGGCACCAGAGGATGTGTAGGTATATAGGTATATAGGTAGGTAAATAGGTAAATAGGTAGGTAGGTAGGTAGACAGAGAGCTAGATAGATCTACATATACACACACTTTAACTTGTGGGAATTATAGGGCCTTGGCTGCTGGATGAAGGCAATTAACACCACACAGGAAACATCTAGGTGAATGTTATACCTCTTAGGCCATTATTTAAAAAGCAGGCAGTTTGAGAGTAAGAATTGGAAGTAAAGGCTCAGAGTAGTTATGGAATGAAATCCCTGGGTAGGGGGAGATGAAAGAAAGGATTGATTCCCTCCTCACTCTCACATCAGCCACTGCATCAAGCAAAAAACAAGACTTTCTATCCATAAATGAAGAGAGTCTCAAATCCACCTGAGGAAATAAAGACCCATATTCTAGACATATAAATACAGAGAAATAGTAACTGAAGAGAAGTAGCTTCAAAGGAAAGAGAGGAAGCAGAAGAGAGAGCTGGCTAGGGACTCGAGATTGAGAGCTAGCCTTGGCAAGAAAGAGCTGGGCCACAGAGAGGACTGTTGCATGAGGAGAGAAAGGTCTTCCAGGAGCTACAATTCTGGAATTGTAAGTGTCCTTTGCATCACGGATAGAGTGCTGAACTCAAAGTGGGGAATATCAGAGTTAGAATCTTACCTCAGACACTTTCTATCTGTGTCACCCTGGAGTATTTAACCTCTTGGGGTCTCAGTTTCCTCATCTGTAAAACATCATTCTCCAAACTGCATAGCCCACAACAGGGTCAGAGTCAATGGTATGCATAGGATTTTGGAATTCTACAGGTTAAATAAAGATCTCTCCCATGCATAAAAGCATTGAGAAAACCAGCAGCCACCCTTGCCACCAGTGGCCTGGTCATTTGTGACTCCAATATCCTTCAATAAATTTTGTTCCAGATATGTGTTTTATACATGCTCTCTTTTCATTTCTCTGGTCTTGTTACTGACTTACCACAAAATTAGCCTTTAAGAAAACTGCTAAATATCAGAGAAAAGGGACCAAAGACAATCGATTCTCCTGCCTTCTTCTTGTTGCTGTCCAGTCATGTACAACTCTTCATGACCTCATTTGGAGTTTTCTTGGTAAAGATACTAAACTGGTTTGCCATTTCCTTCTCCAGCTCATTTTACAGATTAGGAACTGAGGCAAATGGTTAAGTGACTTGCCTAGGGTCACACAGCTAGTGTCTAAGGCTGGATTTGGACTTGGAAAAATGAGTCTTCCGGATTCCCAGGCCCACTGCTCTATCCACTGTACTAAGTCCCCAAACTAAGGCTAATTACTTGAGTCTACTATTAAATGCTTTCATTTAGCATATGAGGAAGCATTTAGCTAAAGTTAAGTGATTTACCAAATGCCACACAGGAGGAAAGGTCATTCAAGAGAAAATTTGAGACAGAGACAGGATTATAACTCAGAATTTATGGGTCCCTTTAGTTATTTACCGAAACATGTCATTTTCCATTTGCTTTGTCTGTGCTGTTACTAATGTTTGAAATACTGTAACCTACATCATTCCTTTTATCTCCAACTGCACATTCTTTAGCACATAATCACTCAGACAAAACACATGTCAAGTTTTTCTCTCCTTCCCTTTCTTTATTGTTTCAATCACAGTAAAAGGCATTTGGAAATTTACACTGGTGTCTGAAGCAATATTACTGTAAAGGAGGTAAAGAAAATGAGTTCCTGTTATGTATGAGATGCTGTACTAGTTGCTGGGGATACAATGAAATGGCACAGTCCCTGCCTTCAAGAAGCTGATAATCTAATAAAGGGGATAAAACACATAGATGAGTAAATATGATAGAAGGTAGAATGTTCTAAGGGAAAATGAAAAATCTAAAGTACTGTAAGAAAATTTCAGAATTAGAGGATTTAGTTTTGAAAGATATCTTCACTTTAGAAATGATCATCTTAGGGTAGGCTAATCACCACCACCCCCTCCCCCATTTTTACTGATGAGGAAAGTGAAATACAGAGAAACTAAGTCAATGGCCCCAAGTCACATTGGTAAGTAGACAGCAGAGTGAGTGATTAAGCCCAGGTCTTTGGACTTCAAATCCAGAGTTCTATTCACCATACTATAGTCCTCCAAGGGAGAGATCATTTTCATCTGGGATCAACACAAGTACTACAAACAACAGTAATCAATGTTTTTGGATGTAATGGCTTACATTTCTGCTGTATGGTCCTACAAGTTTTAAAAGATATTTTTCCATACAACAAGCTTGTGAAATAGATAACACAAGTATTATGCCCATTTCACAGACCCGGAGAAGTAAAGCAAATTGTCCACAGCCACACTATGAGCAAATGGTAGAATTCGAACTTGACCCAGGGTTTTCTGCTTCTACAGCCAATAGCCTTTTCACGACACCCCATTTGCCTTAATTACTTTTCCAAGTCTCCCACGTATTGGAAAGTCTTTCATGGGGTGATTCCATTTGATACAGAGAAGTCTATTGAAATAGATTTCCCTTTCTGAGATCAGTAGCTCTCCATACCTCCTTCTTTTAAACACTGTGCAAAAAAGTAGATACATTTAAAGAAGTGTATATATTTGGTAGCCTAAGAGAACTAAGCACATGGTAGAAGGAGATACCTGAAAAAAAAATACCTTTTGTGCCTTTGAAAACTACTGAATATTTCCAAATATTTTTAGTAGCTTTTTTATAGTACCTTAAGTTTATAGAGTCTTTGCTTCCAATATCTAGTCATCCTCATTAAAGTTTATATTAATGGTTATTCATTTATTAATAAATCAGACAGTGTAAAATCTCCCAGAGCTATGAAGTCTCTGGTTAATTGTAATAAAAAATAGAAATCAAAATTAGAAAGGAATCAAAAAAGCTCGATGGAGTTTGTAAAGGGGAAATGGCCAAAGTCTGGCATAAAATTACCTGGATACAAACTTTTTTAAAAAGCTTATATGTTTGCTATTTAATATTAACAGTAAGGGTTACTGAGCCCCTCCTGTACTCTGCTTCCAAAAAATGTTCATAAGGAACACCCTAGAGAAAGAGGAGCCAGTCTGTTTTGATTCTGAATGAACATAGGTGACAGACATTTCCTGTCTGCAAAGTGAAAAGGAACATAGCAATGGGATCCTGTCATGCCTGATACATTAACGTAAGAAGGAATGGAATCAGACATTAGGTACTCCACAAGAAAGCAAACAGTAAAAGCCTGGGTTTGCCAATATGTGACATTCTTTATTACACTAGCTAATACAAAGAACACACTGTCGGGTAGCCAAATGGCACTTTCCAAAGTGAGGTACCAAGAATCAGAGGCATTGTGATTTTCCAACATGCCAGAGCCTGTCAGTTGGAAAATTAAGGCTTTTCCAAGTTCAGCCTTAAAGCCACCAATCAATTAGCTAAGACTATCTTTAGTTCTGTGGGCTTGAGGTCCCCATTCCCAGAATGTTTAAACTTACCTTTCTCCCTGTGAGGAAGTTTCTAATTTGATATACATTCTTGGTAACTTTTTTTAAAAATACCAAAAATCTATGACACTGTGGCATATGCATCATTCAATTGAATTCCATAAGCATTTATTAAGACTTGCTACATGTCAACCACTATACAGACAAAAATAAAAATAAGCTCTGCCCTCAAGGAACTTACCTTCTATCCTTGACATTGATTAAAAATGATACAGACAAAATGATTGTTGCAATTAGAAACTAAGTCTTGCTAGTGAGAACATTATAGCACACCTCACCATACTATATCAAAAGGTATTTTTGTTTATTTTTTTTTAATTTTATTAGAAAAGAGTCTTCACGGCCAGTTTCAAATAATATTAAAATTCAGCTTCTATTCTCATCCACGTCTGACTCAGGACAGTTTGATGTTTGATGCTCAGGATTGGAATTCGATGAGATACTCTTAGAGCATATAACAGTTTTTTAAAGGGAACGACAATAAGATGGAAAGGATATGCAGCTAAGAGACAGAATTGGTTTAGTTGGGCTCAGCTCCCTCTTTCATCATTTGCCACCTGGTACACCCATTCAGAAGGTTTGTTGACTTGTGGGAAGTCCCTCAATTCTGAGAAGCACCCACTACTCATGAGCCAGACATTTATACCTTAGGCAACCAGAAAGTCCATCAGTGGATACAAATAATGCCCTGAGCCAATTGAGTTTCCAGGACACTTTCATTCCCCTTAGTCTTACTCTCACAGGTCCCAACCAGATTAATAGCTGTTACTCCTACTACAACTTCCATGAATTAATTTTCAAAAAACAGATACTTAGAACGAGCAATATGTTACAATCTTTCCCCTTTTCATCTAGCTATCAAAAGTACCTTACGAATAGTTATTAGGTGTCCCAATATCTGTTTGTAGTACTCTCACCCTATATTCCAGTTTGGAAAACTGAGGCACAGAGATTCAAGTGACATGCTTAAAAAGAAGGTCAATGGAAGAACTAGGAACAAATGTAACAGTAATTTTAACTCCTAAATCCAACTGATCATATATGTCCTATATCCTGTCTTTGTACAATATATTTTACAATTTGATTTTTTTTTAAAATTACATTGATGCTTGTAAAAATCTCTTCTTGAAACCTAAACTGGAAGGGATAAAAAACTGGACTGGATGGAGACATTCTCCCAATTCAACCATGCTTAAAGAATGCTTCTTTTTTTTTTGTCCTCAGAATACAATCCAGACATAGGTACACCCCATTACAATGGTAGCAAGCAATCTTCCTCTTCCAATTTCTTTCAAAATTGACATTTTTGTTACAGCAGCTTCCTACGATGAAAAAGCAGAGACCTGAGTTAATTGCTAAGGCAACAATATCCTGAAACTTGTACAATTTTATAAGAGAATTAATAAGTGTTTATTAAGGACTTACTCTGTGTTAGGTAGGTGCTGTTCTAAGGGCTAGGGATATGAAAATGAAAATTTCTATTCTCCTTCCAATAATAGGTATGGGTCTTATACTTTTAGGATTACTGTTACGCAGTCTATTTCACTTTTTTAAAATAGATTTATAAGTTTGGAAATTTCCTCACCTGGAATTCCTTATACCAATGAAATCACAGATGTGGTCCAAAAATAATTGAACTAATAATTTCCCTTGGCAGTCTATGTGCTTGATAGTTCCCATTAAACTCTCTCTCTCTCTCTCTCTCTCTCTCTCTCTCTCTCTGCATGTGGGGATAGTGCCCAAGGATGCTATTATCTAATGCTTAAAAAATCCTGAGAGTACAAATTTAGTATATAAGCAAGCTTGATAAAACTGACAGAGAATACAGGGACTATCTTTCCCAAAGCTTCCCCCTTTTCCAACAGTTTCAATAACACATTTATTTCCTTGTATTCACAGGATCATAGATCTAGAACTGGAAGGGTCCTCAGAGGTCAGTTAGTCCAACCCTCTCATTTTACAGATGAGGAAACTGAGTCCCAGGGTGATTAAATGACTTGCCCAAGGTCACACAAATGATAAGCATTACAGGTAGGCTTTGAACCCAGGACCTCTAACTCCAGAGCCAGGGCTCAGTCAGTTGTCATCAAAATCCATGAAAACACTAAAGAATGATGTTGTGCTTCTTTCGGAGGGAACATGACAGAGGAGATATTACAAAACTATGTATATTTCCCTAAAAACAAAATTGGGTAAGAGGATCCCAGGTGGGGAAAAAAAACACAGAAGAGTACAGTGATGCCAAAGAAAAGAAGAAAACAGAGTAAAATGGAGCCATCCCTGAACTAATGAAGTTTCTCTGAGGTTTTAAGATGAGCAGGAGGTCCCACGTGACAACATTGGCGATTTGGGACAGGTGCCAGATCTGGGCATGAGGTTCGGGTTACAGGTCTGTACACTGGGGGACCCATCCCAAGGCTGTCTTTCCAGGCTAGTTTCTCTTTTGTATTCTAACACCAAGCCCTTTACCTAAGGTGGGGAGGAGAGATGAGAGTCAGCTAAAATATTTACAAGCAGGTTCTCAACTTGCATGCTAAAAAAATGTAAACTCAGAAAAATAACATAACTCTAAGACAGGAAAGATATCTTGCAATATATGATTGTAAAGAATACCTTAGATGCTTACTATCTGTGTGACCCTGGGCAAGTCACTTAATTTTAATTGCCTCCAAAAAAAAAAACTGTAACTAGTTTGGTGTGCGTGTCTGTGTGTTTTCATAGAACCATGTAATAAAGTATTTTTGCTTTAGGAGTGGAAGAGAATATATAAGTGGGATGACACAATGGAATGATAAAAAGATTTCACAAGGCAAACCATTGATGGAATGCAGTGTCTTCAGGTCCCTGACATTGGAGGAGTCCCAGCAAAGACTGAATGTTTCCCCAACATTCAGTTATAGAAAAGATTCTTGCTTCTAATAAGAGCTGGACTAAATGATCTCAGAGGTCCCTTTCAGCTCTGACGTTTTCTTTTATTCCTCAACAAGATAGATACAAATAAAGAACAAGATAGATAAATACAAAGGTAAACTAAGAGACTTAGAGAAATGAGTGTAGTAAGCTTCAATAGTGGATGGATACAATGGAATCCGGGAGAGCTTCAGGCTAGAATTAAGCGCCCTAAGAATTTTCTAATGGAACTCTCACATGACATTAACATCAGGTTAGGTACCCACCCTGGTCACACACACCATACAAACCAAAACAATTAAACTACTGCTGGCAGCGTTAGGACTATACAAATTTCAAAAGATTCTGGGCAGAGGCAAAATTCCAAATACTTACATTTGGTGTTGTCTCACAAATTCTGCAAACTGTTGGTCTTTGGCATAAAGTTCAAAAAGCCTGGCTCTTTCTTGAATCTCCTTTAAAAAAAAAAAAGCCAGAAAATGCTTTAGAAAAATCTCAAAACTGGAACTCAAATGTT
>CM053588.1:270506627-270555126 GCA_028646515.1 Pseudochirops corinnae
TACTAGAAAGTTGGGGGAGGGGGGGCGGTGATGGGGGAAGATATGAGAGAACAGATTGGGGGAAGGGGTATTAAATAGGCTTGCTTTTGTGGGGTGGGGGTAGGGAAAAAATGGGGAGAAAAAAATTGTAATTCAAAATCTTGTGGAAAGGAATGTTGAAAACTAAAAACAAATAAATAATTTTTTTTTAATCTCAAAAAAACACCAAACATCTTTAAAAGGGGCTTATGGCATCCTACTACTTTCTACCCATATTCCCCAGGTAAAAAAAAACCAAACATTATCCCTTCAGAGAAGGAGGCAGAGGTTCTAATACTATCTTATCAGTCTGTATTAGCAAGGACTGAAAAGAAGGGTACTAGCCTGCTATATACCTTCTGATGAAGGTAAAGGAATTCTGACATATGTTTTTCCATAGATGTCTCAAATTTAAACTCATACTACTCAACATTATACCATATGTATTATGTCACCTTTGTGTCATCATCACATGGCTGTGTATGTTTCACGGTATTAAGACAGATAACCACAGAATAGCGTTCTTACTACACAGGTATTACACATATACACACAATACACACACTAAATGTGTGTATATGTATACATGTATGTATATCATGCATATTATAGCTCTATTACATGCTTCTGTACCACATACATGTACATCATACATGCATTGCATGTGTATGTATACATATGCATGCACGTGCATATATACTTATATGGAGAGAGAGGAAACAAAACAGAAAGCTGACAGAGGACCAGTCACCCACCTCACTGGTAAGCCCACTGTCCTCATAGATGTGCCTGATTTCTTCACTGCTGAAGGCGGCAGGCACCTCCCCACTGACAGAGCTATAGGAAGTAAGCTGAGGGTAGCTCTCCCCATACTGGTCGTCTCCAGTGATATCTCCCTCAAACACGGGGTTGTACTTCACAGCACTCTCGAGGGACGGGGGGCTGTCTCTCCTCCTGTTGTAATCATATCACACAGTCAGCCCACAGCATAGGCAACTTTATTTGGGAATAATTGGATGTTGGCCTCATTTTGGAACAGAGAGGAGCTGAATGCAAATGACAAGGTGTGCCTACGGGGGGTGACAAATCCAGTCACCAGATGTTTATTCATTAATGAATGTGCCTGTTTGTTATCTGGTATTTGGCTGACTGATGAGTGCATCCATTTTCTGCCTTCTAGGAGCATATATTAAAAGCAATAACTGTTCTAAGGGCAAACCGGTTTGGAAACTTACAGAGAATTTAACAGTGATAGTGATGATAATAATAGCTAACATTTAGAGGGTTTGTTGTGTGTCCTGCACTATGCTAAAGCACTTTACAATAATTGTTTCATTTGATCTTCACACAACTTGGGAGGCAGATGCTATTATGATCCCCATTTTACAGAAGAGGAAAACAGATATTAAAAGGCTGCTCAGGGTTACACAGCTAGAAAGCATCAGAGACTAGATTTGAACTCAGATCTTCCAGACTCCAAGCCCCGTGGTGCATCTACTGTACCCCCAACCTGCCTCTAGGAATAAGAATATAATTACAAAGGGGCTATCATCTGAAGTAAGCTGTTCAAGAGACAAAGGGACAGAGCATAATCATGGATTATGATCATATGACTACTCAAAAGGTACGGGAGCTCTCCCTTCCAAATGGTGATCCATTTCCCTCAAATTTACCACCAGATGAAGCCACACTGCCAAAAACAAAGCCCCATTCTTTATTTCTTGTCCAAATTCTATCCCAACTGATGATCTGACTATGATACAGCTCAGTCTGAGATGATTCAAAATAGCATTCATTCGGGTTCGTCACATAAAAGGGAGAAATGGAGTCACTCCAAAGAGACTTGTGCTTTCACTTACCTGAGAGAACCTTTTCTTTCTCTCTTCACATACTGGTCTCTCAGAGTCCTAGCCAGAAAGAAGAGGACAGCCAAGACTACAAGAAGAAAGCCAATCACTGAGGCAACAGCAATTCCTATCACCTGGGGCTCCGACATGTAGTCCTCACAGTGTTCCCCTCGATACCACCAGTTCTCACCTACACGGCATCTAGAACATAAAAACCCCACCACAAAAACCGTATCACCTCTCAGAGAAGTGGTCCAATCACTAAATCACTGGTAGATCTTGTGGCAAGGAGCAGAGAGAGGAAAAGATTTAGCTAAAAGTGATGAATGTTAGAGCTGAAAGGGGACCTTGTTTTTGTTCAGTCATTTCAGTTATGACCGAATCTTCACGACCCCATTTGAGGTTTTCTTGGCAAATATACCAGTGGTTTTCCATTTCCTTCTCCACAACATTTTACAAATGAGGAAACTGAGGTAGACAAGGTTAAGAAACTTTGCCCAGGGTCACATAGCTAGTAAATGTCTGAGGTCAAATTTAAATCTCCTTTATTCAAATCTGACTTGTCCCTGGGAAAATAGGGGGATGCTGGTTTTGGGGTAGAGTTCAATGTTGCCTCCAACCCTCAAGAATGCCAAACTAAGCAGGTCTAGATCACAGCAAGAAAGAACAGGACTAGAAGTATGTGTCCTAACTAGAGGGAAGAAAAGTTGTAGACAGGAGTTTAAGGACCCTGGTATTCAGCTTTCTTCTTTCAATCTCTCTTGCAGTGGATAGAGTAGTGGGCTTGGCATCAGGACTTAGTAGCTCTGTGATCCTGAGTAAATCACTTTAACCTCTTTCTGCCTCAGTTTCCTCAGTTGTAAAATGGGGATCAGAATAGCACCTTGGCTGTTGTGAGGGTTGTTGTGATGATCAAATGAAATAATAATTGTAAAGTGCTTAGCACAGTGCATGGTATATATTAGGCACTTAATAAATACTTGTTCCCTTTCCCTTTTCTTTCCTTATAGCTGAATAAGCTAGCTCTGTTCTTAGGCCCATTCTCTTCCCTTTCAATGGACCCAAAGAGAATTTTCTCTTTTCTGTTCCCCTTCTCTTCTCAAAGGTGGAGCAAAAAAAAAAGAGCATCATGGCTCCCCACCCATTCTATGGTATAGAGAAGGCTTCTCTTATGAGAAAAAGTCTACTCTCTTTTTTTCTCTTTTGGCTAGTGGTTGGGGAGACCCTTGGTTTTGTGTCAATGTAAGCCTAATAGAATCCTGGAGCATTATCCATGGCCAGCTTTCTCTCAGAAATAATTGTGTTCTCAGAGATCATTGCTTTATCCAAGTCCCCTTGAGTCAGGAGGCATATAGGAGAGAAAGGAGTAGAACAAGTCTATGTTACTGGAACTGTGGCTATTCCATGCAACAGGCAAGAGGAGAGACCCCATGGAATGGGCAGATTTACATTATACTCTAGTTTGGGATTGTTGTGAAGAATTTTATTTTCAAGTTACATGTGAGTCATTTCAAAATGATTTGCATGTGATTTCTGAGCTATGAATTTTCCCTGATGGTCCATGTGCAATAAGAAATGGTGAGCAGATGGATTTCAGGAAAATCTGGAAAGACTTGCATGAACTGATGCTGAGGGAAGTGAATAGAACCAGGAGAATATTGTACACAGTAACAGCAACATTGTGTGATGACCAACTTTGATAGACTTAGCTCTTCTCAACAATGCAAGGATCTAAGATAATTCCAAGACTAAAGATGGAAAATGCTATCCTCATCCAGAGAAAGAACTATGGAGTCTGACGCAGACTGAAGCACACTATTTCCTCACTCTTTTTTTTTTTTTTTTCATTTAAAAACTGTAGGTATTTATTCAGTGAGAGTCAGCCAGGGAGAGCTCTATTGGCCACTGCCAATGGCCCTCAGTAAAAAGAGTGAAACTGAGCCTTAAAAAACTAACAGTGGGGCACTAACATAAACTGTTTCTGACAGAAAGATGGGAGGTAAGATAATTGCTGGAAAAAAATTATAGTTTCATTTTATCTCACAGTGGTTGTGAGGGAAAGTGCTTCATAAAACTTAAAATATTTTGCAAATATAATGGTCCTTTGTCTTCAATTACTCACTATGTGATTATGGTCAAGGCTCTTTAGCATCTCTGACTCTGGATTTCCTTAGCTTTTTGGTGATGATAATAAGATGTGTTCTCCTTCCCAGGACTAATATGAAAATCAAATGAAATGATGAGTGTGAAAGTGTCTTATAACCTGTAAAACATTATACCTATGTAATGCATTCATAACAATGATAATAACCATTGCAGAACTAAGATCTCCTGACAAATTCAGGGTAACTGCAGAATGTTGGCTAATGAAAGTCCCTTCCATAGCATCATATTTCTCTGGATTATTGCCTGGAGTTTTTTTGATCTTCCCAAAGAGTTAAAGCTAATTGATAAAACTGGGCGTAAGCCAGAGAGTAGAGTTTTCCATAAGAACTGCACAAAGCACCTATTCATTTAACGATAGGTTACCTTTATATAGCTCTTACTATGTGCCAGGCACAGGGGCAACGAGGTGACGCAGTGAATAGAGTGCCTGGGCCTGGCGTCAGGAAGACCTGAGTTCAAATCTGGCCTCAGACTCTTACTAGTTGTATGACCCTGGGCAAGTCACTTAACCCATTTGCCTCAGTTCCTCATCTATAAAATGAACTGGAAAAGAAAATGGCAAACTGCTCCAATATCTTCACCAGGAAAATCCTAAATGAGGTCACAAAGAGTCAGATATGACTGAAACAACTGAATAAAAACAAAATGTGCCAGGCACATTTTCAATTGTTAAATTTTCATGTGGTCTTCACAACAACCCTGGGAAGTAGGTGCTATTAGTATCCACACTTTACACATAAGGAAACTGAGGCAAACAAACATGAAAGATTTATCCAGAGTCACACCTCTAGTAGGTATCTGAGGCTGGATTTGAACTCAGGTCTTCCTGACGCCAAGACCAGTGCTCTATCCACTGACCCACCTAGCTGCCCTTTAAAATGTAAAATCTTACAGGTGCACACTATGCTATAAATAGTAATATTCCAGTCCTGTGAAATAAAAATACCCGCTAATAGCATACCTACAAATGGCTCCATGCCCAGGAATAATGTCGCACTTCCCATCATTCAGGCAGAAATCTGACTGCAGCTCACAGACACTCTGACAGGGCAGTCCATGGAGACTCTGGTAACCGGGGTAACATATGCATTCTGCTTCTCCACTCCAGCGGTTGACCACACACTCAGAAAATTCATTGCAGGCTTGGAATTTACAAGGGTCAGCTTGATCACCTGAAAATTTGAACAAAGAGGAAAAGGGAGCCTGCTCAGTGAAGCCCCTAGAGTCATACTCCACTGGCCTGGCCTTTGAGAACCAACGGTCACTCCATTCCACAACGGGAATCATAGGATCTTAGGTTTAGAGCTGAAAGAGACCTTGGAGTCACTGAGTGCACTCCTTCATTTTATAGGGAAGGAAACTGAAGCCCAGAGAATTCGTGCCATTTGTCCAGTGATTTACACATAGCAGGCTGGTGTCTGAACTGAGATTCAAACTCAGGTCTTCCTTACTTGAAGTCCATCTACTTCATTACATTGGAGTAGCATCTTAATAGGTACCTTTCTGTTTTTCTTGGATCTGCTTCTCATCTCATCCCAAGTGGCTAGGTAGTACAGTGGACAGAGTGCTGGGCTGGGAGGCAAGAAGATCTAAATAAAAATCTAGTCTCAGACACCTACTGTGTTCTCCTGGACAAGCTGTTTAACATCTGCATGCCTCAGTTTCCTCAACTGATAGGGATGGTGACAACACCTAACTCAGAGCTGTTGTAAGGATTAAGTGAGATAATATTTGTACAGTGCTTGGCAGCTTCTAGCACATAGTAAGTCCTATGTAAATACTTATCCCCTCCCTCACATTCTTCATTAGAACTGGAAGCTCAAGAGAAGTAATATTATCAATTGAGTGGATGCCCATCAAGTGAGGAATGACTGAATAAGTTATGGTATATGAATGTAATGGAATACTATTGTTCCATGAGAAATGATGAGCATGCAGATTTCAGAAAAAAAAAAAAACCTGGAAAGATTTGAACGAACCGATGCTGAGTAAAGTGAACAGAACCAAGAGACCATTGCACATAGTAACAGCAATATTGTGTTATGACCAACTTTGATAGTCTTAGCTCTTCTTAGCAATTCAATGATCTAAGAAATTCCAAGACTAAAGATGGAAAATGCTATCCACGTTCAGTGAAAGAACTATGGAGTCTGAATGTAGATTGAAGCATATATTTTCTCTTTTTTTTGGGTTTGTTTTTTCTTTCTCATGGTTTTCTGGTTCTTCTGATACTTCTTTCGCAACATGACTAAAGTGGACCTATGTTTAATATGATTGTACATGTATAGCCTATATCAGATTACATGCCATCTTGGGGAGGGGAGGGTGGCACAACTCAGAACTCAAAATCTTATCAAAGTGAACATTGAAAACTAACAATAAATAAATTCATTTTTTAAAAATATAAGGAATTTCTTCTACCTCTTTATCTGAAATTTAGAGTCTTCGAGAGCTGTTTTTGGGAGCTAAAATATTAAAACGGCTTACCCAAGTTTATGCAATTATTATGTATCAGAGAATTTAAACCCAAGCATTCCATCCTTCAGGGATAGCTTCATGGAATCTACTATGAAATGTTGCCTCACTGTGTGGGTAATGTCCATAGGAAAACAAGAATAATGGACTTTTTAAAGCTAAAAAAGACCTAATAGATTATCTAATCTAAACTCTTCATTTTTCTGGATGAGGAAATTTGGACCTAGAAAAGTTAATGATGGCCTCAAGTTCGTCTAGTTAGTCAATTGGTTAGTGATAATTCATGACAATGTTGTTTGTTGGCTCCCAATAGAGCACTCTTTTCCCACTGCTGCCTTCAAACAGGACCTCTGAATTGTAAATGGTCTTGATTTTTCCTCCACTGAAGTCCTTCTCTAATGCCTCATGGTAGCCTAGAGGTGACATTAGGTTGTTCAAGGCTAAGTAATCAGAGTAGAAGGTCTGGTGAGTCTACTGATCTGGGTGGTTTTTCTTGTTCTGGTCCAGGCCTGTGATTTCATCAGAAAACATTGGTGAGGATATTCTCCCTATAAAAGCAAATTGTTATAAATTTTCTTGGAGAATTGCTTGGGGCGGTGATTTTCTCAGGTTAATACAACCAGTATGGGTCAGGAGCAGGACTTCTATCCAGTTTGTCCTGACTTGAGACCAACCTTCTATCCATTGTGGATAAGCTTAGATTATTATGTGAGGACCAACCTAGCTAAGTTAGGAGAGGTTCACCACAAGTGGGACAGCAAGATGATGCTTTTCCCATCACAGCAATTCTCAATGACCATCTACTAAGATAAGATATCCAAAGTTACAACCTGCATTGGTAAGAGGCTATCTATTCCTAGGAAATTCTCAGTCCTTGGATATGTAAGTATTTTAACTTTTCAAAGTATTTCACAAGCATTGTTTTATTCTGTCAAAACAAGTAAGGTGTTTGTAGTCGTGACTGACAGATAAAGGAAATGAGAGTCAGAGAACCAAGACAACATGTCTAGTAAGTGTCAGAGCCAGGACCACAATCCGGGTCTTCTGAAGAAAAAAATTCCAGCCATTAAATCCATATACAGATTTCAAGTTTCTTCTATATTTAGATTAATTCCAGGGTCATTGTCATTCTTTTCAAATGGCACTGTATATAATAGATAGAGAACCCAGCTTCAGAGCCACCATGACCTGTACAAAAGTCATATTCTTGACTTTGTGAGCCTGGGCAAGTCACTCAATTAAAAAAAATGTTTTCAAATGTCACCTGAGACAGTCGAGTCCTAGAGAATTATTTTACTTACTTCACTGAAAAACTATAATTTAAAACTTCCCTTAAAAGGATACACTGTTTCAACTCCCTCTCCTGGGCCAGGGAGATGAGTTTTGCATCATTCTGGTTCACTGATCTTTTCTAAATCCCACTAAAGCCTCGGGCCATGAACAGTGAAAACAGATTGCAATGTTCTGCCTAAGGAGCATGCAGATGCTTCAAAAGCAATCTTACATGCTCTGAAATTCAATAGGAGCTTCATCTACCACTTGCCATTTCCAGCCCTGCCCTTCTCCATCTCTCTGGACTCTTATGTTTCTCCCCACACTGTGTTTTGTGTGATATATTGCAGAGAGAGAGCAGCTGTCGACTTCAGGAGAGGATATAGAAAGACCACAGCAGCCTCTAAGGAAGCTAGATCATAACAAAGAACAAAAGGGAATTTTGATGGAGAAAAAAAAAACAGTAACAACAACAACCAATTGTGTGTGGCATCCTGATGTCATGTAACAACTGACTCTCGTCATTTCAAAAATAATTCCTTAAGGGATGGATGACCTGGTGGTGGGAAGACCTTCCACCACTGCATTCTGTTCACCTTTATTTTTCCCCCTTTCCTGGTTGGGGATGCCCAGAACCCAACAGGGCTGCTTTACTGTTTTCATAGTTCTCATAGATAAGTGGGGAATCACCAACTCCATTCTTTCCAATAAGATGGAGGACCACCAAGCCTTACTGTCTCCTCTCACACTGACTCTCTAAGATCCTCCTGGCCTGTTTCTATGCCCTGTATGTGCCTAACACTGTCATCTGACCTAAAGACCCCCTCCACTTCATCTGTAGGACTTTCAAGCCTTTCTATCCAAAGTGAAGCAGAACTTTCATTTACATATCACCTCCTCCAGATAGAATGTAAGCTCCTTGAGAGTAAGACATGTCTTGTGATTTCTCTTTGTATCCCTAGCTCTTAGCCTACTAAATGATTTTCCATTCACTCATCATCCATTGGAGAGAAAAAAATATCCAGAAAGATGAAGCAGTGAAGGCAGTAATCAACTCAGAGAGATTCAATATACTGACCGATGTACTTCCATCCTACTCTGGCTCTAGTACCTATTCTTAGCAGGTGCCCATTCAAGTTCTGCTCCCTTGACAGTCTGTGGGAGCCCTACGAAGGGGATTGAAGATCAAGATTCCACTATATATTGGTGTAGCTAGGTGATGCAGTGAATAGAACATCAGCCCTGGAATCAGGAGGACCTGAGTTCAAATTCAGCCTCAGACACTTGATGCTTAACTAGCCGTGTGACCTTAGGCAAGCCACTTAACTCCAATTGCCTTGCCTTTTGCCCTCCAAAAACAAAACAAAACAAAACAAAACAAATTAAGATTCCACTATATGTTTTTACAATTCATCCCCTTGCTCTTGAATATTTCTTTTAGATTCCCCTTGCTCTTAAACATTCCTTTGCAATCAGAAAATAATTTAAACTAGGTCTAGAATGGAACCCTATAGAAAATGTCTGTAGTGTTTCTGAAACATACAACATAAACATAATGAGTATAAGCCCCAAACTCTTAGCTAATCTTGAGAAATTGATTGTACAAAATCCATGTAATTGTAGCACCATACTGATTCAAATATAATATACTCCTGAATATAGGCTATATCTCTAAAATGAAATCTCTTTAAAAGGAAAATTTACATGCATATTTACCTGGTATATGTTTACATATACATATGATGCACATGTATATTCATGTATAATGCGTATACTACCAATAATAACATTCAATAACCATATCCTAAAAATATTTTTGCCAGCAGTTTTTTATATCATTACATTTAAATAAAGATGCAACTCACTTTGATCACTGCTGCCATGATGACTTTGTCATTTTTGTAGTATTTTGAAAGCAATTAGAGGTAGTCCTCTGGTTTTATGTGTCATAACTAAAATGTTAAATACACTGATTTATTCCATTTCTTGGTGAAGATAATGTTTTATAAATAGCATAGAATGTGGTAATGATCTCAGGCCATTGAATACATAAAGTGCTGTGCTAGGTATTGAGGAAAATATAATATATATGACAGACAAACAGGTTCTTTGAGGACATGAACTATTTCATATTTTCTTAGGTCTGTTTTTTTTTCCTAATCAAGCATCTGTCACCAAGTAAATGTGTTTAATTTTTTTAACGTTGAATGAATGAGGAGAAAGAGATAATTCCATCTGGGGAGATCAGAGAAGTCTTCATGGTTGGAGTATCATTTAACCCAGGCATTAAAGGATGGGTAGGATTGAACAAGCAGAGAAGGAGAAACACATTCCAGGCAATAGGGGAAAACATGGGCAAAGGCCCTAAAGGGCTGCACATAGCCACTGAGAGCCCTTCCAGATCAAGGTCTAGGTCTCTATGCTCAAAGTGCATGGAGAATCCTGGGAAATGATACCTAAAAGGCAGAAGGAACTTAAGTATGGAGGATGCCATGCTAAGAAGTTTGGGCTACATTTGTCACTCAGTCAACTAACATTTATTAAACTCCTACTCTGTGCTAGGTATTGTGCTAAGTAAAATGACCAGTCCCTGATCTCAAGGAGTTCACAGTCTAAGAGGGAAACAAGAGGCAAACAACTTTATATAAATAAGATCTATCCAAGGATAAACCAGAGGTAGTCTCAGAAGGAAGGCACAAAGTTAAGGAAGAAAGTCTAGGAAAAGTTTCTTTCAGAAGGTCAGGTGTTAGCCAATACAGCAAGGAAGCCAGAGATGCCTGGAGGCAAATGTGAGGAGGAAGAGTTAAGAGGTAGTATTTTGTGTGTGATGAAGAGCAAGAGACCAGTGTCACAGGACTGCAGAGTATGTTGAAGGATATAACAAAGTAAAAAGATTAGAAAGGAAGGGGCCATGTCATCGAGGGCTTTAAATGCCAGAGGATTTTGTATGTGATCCTCGAGGGAATAGGGACTTGAGTTTATTGATTGGGGGTGAGGGGGAAGGTGACATGAGGTGATGCTTTAGGAGCATCAGTTTGACAGCTGCCTGGAAGATGGATTGGAGGGAGGAGAGGACTGAGGCAGCATGGCCACCAGCAGACTATTGCAATAGTCCAGGCATTAAGTGAGGAGCGGGGCACTAGAGTGGTAGCAGTGACAGAGTATATAGGGAAGCTTTCTTTGATGATACAGTATGGAGGAGGCAGAATGGTAATGGGCAAGATGACCACGCATTAAAGACTATTATTCTGGTGGCATGGGTCGAGGATGGATTGGGGGAGGAAGAGACCAGAGAAAGAGAGCCTAGCTAGAAAGGCATTGTAGTAGTCTAAGAGACAAAAAGCACAGGTCTGAGGAGGTGACAACAGAAAGGAAGAGGAAAGTGGCCAAGAGAGTTCTGGAGACAGAACTGATTAGACTTAGCAAATGAGTAGATATGAGGGTGAAGGAGAGAAATGAATCGGAAGTTTCACTGAAGTTTCAAATGAAAGTGACTGGTTGATATAAGCGGAGTTTTTCAGTTAATTTTTCAATAACTGGAACAGGCATGGGAAACCTTTGGCCTCAAACATGTGGCCCTCTAGTTCCTCAAGTGTGGCCATTTGACTGAATCCAATATGGAAGGAAGCCAAAGATGCCTAGGTATTGAGGGAAATACAATAAATAAAACAAATCTCTTTAATAAAGGAATTTGTTCTATAAAACTTGGACTCAACCAAAAGGCCAAACCCAAGGACCTAGAAGGCCACATATTGCCTCAAGGCCACAAGTTCCCAATCCCTGAACTAGAACAATTTATATTTCTTAAAAGCTCACTGAAAGAACATAATAACTGGGTTTTTTTCATTAAAAAGGATGACAGGCTTACCAATATTTAATGTTGTCTGATACATTTTACTGACAGATTAGAAAAAAGTAGCAGATTCTAATCACTGGCATAGAAAAATCAGTATATACAGTAGAGAACCTCAACTTCAACATTACTTTTGAGGGTGAAACACTGGTGTCTCACTGTTTTAATGGAGATATTTGAGGACAAAGGTGAGGTTCCTTTAGGACATGCCAGTGGAGAGTAGGGTGACACGGAAAGAGTACTAGATCTGAAGGCTTGATTTGAAGAACTGCACCTGGAGTCAAATCCGAGCTCTCTTGCTCACTAGCTGTGTGACTTTGAGCAAGTCACTTAACTTCCCTTGGACTCCATTTCTACATTTATAAAATGAAGAGGTTGGATTAAGTGATTTTCAAAATCCCTTTCAGCTCAAAATATTAGAGCATGTTTGTCAATGGAGGGAAAGAAAAAGGTGGAAAAGGAGAGATTGAAGATTCAAGATAAAGGGGATAATTGCTGGATCAAAGCCCTAGAGGATGTGGGCAGCAATAATCTTAAGGATGTAGACAAAGAAGTCTCGCGAGAAAAATGAAAAAGTCTTCCCTGTAAAAAAACAGGAAAGTAGAGAAATATGATATGGAAAGGAAGGAAGCTAAGAATATTCCTGTCAAATGGCCTCCGTCTTATGTGTAAAGTAGGAATTGAGATTATATGTCGGGAATGAAGAGAATGAAAAAGCAGCCAGAAGGAAGTGGCCACATTTGACTGAAAACTGGGAAATGTGCTAGATCATTTCCTCTGCCCTTCATGGGTAACGGATTGATCTTTCCTGGTGCCAGAGGCCATCTGCCTCCTTCCAAGACAAACAACAAACCTCCTAATTACCTTGAATGAAGAAGGAAATGAAAATAGGAAGTTTTTAAAAATAGGACAAATAATTCTAGTCTGGCCAGTCCTCTTGATTCCCACCCAAACCCATAATCTCTTCCGATACAGAGATTGGCAATGTGGATGATGGATGAAATTCTAGGATCCGATAGCATCTTCTGTATCCGTGTGTTGAGATTTGACTCATATTCTATCACCAATAGGTAGTGGCAACTAACTTCAAGTTATCCTTAAAAATAATGATGCAATGATTAGCTTGGATCATGTTTTTACGAACCTTTTTTATGCTCAACCTCTCTGCAGAGGGCATTCAGAGGAAGTACTTGTACCGTTTATATGGAATACTGGGCAGTCACTGCTTCCTCACCTCTGGCTCATAAAATCACTAGCATTCTTCAGAGCTCAGTTCAAGTGCCGTTCCCTACAGTACACCTATCCTGATTCTCCCAATCACTAGTGTTTACCCTCTGGTAATACGTACTTTGTAAATATTTCATACACATATATATTTCATACATATATGTATACCATACATATCTCATATATATATTGTATATATTTGAAATATACTCTTTGTATATATTTCATATTTTATTTTCTATGTACATGTTTTCCTCAAGAGAATGTGAGCCAGCACCTATAGCTTCAGGTCCTATAACTTGGATTATTGCAATGGACTCCTAGTTGGTCTCTCCCTGTTGACCGTGTCATTTTCCTAATCAAACAACTCCAGAGGCAAGAGTCTACTGCTTCTAGGATAAAATATAAACTCTGGTATTTTTTTTTTTGCTTTTTGGAGGGGGGTAGGGGGGACAATTGGGGTTAAGTGACTTGCCCAAGGTCACTCAACTAGTAAGTGTTAAGTGTCTGAGGTCACATTTGAACTCAGATCCTTCTGATTCCAGGGCTGGTGCTCTATTCACTGTGCCACCTAGTCACCCCTAAACTCTGCTTTTTAAAGCCCTTCACAACCTAGCCCTAATCTATCTCTCTAGCCTTATTACACATTGCTCCCCTTCCCACACTCTACATTCCAACCAAAGTGGCCTTTTCTCTGTTTCTCACATGTGGCACTCTGTCATTCATATCTCCAGCCTCTGATTCTGCACTGGCTGCCCCGCATGTTGGGAATACACTCACCCTTCATATGTATCTCATCAAACATTTCCTTCAAGCACTCAAATCAAGCACCACCTTTTTTTCTACATGAAACTTCTCCTAATGTCTCCAGATGCTGGTGAGCTTCCTCCTGAAGCACTTTGTATTTACCTGCCTGGTTTGGATTTTGTACTTATTCAGTAGGCACTTACATGCTGTTTCCACCAGTACCATGGAAGTTCTTAGAAAGCCAAGAATTCTGTCACTCTTTGTTCCCATATTTCCAGTACTTGTTAGCATGATGTCTGGCACAGAGGGGACCCTTAATTAATTAATGCCAGTTTAGTTTTAAGTGAGTCTTCATTTCACACATTCACAGGATATTAAGGAGTAAAGAGATTATCATTAGACACCAGAGACAGCTAGGTGGCTCAGTGAATAGAGCACTAGAACTGGAGGTAGGAAGACCTGAGTTCAAATCCTACCTCAGACACTTACTGACTGTGTGACTCTGGGAAAATCACTTAACCTGTTTGCCTTAGCTTCCTCATCTGTAAAATGGGACTAGTAACAGAGCCTACTTCCCAGGGTTGTTGTGAGGGTCAAATGAGATAATACTTGTAAAGCACTCAGCACGGTGCCTGGAACATAGGGGCCGCTAATAAATGCTTGTTTCCTAGCTTCTTTATCCATGAGAAGCACACCAGTTTCTATGGACATGAGAAAACCATTGGTTTCCAGGAAGAAGCTATGTGGCCAGTAACCAAATATACTCAATGTATCCAGCTTAGATCATTCCATTAGACAAATTAGGAAGATATGAGGAAGACAGGTGAGAAAATACCACTGTGCAATATTGTATATGCTGCTGTCCGATGCAGTCATGATTTTTGTTTAGCTGTTTTTCTTTCTACAATGGCATTCCCACTGATTGGTATGGAGCATCTCCAGAAAGGGCCATGATATAAGAACAAAAGCCTTCACTAAGAAAAACGGGAGGGAATAAGCATTTATAATGCCTACTACATACCAGGCACTGTGCTAAATGCTCTACAGACATCTTGTTTGATCCTCAAAACAACCTATGACACGAGCACTCCTGCTATCTCGATTTTACAGCTGAAGAAAATGAGATAGACAGAAGTTAAGTGCTTTGTCCAGGATAACACGACTAGCAAGTGTTTGAGGGTGAATTTGAACTTGAGTCTTCCTGACTCCAGGTCCAAGCTGTGCCACCTAGCTGCCAATAAAACTCATTATATAAAGAAACTAAGTCATAGAAGTCACCATAGAGCCTCATGGTTGAAATCATTACCTGATTCTACATCCAGGGAATATTTATCAATGGCTAGGTTCATGGTCTGGTAGGCAGTGTTGCAGAAGTCTTCCAGAATTGTATACACAGCATTGTTGACATTGTGAGGCACGGGTTTAGCAAACTTCACCCGACTGTTCACCACGATGCTGCCGTTTCTGAAGTTCAGAATTTCCAGATTCTGGAATCCAGTGAGATTTGATTGAAGATAGGGAACTAGCTACCATCCATGAGAAAGGAAAACAAGTTTATAAACAGGAAATTTGCACGTTAGCCCTCACATACATATTTTTTCCCAATGATATTCCCATACCTGATTCATCCTGTAACTAATGAAAAGATAGAGTAGGGGTGGCTAGGTGACGCAGTGAATAGAGCACCGGCCCTGGAGTCAGGAGGATCTGCGTTCAAATCCAGCCTCAGACACTTGACACACTAGCCATGTGACTTTGGGCAAGTCACTTAACCCCAATTGCCCTCCAAAAGGCCAAAAAAAAAAAAAAGACAGAGTAAACATTAATCAGCTGCTCAAAAGCAGCAGCACTTCTCCAAGAGATATATGTTACCAAAGGCTACTTCAGCTTGTAAATCTGCATATACCCTGACCTCCCTTGGCTTATACTAAGGAATCAAATTTAAGTATAACAATATCAAAGGCATTGCTATGCCCAGGGACTGACCTCACCAGTTTAAATATCCCTTTCAAGAAAAATAATAAGCCTATTTCAATCCCAGAGTTTCTGGGGTGAAGGCCTTAGATTGCTGGCTCAGCTTGACACACCTGTGCCAAATGTGCACCTTCCTTAGATCAGATTAGACAGCCACCTATCTAATCATTTTTCCCCACCCTCAACTTAGAATGTTATTTGTTGATGATGGATAGAGACTAACAACAACAAAAGTTCTTCCTCTTGGTGCAGATATGTATGTTTTGTGTATTTGTGAGTGTGCCCAAACATTACATTTTACTTATAGTCTTACCAGTTCTAAGAATCTCTGTTCCAGCGCTTTATACTCAGGAGAGTTTTTGTTAAACAGGTCCTCTGAAAACAGCATGTTCGTCACCCGGAGGCTGAAGAAGACCACCAGAGGGCCTGTTGTCTGGGAATAATTTGGATAGGCTCTCTGGGTGGGCCAAACAACATCAGCTCTCTCAGTGGAGGGAATATTAGTAGATGTTTCCCCATGGCTCCCAACAATGCCACTGTCTTCTTGGTTGAAAGAAGGCCGGTAGTATCCTGTGCCCACTTGGTCCAGTTCTAATGAAATGTCCTGTACATCCATAATCACATCATCCTCCAGGCTGGTGGAGCTGAGGGTGGGAGACTCAGAAATGGAAACTCTAGACAGGAGGGTGACAAAATTCTTTTCTATACTTGCCGTTGTGTCTTTGGATGTTCTCCCTGCAGAGGAAGTTGTTGACTGAATTACATCTAGCTTGGATAACCTAGTCCACAAAGGTCCCATGCCTGACTTTCCTGTTGAAATGTCTATGTCAGGTAGTTCTGTGTTAGATGACTCTAAAATTTCACTTGGCTTCTGTTCTTCGGAAGATTCTATTTTTTCTAACCTATCAGTGGAAGCAGGGGCTATTGTAGATTCTGATATGACGGGTGGTTTGGGAACAAAATAATGATCAACTGAGGGTGCCTCTGATGTATGCACTGAGAGATACACAGGGACAGACTGAGTTGTGGTAACTCCAAAGATGGAACTATTAGCCTGAAGGGCAGCTTCAGACTCATCAAAAAGCCCCCCTGCTTTATCAATTATGGCTCTTTCTGGGTCCTTTTCTTTGGTCTCAACTGGCAAAAGTGATTCTTCATTTTCAAGCCAAGATTCAGATGGAGGTTCAGTGCCATGAAGCAATAAAGGCTTGCTCCATGGCCAAGTAAGCAGCTCTTGCCCAGATCCTGAACCTGATTGATCTTCAAATAAGAGTCCACTTTCAGGGTATATTTCTGGTTGAAAAATGCTCACTTGTAATTGGTCCTTGTCTGGGGAAGTCAAAGGAGCCGAGTCAAAAGGTATAGCAATTTCTGTGGCAAGAGAATCCAATATGGATGGAGAGGTTAAAGTTGATAAAGAAATCAAAGGCAGCTCAGAGTCATCTATGGATGGCATTGGCACAAGATGAGAGGGTGGATTTGAAGTCAGTAGATCAAAAGAAGAAAAATCTTCTGGCTCTTCCACACTTGTTAGTCCTAAAAATAAAGTTTTCCATTAATTACGGCTTATGTTTAATTTCTGCATTCTAGCCCCTGTTCTCTGAGAATGGCTGGCCATCTTGTTTTTCTCATCAAGTTATCAGGGTCAGTGGCTGGCTTTGACTTTGCTAAATTCAGCAGCCAGCAGAAGGACCTGACTGAGTCTTTGGGAAGTGGAACAATGGTGCTTGTGAATACAACATGATTCTCCCTGAGGGGGATGACCAGACTTTGTTCCCTGTTAAAGAAATTTATCTTCAAATGCTTGCTCTTTTACCCCATAAAAACAGAGAGGTGCTGAAAAGCAGACTGACCAGAAAGAAATTAGATCCAAATGGGAACTTAGAAGAAAATTCCCTAAGAAATTTTACCTGTAACTAAGTGGTGCAGTTCACCCATTCCCAATTTCTCTATTCCTGTCTGGCAAAACCTCCATCTTCTGAGTCCTCAACTTCAAAAATCTTGAGTCATTTTTTTTTTTTACTTTTCTTTGCCAACCTCCTCTTCCTCACTGCTACTCTATCATTGCTAAGCTGATCCTTTCACCACAATGTCTCTCAGACCTAGTCTTTCCTTTCAATTTCTACATGCCCTACAATCCTAAATTTAGCCCCGTTCTCCAATAAGTTTATGCCTGCATTATTGCAATAGATTCCTTGTTAGTATCTCCTTACTGAAAGTTTCTCCATCTCTAGTTCATCCTGTGGCACTATGCTAGTCCTAGGGTCAACAAGTTCTGAGTTCAATTCCTACCTCTGACATTTAGTAGCAGTATTACCCTTTTGTTCTTGTTCTCCAGTTGTATCCAACTCTTCATTACTCCATTTTGGGGTTTTCTTGGCAAAGATACTGAACTCATTTGTTATTTCCTTCTCTAGCTCATTTTACAGATGGGGAAACTGAGTCAAACAGGGTTATGTGATTTGCCCTGAGTCACACAGCTAGTAAGTGGACAAAATCAGATTTGAACTCAGGAAAATGAGTCTTCCTGGTTCAAAGCCCAGTGCTCCATCCACTGTACCACCTACCTTCCCTCTAATCAAATCGCCCACTCTCACCAAGTTAATTTAATTCTTGTCTCCCTTTCACAGGTTTCTCCATCTTTCTTTCCTGCCCTTCACATGCCACTTTTCCTCAAGGAATGCTTTCCCCTGCCTCTTTCTACTGTGGTTTCCTGCTCCTCATGCAAGGCAGAGTTACTAATAAAGTTTGGAAGAAAGTGCAATGATAGAATTACTCACCATCCTCTAATAAAGCAGGTCCAGAAGTCCATTCCTTAGGAGCCACAGGCAAGCCAGTCTGAGGCACTGCTGGGGTGACAGAATGAAGAGTGAGGCTGCTACCCTCTAAAACATCTGGGGGAGAAGTAGACCCCACCTTCGAGGGAAGGGGTAATTTTGATGGAGACACTAAATCTGCTGGAGGCCTTTCTGATTTTGACCAGAGCTCACTGCCCGTGGATGAAAGAGCCCCAGAGATGGAACCTGGTTTGGTGAAATCAAGTGGTGAACTACTCCTGGCAGTTGATTCATCTGCTGAGGGCCATTCAGCTTGAAGGGTATTATCCTAAGGGGAAAAAAAGGCTGAATCATATCTTAGAGAAAATAAACACAGGAGGAAGAGTGAAAGTGATGCCTGCCTAATTAAATTTCCTTTCCTTCCTGAATTTTTTTTCATTATAAAGATAGTTTTTGATGTGTTGTTAAAATAAAGTCTACTGAACTTCAATTTTGTACTTATGGTGAGCTTATAATCACAGCAGGGGAGGCCAGTTAACAAAATTGCATCATCTTGAGAAGTAGTTACTGGATTTCCTTCCTTTTGAAAGCAGGAGATGAGACTCAACAATTCCTAAGGTTCCTTTCAGCCCAAACATTCTAGGATTCTATTCTATTTAAAATTCTTTCCATTGCACCATGCTACTATCACAGAAGAACTGATCATTTTACTCAAGTCATTCATCTTAATATTGCTCATTGTCCTTCCTTCTCAAAGAGGAAATGACATCACTACGTTAGAGTGAAGGTACGGTGTGTCCAACGGGTGTCTGATCAGACCAGTGCAAGCTTGGCTCTACCACAGATGGGGCACAAATAGTCTACACAAATATTTAGAGTGGAAATGTCTCTAAATTTGTTTCTTACATATGTATTATGTATCCACGTGTATATATGCATATACACATATGTGTGAGCATGTATGCATGTACATATTCATACATTTGATTCACTAACCAAATTTTCCATTTAATGACCAAAAAATTCAATAAGTATTCTTGAGACATACAAGTATGTTCTTGTAAGAAAAAAAAAGCCCACCTTGCTATAAGTGGGCCAATAGTGGGTAACCTACACGCATCTGATGACAATAGCTATGCTACACTAGTTTATGTTTATGCAGAACTTAAAAATCACAAAGCATTCTCCATAGATCAGTGGTTCTCAACCTTCCTAATGCCGTGACCCTTTAATACAGTTTCTCACGTTGTGGTGACCCCCAACCATAAAATTATTTTCGTTGCTACTTCTTAACTGTAATTTTGCTACTGTTATGAATCTACCTGATATACAGATGTATTTTCATTGTTACAAATTGAACATAACCCACAGGTTGAGAACCGTCACCTCAGTTGAGGCCCACAATAAACAAGGTATTTGTGTACCCAAAAGCAGATTTGAAAAATTCCCCTGCATTTTACTGTCCAAATAGAGTAATTGCTGTCATGTGCATCTTGGCTTATCAAAAGAAAATTTTTTACCCCATGGAGGGTCATATTTTTCAGCACTAAAAATATGTGCGTTTATTAAATATATATATTGTATCCATTCGTGCTGTGTTCTAAAAGGCTGTCCATTTTGCTTACCATGAACCTGCTTCCAAATATTATTGGCTTCACTTTAAAGAGGACACTAAGGCATAAGTAGGATAAGAGATGTGCTCTCTTAGCCAGTAAGTGACAGAGCCAGACTCAAACGCAGCTCTTCTGACTCCAAATGCAGTACTCCCTTCTACCACAGCACAGCTGAAGTGTATATTAATATAATGAAAATACATCGTGATACCATGAATGTGTGTTTGTTCTAAAAAACAGGACATTTCTATTCCACTAAACTATTTACTTATTCTCCCTCACTACCCACCATCCCTGTGCCTATTGTATTAGGTATATTTTTTATACCTGCAGATTTTATACCCATATTTTTGCATTATATAGGTAGCTTAGGTTGTTACCACTGTGATACTCCAAAAAATTTTACTGAGCCTAGGTAATGAAATGACACCTATACTAGGAAAATGACTAAGTCTTCAATGAAAACAAGCCTCTCTAAGTAGTAGATGTTTCCCCTCTCACATTTTTATGTGTGATTATTATTGTAAATGCCCATTAACTGAATAATTTGGCATCGACAAAAAATTAAACAGTAATCATTTTATTCATACAAGAAATATTTTTAAAACATGCACAATAAGATGTAAAAATAGTCAATTGCGTCTTTATTTTTGAAAGAATGAATGTCATTCATTGGTGGCAATGAGCTCTTCCTGTGCATTAGGAAAGGTGAATAAATACTTGCCAAGAGTGGCACCTCATCATTTAGTGTATGGATAAATGTTCCTATGGTAACTAATTCAACTTAAAACTTCTCCCTTCAATGCATTATGTTAGCAAGTTTAATATTATATTGGTCAGTTTCACATTTGCTAATGCCATCTAAAAAGCATACTAATGCTAGAGAATGCATTAACAAATTATTTTCCAACATATGGTGCCAGCAAAATGTCAAATCCAGTATTCCCAACATGTACTCCTCTATAATAAAAAAAATTAAAAATAGAATGCTTTTTCTACAAAAATTAAAACCTAATCTAAATTTCATTGGTGTTATTTAGGGAATAAAATTGAAGTAGCAAGTTTCAAAATCAAATGAAAGTAATAAAGACAATATTGCACCACTTCTCTGGTGCCTCATTGTGGGGTGGCTTTGACCTCTGTGTTTATCACTCAAGCTTGAAGAAGTTTATCACTAGAAGTTTGGCAATTAATAATGGGGCCATAGTAACTCATGAAAATATCTACTAAGAGACAGATGGGTAGCAATCTACATTGAAAAGATGACCCCAACTAATGGAATTATAGTTCCTACAAGTATTAAAATATAACAAGATAAATGTCTGCAGACATTCTGTGGAGGGAAGAGAAAACCCTTTTAAATGAACATCTCCTTAGTCTGATACACAAGCATTTGTTAAGTACCCTCTTAAAATATTTACAAGGTAGTCCTTGAATATACAAAAACAAAATGAAGGAGGACACATTCTACAGGATTCATAGTTTTCTCTATTTTCCCCCAACTAGTCATACATCCCTTCCTGTCTCTCATTCTGCCATTCATGGAGTTATCACCACTTAGAAGGCAAAAGGCTCGCCACAGGAGAACTAAAACCCCACCTTATGACTCCGAAATGTCACCAGATTATAACCCTTCTCTAGCTGGAGAGAGCCAGAGGTTTTAGCATGACCAGAAGAAGCAGAGAAGAGAGGCATTATATCCTCTTATATCAACTCTATTAACCTTTCTTTCCCTTTGTAAAGTGCAGCCCAACCCTGCCACAGCCATCACTGAGGGGGGAAATCATTGTAGAGAAAGGGCCCACTTTCCTCATCACCACCAGCACCAGTTGCTGCCCAACTGTTATGAACAAGTCAATAAGTGCAGATGCACTGGGGGTAGGGGGTGGCAGTGGCCACACTCAGACCACCAGTCCTTCTTTCACCCAGCCCTCCCGCCATTGTCTGGGGAGGCAATTCCTATGGACGAGGGGTCACCCACACCAATACCAAAGGAGCTCTTGATTCCCATCACCCTCCAGCTTGAAAGCCAAGCAGGTCAAACCACCAACACCTTAACCACCATCTTCCCTCAGACGCTGAGGGAGATAATCCAAGACCCTGAATCCAAGAGTCATTGAAATAGCAACACTTCCAGGTCAATGTCAAATAGTTCAACAGTGGAAACTGATATAATTTTATCAATGGAAGTGACATTAAAGAAGAAGAATTACTCTCTGCTTTGATTGAACCCTAAGGACCATGGGACTTTTCCATCTGCCTTAGAACTAAAACTCTCATCTGCGTCATCTGCCCCATTTAAATATAAGCAGGGACTGTCTTATTTTCTGTTTGTATCCCTAGTGCTTTGTAGAAGGTAAGTGCTTAATAAATGTTGTGTTCTATAACTCTTTGTAAGCAAATATCCTTGCAACAACAATGTCCTAGAACAACGATAAACTTTCTGGTTTAAGAAGATAAATTTAGCTTAGCCTCCAGTAAACTCTTGAAAACATCACTACAGATAGAATACATGCACACATGGACACGTGTGTGTGGACACACCCCTATACACATATCCTCACATACTGAAGGCGAAAGGAGGAAAAAGCACAAGTTATAGAGAACTGCATCCTTGGAAATAAGAACTTAGCCATGAGAACCAAAATCCAAGAGGGTGTCACCCCCTTTGCTCTTGAAAACCAGGCAACAATGGCAGCAATTTTAGGAGAAAGATAAGAGCTACAAAGAAGGAAGGTAAGACGACAGATGAAATAATCATCTATTGTTATGACCAGAAAAAACTTGTGAGAAGCTCTTGTGGAAATTCTCAGAGGGCACAAAAGCAAAAGTATTGGCAAGCAAATATGAATCAATCTTTCTTACCACATGGGTATGCTAGCAAGGCAAACTTCATACAGTCCCAAGGGCTGTCATAGAGAACTACAGTAAGAAGGATGGGACACAAATGGGAAGCCCAGGCACATAGATGGTACAGAAGAATACTTACGAGGATCAGGGGTGGAGACACCAGAAGGCTTGGGTTTTCAACATTCCAAAGTGGGTCTTCAGTTTGGGGAAAGAAAGCATCTTTCACTAAAGAAAAAAGATATTGAGAAAAATTTCTATGACCTTTCACTTGAGGAGCTATCATGTGGAAGAGGTATAAGACACATTCTGCTTGGCCCCAAAGAGTGGAACTATATGCAAAAGGTGGAAGATGCAAATTTGGAGCTCAAGACTAAGGATAAACTCCCTTGAAATTAAAACTGTCCCAAAATATAATGGACTGATTCACAGCCCTCCCTCCCTCACATCCAATCAGTTGTCAAGTCCTGTCATTCCTACCTTCATAACATCTTTCATAAGTATTCCAGCACCCTACTGCAGGCCCATGCCACCTCACACCTGGGCTTTTGCAATAGCCTGCTCCTTGGACATCCATCCCTGCCTCAAGTCTGTCCTCACTCCAGTCCAGCCTCCCCTCCCCTCTCTGACCCTGTCAGCCCTTATTCAGGAAATTCCAGTGGTTCCCTATTCCCTCCAGATCAAATATAAAATTCTCTATTTGGTTTTTAAAGTCCTTAATAAGATGGCCTTTTCTTACTTTTCTAGTCCTCTTATACCTTACTCTGCTCCCCATAGTTTATGAGCCAGTGACACTGGTCTCCTCCCTGTCCTTCACATAAAACGTTCCATCTCCTAAGTGCATTTCAGTGGTTCCCCCATGCTTAGAGAGCTCTCTCTCCTCATCCCCACCTCCTAGCTTCCTTGGCTTCCTTCAAATCTCAGCTAAAGTTCCACCTTCTACACACACACACACACACACACACACACACACACACACACACACACCCTTTCCCCTTTATCTTAGTGCCTTCCTTGAAACTAGCCCCAACTTACCTGCACACATTTTGTTTCAACACAACCATCTGCATATTGTCTCCCCCATTTAGTTGTGAGCTCACTGGATTTTGTTGTTGTCGTCTGTCTGCCTCTCTGTTTGCTTGCTTGTTTTTGCCTTTCTTTATATCCCCAGTTCTAATCAAGTGTCTTGAACATAGTAGGTATTTAATGAAAGCTAGTTGACTTAGTGGATTCCCCTCAACCAGCTGTCCGCTTGTCAGCTATGTTGTAGAGGAGATTTCTGTTCACAAAAGGATTGAAGTAGACATTCTCAGAGGTCCCTTCCTACCCTGAGATTGGGGGTGACGGGTGGGGAAGCAGTGCTGTACCCCATTTTTCTTGTATTTGGGATAAATGGCCAATGACATCACAGATTTAAAGCTGGAAGGGACCCTAAAAGCCATTTAGTCTCCCACCACCCCACTCATTTTACAGATGAGGAACCTGAGGCCCAGAGAGGTAAAGAGACTTAACCAGAGTCACACAACCAGTAAGTATCCAAGGCAGATATCTTTCCCTGTCGGTCCTATGTTCACTCATTTGGTTCTAGCTTAAAACTTCGGTTTCCGCAGTTACTTGAACATGGGCTTGGTGACCCTATATGATCCTATATTCTAACTAGCAGTACAAGTAATAGAGTATTCGTCTTGAAGTCAAGAAGGCCCGAGCTCAAATCTGACCTCAAACACTTATTATCTGTGTACTCTGGGAAAGTCACTTAAACTATTGCCCACCTAAATTTCCTTGGGGATACCAGCACTGAGTTGTTGTGAGGATAAAGTGAGAGAATATTTGCGAACGTTAAAATGGTATATAAACGCTATTCTTAGCTATTATTTTTCCCTGGGCTCAAAGCCAGGAAGATTTTGTCTTCAATATTTTCCTTTACTTCTGATTTCTTTACTTTAATTTGATTTAATTTAATTTGATTCTCTGGTTTTCTCTGAATCCCCCAGGGATGGGGACCCTGACGCCTTAAGGCCAAATGTGGCCCTCTAGGTCCTTAAGTGTGGCCTTTTGACTGAATCCAAACCTCACAGAACAAATCCCCTCAATAAAAGAATTTGTTCTGTAAAACTCGGACTCAGTCAAAAAGCCGCACCCAAGGACCTAGAAGGCCACATACGGCCTTGAGGCGACAGGTTCCCCACCCCTATATCAAATCATACTGTTATCTCCTCTTCAACTCTATTTAATTAATCCTTTCCTTTAGCCCACACCTCCTCACTCCCTTAAAGTTTTACTTCCGAGTTTTTTGCCCACGGGTAGCCCATTTTAATCTATCAGAGGTACTGGTATTTCTAAAGCCCTTTTGGCATTATCACCACTACTAACACTCAGATTCACATATGATACATATTGGAACTATCAGTTTTTACTACAGAGCTCCTGAGAAAGATACTAAAGATACACTTGGATGGTCATCGTTGTCACCCTCCTTACCATTGATAACCTGAAGGGAGTCAGGATCCAGCTTCAGGGAAGAGTTTCCCAGCAAGAAATTCCTGGTGAAGCTTTCAGCAATGTAATCTCTGAAGTGGTCAACTGTGTGAACAGTGGTGGGCTTGTCCTCACGTTCCACAAGGCCGTGGTTTTCTACTTTGTTCGAAAGAAGGTTAATGATTTCCCAGGTAATGTTGCTGATGGCTTCACTGTCAAATGTGACAGCATAGCGGACATCGATGCCACTGAGGCTAAAGAAGAAAAAAAAGTCAGCTCACACCCTGCTCATGGGCATATAACACAAGGGGAGAGATTAGTTACCAGGATGTTGCTCTTGCCAGGAGTGGCATTCCCTAAAGAAAGGCAGTCACTGTGGCATTATAGAAAGAAGGCACCCTGGATTTGACAGTCAGGAGATCTGGGCCTGAATTTTGGGTCTGCTACTCATTATCTATATGACCTCAGATAAACCATGGCCCCAAGTCTCATTCTTCTAATCTGTAAAATGAAGAAGCTGGAGTAGATGACTGAAAATGTCCCTTCCAATACTAAATACTAGAATCTACCAAAGAAAAAAGAACATGTAGGTTACTCCCAACACCATGTGGACCTTCTGTATGCCTCTGGCCAGAGGCTTCCTCTCTTTATGCCTTGATGCAGTCAACTCAATGCTTGACAAGTTCCAGCCATGTTTCCCCAAACACTGGAAATTATGACTCAAAAAAAAAATGGGGAAGCTCTGAGGAAGCTCCAGACACTATAATTTAAGTGGTTTAAAGAGAACCTTTCCTTCCCCTTCCCATCCCCATCCCCACCCCACCACACTCTCACCATGGTGCTCAGGCTTTTCCCTACCCCCATTATATACTGTGCCTCCTTTATCAACACCTGTATATCACACCTAATTCTATAGTCTCCCAGCTCTTAAGATCAGTACTTTTTCTCTTTCTCTATCAACTTTTCAACTCCTTTCCTTTCCTTAATAAAATAAAATCAAAGAAAGATATTCTGATTCTTGTCCCTTTATCAATGCTATGAAAATCTGCCCTGCCCTTTTTAAAAGGAGGGAGGATATAAAACATTGAAAGTCAAGAAACAAAAATTTTTGAAAATTACTTGTCACAGCCTACTATAACTATGTATGTCATGATACCACAGCTAATGAACACGGAAGGTCAGAAGGTGGGGAACAAAAAGAAAACCAAAGCCCAGCAGGAGACAATGAGTTATCTTTACATTTCCTCATTTGTCCATCTTTAAGTGACATGCCATCTAAAGGTAATAATCCCTTTAGTGAAAAAGTAACATTGTGATACAGTTGACCAATTACTTTTAAAATAATTAATATCAAACAATTAATAGAAAAGCCAAAACTTCTCTACTCACCCTGGCTCTTGAGCCAGGTTCTGTGACAGAGAGATCTAATGCCAATAAGCCAATAAATTCATCATTGTTTTTTCCTACGTGAATTACAAAGTCTTCCTCCCAAGATCATATGTTGACAAAGAGTTTAATACATAGCATATACTTAAAATGAATAAAACATCAATTTAATGATAATAAACTTGAGTTCAAACATTCTAAGAATCTGTGATGCTAAGTATAAGCTCTACTTTATAATAGAATTCTATTCAATTAGTCAAAAATTTAAGAACCTTTTTTCTAAAGAACATAGAGCAAGGAGATGCAAAACTGTGTCTATATCCATATTTTGCTTTGCTTTCACTGAGGCAGCTGTGGCTATTTTCTTTTTGCCAACTAAATATGCTGATTCTTGTTTAAAAGATAATCCTCTTTTCTAAAGAGATGAAACTAGCCTGCAGCACTAAAATTACGTTGGCAAAAGTCACCAAGGAGAAAAGATAGGAGAAGACTCTCTCAGGTATTACTTTCACTCACTCAGGCACATAGCTTTCTTACAAGCTATTCCCTTAAGGACATAACTGTTCCTTCAATCTGTGTGCCTTGCTTAATTCATCTAGATAAGCAAATTAAATTTGTGCCAATCGAATATATTGTGCAATTAGCTTTGAAGTATTTCATCTGTATATAATATTAAAATATTTCACATACACAAAAGCATGCATTTAATAAAACTCCAACTTTTTCCATATTTTATTTTTTTCTAAGTACACGTAAAAACTATTTTAACATTGATTTTTTTTAATTTTGAGTTCCAAATTCTCTCCCTTCCCTGCCCCCTCATTGAGAAGGCAAGCAATGTGATATAGTTTACACATGCAGTCATGCAAAATAGATTTCCATATTAATCATGTTGTGAAAGAAAACACAAACAAAGAACAAAAATAAAGTGAAAACAAGTATGTTTTGATCTGCACTCAGACTCCATCAGTTCTTTTTCTGGAGGTGGATAGCATTTTTCATCGTAAGTTCTTCAAAACTATCTAGAATCATTGCACTGCTGAGAATAGTTAAATCATTCACAGTTGATCATTGTGTAATATTGCTGTTAACTGTGTATGCTGTTTTCCTGGTTTTGCTCAATAAATCAGTTCATGTTAAGACTGCAAGTTTTTCTGAAAGTTTCCTAGTCATCATTTCTTATATCACAATAGTATTCCAACACAATTTGTTCAGTCATTCCCAAACTGGTGGGCATCCCCCAATTTCTAATTCTTTACCACCACAAAAAGAACTGCTATAAATATTTTTGTACCTAAATGTCCTTTTACTTTCTTTTTTAAATCTTTTTGGGATACAGACCTAGTAATGGTATTGCTGGGTATGCATAATCTTATAGCCCTTAGAAATATAAATACCTTTGATAAATTGAAAGTGGGCTACCCAAGGGCAAAAATCCTGGAGGTGAATCATTCTCCATAATAGTTGATCAGTTCATTTCACCAACAATGCATTAGTGTCCCAATTTTACTACATCCTCTCCAACATTTATCATTTCCCTTTACTGTCTTATTAAATATTGTGATAAGTGTGAGGTGGTACTTCAGAATTGATTTAATTTGCATTTCTCTAATCAATAGTGATTTAGGGCATTTTTTCATGTGACTATAAATAGCTTTGATTTCATTATCTAAAAACTGCCTATTCATAGCCTTTGACCACTTATCAATTGGGGAATGACTTGTATTCTTAGAAATTTGACTCAGTTCTTTAAATATTTGAGAAATGAATTCTTTATCAGAGAAATTTCCCATAAAATTTTTTTACAGTTATGATTATTGTGTATTTCCCTCCATCCTATTTTCTACCATTTACCCTTCTCTCTCCTTTCACCCTGTTTCTCCACAAATGTCTTCCTACTGACCACTACCTCTCCCACTCCAACCTCTTTTCTATCAGCTCCCTCTCCCCAGTTCTTAGCCTGTCCCCCTCCTACCTCCCTATAGAGTAAGGTAGATTTCTAAACTCAACTGAGTTTGTATGTTATTCTGTCTTTCAGCCAATTCAAGGTTCAAGTGTTGTCTGCCACCATCCCCTCTCCATCTTTCCCTCTGCTATAAAAGCTCTTTCTTGCCTTTTTTATATGAAATAATTTACCCCACTCTACCACTCCCTTCTCCCTCCTCTCAGTGCACTCCTCTTTCTTACTCCTTAAGTTTTATTTTTTTTAGCTACTATCCCATCATAGTCAAGTCATACCCATGCCTTCTGTCTATGTACCCTCCTTTTAACTGCCTTAATAGTTATTAAAGTTCTTAAATTAGTAGTATAAACAGCTTAATCCTATTGAATCCCTCATGATTTCTCTTTTTTGTTTACCTTTTCATGCTTCCCCTGAATCTTACATTTGAAAGTCAGGCTTTCTATTCAGCTCTGGTCTTTTCATCAGAAATACCCCTGTTTCATTAAATCTCTCCCTCTCCCTCTCCCTCTCCCTCTCCCTCTCTCTCTCTCTCTTTTTAACCATGAAGGATTATACTCAGTTTTGCTGGGTAGGTTATTCTTGGTTGTAATCTTAGTTCCTTTGCCCTCTAGAACAGTGGTTCTCAACCTTCCTAATGCTCCAACCCTTTAATACTCAGTATGTGGGCTTATCTGCATGTTGGCAGACACACCTGGAGACAAATAGAGGAGCGGGCTAGGTTCCTAAGACCATCAGAAATATGTGTTTTCCGATGATCTTAGGCGACCCCTGTGACCCCTGTAAAAGGATCATTCGACCCCCAAAGAGGTCACAATCCACAGGTTGAGAACCACTGCTCTAGAATATCATATTCCAAGCTCTTAGATCCTTTAATGTAGAAGCTGCTAAATCTTGTGTTATCCTGGCTGTGGCTCCACCATATTTGAATGGCTTCTTTCTGGCTGCTTGCAGTATTTTCTTCTTGGCCTAGGAGCTCCAGAATTTGGCTATAATATTCCTGGGAGTTTTCGCTTTAGGATCTCTTTCAGGAGGTGAGCAGTAGATCTTTTTCAATTTCTATTTTACCCTCTGGTTCTAGGACATCAGGCCAATTTTCCTTAATTTTTTGAAATATGATTTCTCGGGGTTTTTTTTGTCATGGTTCTCAGGCCTTAATAACTAGTCTTAATTTATCTCTCTTTGACATATTTTCCAGGCCAGTTGTTTTTATGTTGTTTTTTCACATTTTCTCCTATTTTTTTTAAAAATTCTTTTGGTTTTGTTTTATTGTTTCTCAATGTCTCATGGAATCTTTAGCTTCCATTTGTCCAGTTCTAATTTTTAAGGAATCATTTTCTTCAGTGAGCTTTTGTACCTTCTTTTCCATTTGGTCTATTATACTTTTGAAAGAGTTCCATTTTTTAAAGAGTTCTTTTCTTCAGCAAATTTTTGTACATCTTTTCCATTTTGCTAATTCTGCTTTTTAAGAAAGTCTTCTCTTTCATGTATTTTTGTGCCTCTTTTACCATTTGACTTACTTTGTTTTTTAAGGGGTTATTTTGTTAAGGTTTTTTGTGCCTCCTTTGCTAAAGCTCTTTTTTCATTATTTTATTGTATCACTTTCATTTCTTTTCCCAATTTTTCCCCTTCCTGTTTTATCTGACTTTTAAAATTGCTTTTGAGCTCTTCCATGACCTTCCCTACTTTCAAGAAATTTCACATCATCCCATTTCACATGCTCTACATTCCAACCAAACTGCCCCAGTTGCTAGTTCTTATACTGGGCATTCTATCTTCTATACAAATCTGTCTAGCAGTTGCAGCAAGGAAGCCTTGGGAAAAGACTACAGTTGGCATGTGCCAGACAACTCAAACCACTACCACCAACTCCCTTCAGATTCCAAAATACCCTAGGGCCCTGAACTAAAGAGATTTGAGAATAGCAGTGTCCCCCTTTTCTACTACATGGGATCCAGCCAGCTTCCAGTTTATCTCCTGTAGCCATTTATGAGCCTTACCATCTTTGCCACAAGCACCCACCACTGACCAATTGTCATTAATGGTCAGATAAGCCCAAGAGTTCCAGGACTAACAGTACCATTCACCAGGTTACTGGCTCTGTTTTCAGCCAAGACCTTTCAGCCATCATGCAGGGATTCAGTTCTTACAGAGAGGCAACCTGGCAATCATTTCCCTAGAAGGCAAGGCTACTAAACTCAAACTACTCAAGAGAAGAAAGTTCTCACCACCAAAGTCTTTGGCACTATCAAATTGTTTACATAAAAACAAATATTGTTTTGCCAGTAGAAATCATATTGAAGAAGATGAATTACCATGTGCTTTTCCATTGCACTCAAATCCCTTCATAATCTAGCCCAATCCTCTTCCCACCTTTCCAATCTTATATCTTACTCCCCACTACATACTCTTCAATTCAGTGACACTGGTTTCCTGGCTGTTCCACAAATAAGATACTCCATCTCTCTGCTCCAGAAATTTTCTCTGTCTTCCAAGCCAGAACTGCTCTCCCTCCTCATCTGCCCCTCCTGGATTAACGGGACTCCTTCAAGATCCAACCAAAATGCCTCCTCTACAGGAAGCCTTCCCTCTCTTTTTTACTTCCTAATTATCCTATCTATGGTTTGTGTGTATCTGTTTGTTTGTCTCTCTCCAATTAGACGGTGAACTCCCTGAGGGCAGTGACTGTCTTTTGTCCTTCTTTGTATCCCCAGCACTTAGCACTGTGCTTGGTACATTGTGGGAGTTTTATAAATGATTATTGACTAAGGGCACTTGCTGGGCCTTCTCATCTGACTTTCAGATGAAATCTCCTAGATATATATTGTCTCCTACATCAGTACTTCTCAACCTGTGGGTTGCGACCCCTTTGGGGGTCAAATGACCCTTTCACAGGGGTCACCTAAGACTATCAGAAAACACATATTTCCGATGGTTTTAGGAACCAGAGATACTGCTCCTCTATTCGTCTCCAGGCAAGTCCACCCACATGCAGATATGTCCACATACAAGTATTAAAGGGTTGCGGCAATAGGAAGGTTGAGAACCACTGTCCTACATTAAAATATAAGCTCCCTGAGAACAAAGACAGTTTTGCTTTTCCAGTTGTATTCCAAGTGCTTAGTACAGTGATTTGCACACAGCAAGTTTTAAATAATTGCTTTTTAATGTGTTCATTCGTTCCTTTATTTTTGCTCAAGTTGTCCCACGTCACTGGAATGTACTCATTTATGACTCTTAAAATACTTAGTTTCCTTCAAGACTCAATTTAGAGGACAGCTTCTACACAAAAGTATTCTGAGCCCAGCAGTTAATAGTTCTCTTTCCTCTCCTCAAATTATCTTACACTTGCACTGGCAATAAATGTTGCATTCCCCCTACCTCCCCACACCCAATATATTGTAAACTCATTGAGGGCAGGAACTGTTTCATTCTTTCTTTGCATCCATAGCAGTAGGCAGCTAGATGGTGCAGTAAATAGAGCACTGGGCCTGACGTCAGTTCCTAAGTTCAAATCCAGCTTCAGTCACTTACTAAGCTATGTGACCCTGGGCAAGTCACTTAACTCTGTTTGCCTCAGTTTCCTCATCTGTAAAATGAGTTAGAGAAGGAAATGGCAAACAAATACGAGTTGGACAGGACTGAAAAATGACTAAACCACAAAAATTCATAGCAGCAAGTAAAGTTTCCTGGATATAGTAAGTTTTTAATAGAACATCACTGAATTGAATTGATATTTCCATATATAATCTGTTATCCATTCATGTCTTTTCATAACTCCTCCTTTCATAACTCCTCCATAACTTCATTGGATCTATCCAATGTACTGAAAGTTTTGATGGAGATTTGATTTGTTTTATTTTATAGTTCACAGGTACCAATACAACGCAGGAGCTATTGATTTATCATACTTCACTCTTGCCATGTTTGCCCAACTTCTTTTCTGGTCATACAGCTCCTTGATAATATTTGTTTGTTTTACTCAGTTCACAGGTAACTGTCTCAGAACTGTGCCATATTTTATGCACATGTCATATTTATACACTCAACCTGGTTATGTTCAATATATGTCTTTCTAGCATCCCTTGTGTCACTTGTAATTTTTATTCTTCTGAGAATGAAGTGTTTCGTAATACTGAATCACCAGGGAAATATTGGTGTTTAAAAAAATGGAATTTCGAAGGTTCAGGCAACTGCAGAGCATTAAAAATTCTCTATTTTCCCAAAGCCATTTAGTATAATTTTTGATGCATTTCTGTATCTATTTCATTATCCATCCATAGGGACTTACAAGACACAGACTTATTCTATATACACATTAATATCTATATAATATGTGGTTTTTGTCTACTTTTTCTTCTTGTGTAGGTGGTTTGACCACTCTCTTCCAAATGACTATATGTCATGGAGGAGGTTTTGTTGAGTTCTGGGGCTTAACATAATCAGTAGAATGAGAGCATTTGAAGGCCTTCATCATCAATAGAGAATCCTTCAGAACATAATCTATGGCACCAAAGTCTCCCATTTTCTACCTCAGTTGATATTGACATTTGTTGGACAAAGTTATTTTCATTTTTACGTCTGTTATAAAATCCATATAACTGTATGATTTTAATATATGTGTATAACTGAGACTGAAGAGACAGTCCATAAAGAATGTACTTTGATTATTAATTATTGTCACTATTATTTCATGGTGCATGCCTAAAATTAACATGGTCACTCCCTAGAGCTTCTGGTTGGGAGAAATTGGCAAATTCAAGCAGATTTATCTTAAAACTGACGCCAGATGGTACACAGGTTAGGAATCAAGAAACTTGGCTTTAATGATTAGCTCTTTCACTAAATCAAAATTAATACTCTTCCCTCTGAGTACCTCCTTTTGACCTCTACAAAGCAAAGTCTAGCTAAAAGACATTTGGCAAAAAAGAAGTGAAAATAAGTGCCAGTACCATTTTGTTTTGTTCTGTTTATCTCCTGCTAACAACATACCCATTAAAGTCAAGTTAACAAGTATTGACCAGGGTTGTATTTTATTGCCAGCACGATGCTCAGGCACCATCTTATAATTTGTCACATTTTTGTGTTAAGAAAGTACAAAATGAGAAAGACTCTGAGGCATCAGGAAGAAATTAGATATAAGGTTCAAGCAGGATAGCCCTGAGCTGACTGATTTCTGGCTAGCCAACAGGAAGTAAAGATGTCAGTAGGGAGGCGATAGCTGGTCTGTCCCGGCTCAGGAAGGGAAAGAAGTCAGATATAGCCAAGAATGAAAGGAAATATATAAGAAATGGAATACAGGCAACTAAATAAAAAACAGAATCAGTCTGAAGAAAACTATGTTGGCAAACTACACACTTAGCAGCTAGAGTACCAACAACCACAGCAACATCATCCTTCATCTGCCTGAATTCAATGAGGCAACTGCCATTCTCCAGATAAATGAGCATTGCCTGGGGCATGAGCTGGGGAAGGGTTCCTTCTGAGTCAGCCTTCCTTATCCTTCCATCTCAATTGCCCATTAGAAGATAATTGACGCAGGTAGAAGAGAAGGCCAATGAGATCTTTGTAGGGACAACCAAAGGTGAGGTTGTTTTGGAAAAGACTCAGGAGTCTTTCTTCTCTCATAGTACTGATAGCACTTTCTTCTAAAACACTAACTACAAAGAGCATATCCTGAGGCCTGGAAATGATTTACTTGCTGATTCAAGCAGGATAGATAGCCATTGGTTCTACATAAATTCTGCTTCAAGTAGCTTTGCTGCTGTTTGTGCAAGTAGACAGCCCATGAATGGGAGTGCTATGTCGTACATATCACTAGACTTTCAATCACCTCCTTAACTCATCCTACTCCAACATTTCATGACAGAATGGGGAAAACCCTGGATCCTCAAAGGCTATGCTAGCAGAATATAAATTCTGGAAGATCTTTAGTTTTTTGTTTGTTTGGTTTGGGGTTTTTTTTGCCTTTTTTGGAGGGGAGAACGCAGGGTAATTGGGGTTAAGTGACTTGCCCAAGGTCACACAGCTAGTAAGTGTTAAATGTCTGAGGCCAGATTTGAACTCAGGTCCTCCTAACTCCAGGGCTCATGCTCTATTCACTGTACCACCTAGCCACCCATTTGTTTGTTTTTAAGGACTGGGAGTGATGGGAGACTTGTGTAGACAATACCTCCAGGAATCCTGCAACATATAAGCACTAGGCACTGAGAGGTTAAATAGTTTGCCTGGGGTCACAATGTCTAGAGGACTTGAATCCAGGCCTTTTGACTCAGAGGCCTACTCTTTTTCTATTGCACCTTAGCTGCCTCTTGACAGATCTCACCAAGCTGACAAAGCTTCAGAAATGGGTTAGGAATGGACCACAAGTCTGTAGTGCAAAGACCATCGTAAGCTAAGAATGAAGACATTGTCCACCATAGGGTTGGTCTCAAGATTGATCATCAGTATATTGATTTGTTTTTTCCGCTGCAGATACTCCTTGAAGGCTAAGATATGGAAAAGGTATAGACTGCTCTAGTGAAGAGATTACCCCCAACGTTGATTCACAATTCTTTTGCTAGATACATTTATACATGTGAAAGGTACTTCCTCCTTTCATACGTTAGCGGTTTGGTTTTTGAAAAAAGGAAGAAAATAAACTTTTTTAGAAAAAAAATGGTAATTAAATTAACTTGCCAATTATATAAAGTGCTATTCCTTTCATATATGACCAGTATGGTAGTTGAAAGAGGAAGAAAAAGAACTTGTGCATATAAAAACAATGTTTAAAACTAGCATGTGAATAGGTTTTTTTCTATTAAAATGTGACAGACACAGATTATTAGGAAGACCAGACAGACGACTGAGAGAATCTTGAGGACGGAGAAATGATTTGGGCTACAGGGCACGGTCATCCCTCATCTTATTTACATGTGACTGTTTTCAGAATTTGAGAGGGTAAAACTCTCTATAAAGTAAAGTGAATACATTTGGACACCCTACATAGATTAAACAACTACTGTTGTTTTCATGATTGGACAATGAAATGGCGAATCACTTCAGTATCTTTGCTAAGAAAGTGCCACACTGAGATCACAAAGAGTTGGACACCACTGAAATGAAGGAACAACAACAAAGTCTATCACAACTAAGGAGGGCAGAGGCAGCAAGAATGATTTAAGACATTAGAAGCTCTAATTAGAGAACCCAGCAAGAGGATGAGTGTTATGGGAATCTGAAGATCTTCTCTGCCCCAGGCCCTTTGCTTAAGTGGCTTAAGTGACTCTGAGAACCTTCCCAGATTTGAAAGTTTACTCTGTCCCCTAATAGGCTGGATGTGGTCACATGGAGCCTGTGGCAGGAAGCTTGCTCTTCAGGAATGCCCATGTCTTATTACTTTGTGATTGGGCAGTGGGTCAAGAGGGCTGTGACATTCTCTGATCCAGGAGAAGGCTATATACATCCTGATGTGAGGTTTTGTTTTGGGGCTCACTTTGGAAAGAGTTGTGTGATTTGACCAGATGAGACTCTGGGAAGCCATTGAGCCCCCCAGCTTTGAAAACCCAGATGTTGGTGCTTCCCTCTCTGGTAACTGAATAGGTATGGATGTAATGGTCAGATGACTGGAAGCCTATCTGCCAATCTGTTTCTTTGTCTACTTGTAACTTGTGTTTGTAACTTGGGTTTGCATTCTCTGAAGTTCAGGGGGCTGACTTTTTCCCCTGAACTAGGTAAATGATATCTGTTTGATTAAATAAGATTGTTAACCCATTTTGAGTTGCTTTCCTTTAGAAAAGCAGATCTAAGAACCTGTGCTAGCAGCCACCCTGGGTATGCTAGGGTGCTTGCTGATACAATGAGTTAAGAAGATGCCAGTGGGAGCAATCAGCTGACAGGAAGGCTTCAGCTGCTATCTTTGAAGGCTGTTGATTGGAAGGGAATCATTGCTTTAAGGATTAAAGAAAAGACTGGTAGCCTCCTGACCAAAGGAGAGCTGAACTCTCCTACAACTTTAGTTATTGCATTTTAGCTCCATGGACAGGTTGAGAGAGGTGAAGTCTCTTAGTAGTGCCAGATTAGCTGACCCCTCTGGTTTGAGAAGGGGAAAGACAGGAATTTGCAGCTGCTTTGCTATAAGCAGGGTCTCAGAGCTAATTGGATGATGCAGCATCCTGCTGATGGAAGAGTTGGGTGGGTTTGCTTGTATTACTCAGAAAAATGACACAGAAATATTACAATTATACACCACTATATATAATTCCATTGAAAAGGTAAGTTAAAGATAAAATTCACCAAGTAGGCATATTGCTATTATGTTATTGGTTCAGTTATCCAAAGTAATAATTTATTGAAAACAATATCAGCTGGCCTCATTAGAAACTGCTGGCATATTGAAATTTTCAAAGTGGCCACTTGTGTCCTCATAATTTTGAACCCAGGAACAATGTTGTGAATTTGGAGAAGGGCAGAGGGAAGGGATTGTTTTCATATCCCTTTAATGTTCAAGCACTAATGAAGACAACTATTGCCCAAACTGATTGAGCAGAGTATCAGTGTAGTGGGGAAGAGAAGTTAGCAGGGTGAGGAGGCAAAAATTAGCATAAATAGGACTTTTATAGAGTCAGGAGACTTTCCCAAGATGACTACCACCCTTTAAGTTCCATGGACATTAACAAAAGCTACCATTTCCTTAGAGACCTTCAGCAAATAGAAGTACAAGTAGAAACTACGGAGGGCAGAGACAACAAGAAGAATCCTCCAACTGATCAGGGTGTAGGCAAATGGGGGCTGGCTAGTTCACCAGCAGACTTCCAAAATGCATGTAACTTTGCAGCTCTGAGTATGACAAATGACACTCACATTCTTTATCTAGTTCAATGATTTCCATTTTTAAAAAATGTATGCCCCTAACTTTAAGAATTTTCCCATCCTAAATGGGTATGCTTCTGGGTAGAGGAGTATTTCCACGGGGGCATCTGACCATCTGCGACAATAGATTGGACCAGCATTTATTTTTAACTGACCTGAGGGGTTTTGTACAAGGAAGTTTAGGAGTTTGCAAAGCTGTAGGAAAGGAGTGGAATAAAAGAGTTGGTAAAAAGTAGGTATGATTGTGTTGCAGCCAGACCCCATGATTAGCTATCATAGAGAGGGTGGGATGGGATTGATCTTTGCTAGCCTTCACTTGGTAGTTTGTACATTTCTTGAGGCAGTAGCATCATAGCCCTACAGGAAGTCCTAGCTTCTCTTTAGATAACACTAGTCAAGCTAGATTCTTCATCAGTCTCCTGGTATATATCTCTAACAACCGGAAAACAAAGAGCTGGCCTCTCTCATTAGTCTCCTCTCTGATTTTGGGAATAGCTGGTTTAATTCTACTTTCATGACCAATGCAATGCTGCCTACTGCTTCTAACCTCCAATCAGCTTGTTTCCATAGTCCTAAATTTTACTTGCATGGTAACTTTCCCATTATCCATCCCTCCCCATTCTGTGTACAGAAGAAGGTTCACAGAATTGTAGTTCTAGATCTGGAAGGGAGCCATTCCAACCTCCCCATCTATTCCAGCTCCCCTCATTTTACAGAAAGGTCAAGTTACTCTTGCCCAAAGTCATACAGATAGCAAGAAGCAGACCCAAAATTCAAACTCAATATGATTATTCTAAATCTGGGGCTCCTTTTACTACAATTCTACTGCCATAAAATTTACCTGAAAATCAATGAGCAAAATGGAAAGGAAAAAAAGGGCAGCATTTATGATCCAAAGTTTATGTAACACAAGAAAGAAAGAGAATGAGGAAGAAGACAAGGATGGGGAAGAGAAGAGGAGGGGGAAGAAGAGAAGGAAGTAGAAGAGGAGAATGAGGTGGAAGAAGAGGAGGAAAAGGAGGAGGAGGTGGAGCAAGTGGAAGAAGAGGAGGAGGAGGCTGTGGCTATGAAGAAATCACTTTCCAAGGAAAGTACCAAAAATACCCAAGAAAAGCCAATGGAAAAAAGTTTGAATGCAATAATGAATACTTAAAGAGATTTCTTGGGGTTTTAATAAGTCAACATTTATATTGCAATTTTAGTTTTACAAAGTACTTGACATAACTGTTTTATTTGCTCACCATTAAAAAAACCCTGTTAGGTACTATTATCACAATTGACAGGGGAGGAAACTCAAGGAACTTACATTGTATAAAAAAGAGCTGGACATTGAGGGAGAAAGGAAAAAAGAGGAGGAGAGTCTGGTTAAGTTAGTTTGACTCTCCCAAATGTTCCTCCTAGTTTCCTTCTTGAAAATGGATTCTTTATACCCAGGCCTGGGTTTGATTAATCAAGGATCATGCTAAGTGGCCAATTTAGTTCAAAGAGGAATAACTGTCTGCTGTTATACAGAACTGTTATCCATGCACTCTTAGGAGAAATAGAAATAATAGAGATTCCTTTTGAGAAGTGTTTTTGTTGTTGTTGTTTTGGCCTCCTACTTTTCCTGAAATTGTCCTCCTCTTCCTGGAGTTAAATGCTTTGCAACTTCTAAGTTTTCCAGGCTTCCTCCTGATTCTCAAGACTTTTTCATCTTCTTTCCCTTCCCTCTCAATTTCCAGTTCCTTTTTATAGAGTGTAAGTTCCTTGAGGATAGGGACTATCTTGTACCTTGTATCTTTATTCCAAGCACTTAGCTTGGTGTTTGGCATGCAGTAAGCAGTTAAAATAAATGTGTTATTTATTCATCTATCTATTTTTGTTTCAGAAACAGTGAGATGCCAAAAGATACTCTACCTGACATTTTCCTGAGGTAACCTGGAAAAAAAAAAAGGTAAACATGTTGAACAGAGTTGAAAACTTCATAATCATATAACATTTATCAAACAAAATTATTTATCATAATCATATAACATAATCATATAACATTAGCACATTTTCTCAGATTTTCTTTGCAACATTTATATCACTCAAAATGTCTGCATTTCAGGTAAGGAAACATTCCTATAGTATAGAAGATTTGATCAGAGGGAAAAGAAAAAATATTCTACATTAAAATGAATTCCTTGAGGTTTATGGAAAGACTGAAACACTAAGTGTTAGTGGAGTTGTGAATTAGTCTAATCGTTGTAAGCTCAAAGTCTATTTGCACAAGATCTCTTCATTCCTGGAAACTGATTGCTGAATGCTCCCCTCCTGAGTGAGTGGTAGAGTTGGCCAGAACTTGGGAGAAAAGAGATGCCAGGCTTCTGGCTTACAGATTCCAGAGAAAAGACACTGGATTTCAGACTTTCTTCAGGTCCCTCAAGGGAGAGAAGGACTCTGGGAAGAAGCCAACATGTTGAGAAGCTAACAAATTATGTTCCTATAGACTTCAGGGAATTTCCCCTTAAGTTTGGGGACCCTCTTTCTTGGTTGAGCTAAGATATCTCACCCCCAATAGGAGGGATCATACATTTTGTGTATTATCTGGTATATATTTTCATCTGTATACTCTGATTTCTGTTTGCTATCTACTTGAATAAATGGGTTTATTTCCTATGTGCTATATATGTTCATTGTGGAAATGGCATTTGAGGGAAAGGAAGTCAAGTCTAGCTTGCGGAGTTATTTTCCCATTAAGGAAGGGCAATTGGGAGCTCAGCTTGAAACAAAAAATTATTTCCGCTATGCTAACAAAATTTAAGGGGGAAGAGAGATATAATTCTATCCTTATATCCCATCTCTCAGAGGAAAGCAGAGAGGTTGCCTCTGGCCCCAATCTCCTCCTTCACCTCCTGGTAGGAAGCCAAATCTCCTGTGGAGAAAGGTGGAAGATACCTAGAGATATCCATTCATACTTTCCTGTAAGCCATATCTAGACAGAGTCCTATGGATACACATCAACTCCATGGGCACAAAACACACAACATATATACCCACTTATTGCTGGAATTTGTGCAAAGGAAGTGACTAAAATGCCCATGCCTTTCATCCCACAAATTCCACTCTTAGGCGTACATCCCAAGAATAAAGGCCCCAAATACATCGAAATCTTTGTAGCAGCACTTTTCATTGTATCAAAGAATTGTAAACTAAGTAGATGCCCATCAACAAGTGAATAGCTAAATAAGTTGTGCTCCATGAATAGAAGACCTATAAGAAACAAGACTATGCTGAATACAGAGAAGCACAGGAAAACTTATATGCACTGATACAAAGTACAGTAAGCAGAACTGGAAAAAATATACACAATGATTCAACTTAAATGGAAAGAATAATAATAAAGCAATTGAAAGTGTTTAAATTGAGTTTAATTCAATGCTGAATCATGTCAGATTTTTTCAGACATGGTCAGTTTTGCTTGAGTGTTTTATTTCTCTTTTCAATTCTCTATTAAGGCCTACCTCTTTGTGTGGAGGGAAGGGAAAGGATATATTAGAAAATGTAGATAAAGTAACAACAAGAGTTATCAATGTAAATTTATTTAAAATGTAAAAATAAAATGAACTCCATGAATTTTTATAGGTTTTTTTTAATGCTTTTCTACTTATCTATAATCTGAACTTTGAACAAAAGGGAGAGATTGAAAATTGGAGATTGGAAATATAGAAATTTCTTTCTATATCTGTGTGTTTTTCTTTGTAAATCTGTAGATTTGGGGGAGCAAAAGACATTTTGTTTAGACTGAAAAAAAATGATTGAAACAGAATTAAGGAAGAAATATTTTGGTCAATGAGTATTTGATTCAAGTCAGATGTAGCAGGGTGGGGTGGGGTGGGGACAGGGCCTGGCAAGGATGAAATAGTTCTGAAAGATGATGCTTGTTCTTCCTTTAATATTTACATCACGAATAAGCTAGATCTCTAGGGACACAGAATTCCCAGATCCTTATTTTTCCTTTGATTAGGACTAGTGGCATTCATCCTGTGATTCTCCCACACTGAACATGATGTCCCCTGAAAAAAACCGAGGTGGTGAAAATAGAACAAATCTCTGGCTCTAAACTTTTCTTATGAGACTCCTATAAAGATGGGAAAAGGCAACACCGAGAGGATTCACAATTCTTCTTGAGATATTCTCTTACCATGAGAATTATTGAGCCAGTGATTTCTTTAAAATTCATAGAAAATATCTGGGGATGGGTTAATTTCCCTGATTTTCAAAAGAAGGAAGACAAGGTATTCTGGTAGCATGGTTCTGATTCCTGAGAAAATACTAGAACATATTAAGACCGTTTTTCCAACTTCTATTCTCTTTCACAGAACTAGAATATATGTCCTCCCTCTTTGACATGAAAGCCCTTCAAATACTTGAAAGTGGTCAAAATGCTCCCCTAAGTCTTCCCTACATAACTAAATCTCAGAGGCCAATTAGTCCAGGAGGGATATTGACGATAAGGACAATAGGGAGCTCCCCTCCAAAATCCTTGACAAGTCCTCTGCTTCCAGGGAGAAAGTACCCATGTCCTCCCATGGCAACCCATTTCATGTATGGATAGTACCAGTAGTAAAGAAATGCTTCATCAAATCAAAGCAAAACGCCTACTGCAACTTCTTACCATTGCTCAAAAAATAAATCTCATCCCTCTGGAGCAATAGTTAGCAAACTATGGCTACTTTAGTGCAGCCTGTGAGCAAATGTTTATTTTACATCTTTAAATAAAGTTTTATTGTAATTTGAAATATAAAACCCATTTTTAATTCTTTTTGTTTGTTCAGTCATTTTCAGTCATATCTGACTCTTCATGACTCAATTTGGGGTTTTCTTGGCAAAAGATATTGGAGTGATTTGGCATTTCCTTTTCCTGCTCATTTTATAGATGAGGAAACTGAGGCAAGTGACTTGCCCAGGGTCACACAGCTAGGAAGTATCTGAGGACAGATTTGAACTCAGGAAGATGAGTCTTCCTAACAGTAGGACTAGAACTCTATCCACTGTGCCATCTTGCTGCCCGTTTTGGAGGCAAAAATTCTTAGCTCACAGCTATACAAAAACAGCCAGTGGTCTGGATTTGACCCTTGGGTAGTAGTTTACAAATTACTGCTCAGGATAGGCCTTCGAGTCTGTGAAGAGAGTTTATAAGCTCTCCTAAGTATTCTCCACTTAAGACTAAAACCCAATCCCTTCAACCAATTTCATATGATGTAAGCATCCTGGCTACCCTCTTTCAGACACATTGTCAACGTCCTCAAGAAAACACAACCCAAACCGAATACACAATATGCTAGATAGAGTCTAAACAAGACACTATTCATTGGAGGATCACTTCCCTATCAGAAAAGGTTATGAAGTCAGTCTGATATGACTTGCTCTTGGTGAACCAGTGTTGGCGCATCGTCACCACTTAGTAATATGTTCAAGAAGTTTATCAGAAATCAAAATCAGGTTACTATCCCTCTTCTCAGAAGTTTGCTGTTAAATGTTTAACAACTAGTTCTCTGGGGGAAAATGTGTACACAACACTCTAAATTTAATCTGCATTATTAACATTATTCTCTATTGCTTTCTTAAATCTAGACAATCAACAAAAGAATAAATCAGGGCTTGAATGTAGTGTTGCCAACTTCCAATGTGTAAATGCTCACAATGAAATTTTAATAATCAAATTGAGCTTGTACATTCTGGCTCCAACACTCCCTGCCTCTTCTCCTTTTGGACAATCAAAGTCCATCTCCAGTCCTGTGACAGGGTTCCAATTTTCCATGATATTTCAAAAATCACTGAAACTGGCTCAATAATCACACCTGCAAGCTCTTTCTATATCCTGAAACAAAGATTAAAGACTTGATCACTTGAAATCAGAAAAATGAGTCTTCCTGATTTCATATATGTGTGTTTGCGTGTGTGTGTGTGTGTGTGTGTGAGAGAGAGAGAGAGAGAGAGAGAGAGAGAGAGAGAGAGAGAGGAGAGAGAGAGAGAGGGAGAGAGGGAGAGAGAGAGGGAGAGAGACAGAGAACTTTTTATCTCTATATATTCAATGCCACTCCATTATACTTTTACACTTTTATCTACTCTCTTTCTTTGGAATAAGGTATATTCTTCCATTGATCCATATTCCAGGAGGAAGTCATGTCACGCCAAATTTGAGTGACACTTGTGCTGCTGAATTAACCTCCTTGTATGGAGATTTCAAGTCTAATTTGCCATACACGATACTTTTGTGAATAGACCTCTGAGGCCTTAAGCATCGTTATTCCCTCTTTTCCTCTCCTTTACCTCTTGTGAATTACTCTCCACTGTTAATCTTATGTTATAACTAGTATTCTCTGTGGCCTCTGGTTTAGTGGGCATATGTGGGCACTCTTCTCCTGTTTCTTATTTTCAATTTAAAACACTTTTAATCTAATCCACAAATTTCCATGAAAATATACCCTTCCCAGTCCTCCTTATATTAATTAAATCCCTATATAAATGCCCTTCATTTCTGGATCTTAAGCCTTGGCCCAGAAATCCAAATCCTATTTTCCAACATATCTTCTTAACTAGCTGCTCATTTCCTGTAGCCACCGCTCTTTTCTTAAGCCCTTAGTTTGAATTGGCAGCAGTGATAGAAATACCATCTGTGCCCTTCCCCAAGTCTTTAGCTTTCATATTATGATAAATAATAGTCCCTAGAGATGCCTTCTAATTTTCTATTAGTTATAGCATTTGTCCCCACATTAATCACCATTAAGCAGCCAATAGTCATTGCTCCTGCTAAGTTTTCAAGGACCCTCTATCACATCCCAGACACATATTTGGGGAATACAGTGTCTTTCATAAATGTTCATGTCAGATAAATATACGACAGCTTCTCTACCCATCACTGGGAAGCTGCCAAACACCAATGCTCAATACTTTTTCTGTGACCAACATTCAATGGCATCTCTCATGGAATAACTTATGGATCTTTAAAATACTTCTTAGCACAAAAAGCTATTTTCTCCTTAAACAACTCAGCTCTATCATCTACGGCAAGAGTCCTTAACCTGAGGTCCATAGGCCCCCAAAGAATCTGTGGATAGATTTCAGGGAAAGGGAGTCCATGAAATTGTATGAGAAAAAAAAATTATATCTTTATTTTCACTAACTTCTGGCTGCATTTTAGTATTTCCTTCAATTACAAGTGCAAGTGGACAAACATCAGTCTGAGAAGACGTTTACAGACTTTACCACACTTCCAAAGGTGTCCATGACACAAGAAAAGGTTAATAACCTCTACTCTCTGGAAAAAGTCCCTGTTTAATGGTCCTTCTTTCCTTCTCTATGTCACATTCTTTCACTCTCCAACCTTCTTACCAAATCTAATATCACTTTCCTTCTTCAGATGCCTTTTCCTTTTTGTTTTCCTCTCAAAGCATTCAAAGTAACCCAACATAATCTGGTTCTTTTGAGGAATAAATTTAAGGACTTTGATACAGATTCAGCTTACTGTTTATAAAGATGTATTTACCAGGAGTCATGGGATATAACTGGAGCTACTAAGAGAGGACTGGGAGTTGAGAATGAGGTAGTTAAACTTCCTGGAATATCCAGGAATGGGCATTGAGAAGAATGGCCAAGGTCAAGGTTACAGCTTGCCATCTTGTTCCAACCCATATAACCTGGAGCACCCACAATTGTTGACTCATGATGCTAATATTTCCCATCCTCCTAGGTAACAGGGCTTGTGCCGTTCCCTTTCTTTTCTTTTGCAGCTCCTGCTTACCACAATTCAGGACACCATTGTCATGAGTAATAATGAATATTCTGGAAAGGCCAGAGAAATATATTTCTCTGATTTGTTCAGAGGTGTTCTTAAAGGTCAAGAATAAGGAATCTCATAGAATTTCATTGGATTTAAGAATTAAAGTACATCCACTAAAATATTAACAAGCTTTGAGGAAGCTAAGAAAACAGCTAAATCCTTCAAGTTCCATGGTCTCTACCATCAGTGATGAATTGTGGGGAGCCAAGGAGGCCTGATCCAGGACTCAGATGAAGATCTTGACAGTGTGCCCTAATTAGGACCCCTCAAGATGCGGTTTGGCAACTTCTTGCATAAGGCTGGCTCCCTGGAACTTGCCCCCCCCCACCAGGGTTACACTTAAAAGGACTTTTGTTTGAGATCCTGACATCAAAGCCTTTACCCCCAGACTTCAGGCACCTAAAAAGACATGTCCCTTATCAAATTATCCATTCTGTGTTGGTTCCAGGATATAACAGACTAAAGACAGTGATTATACCTAGATAACATGCTCCTTATCAATTTGTTACTTCCAGGATCTAACAGGCTGAAGACAATGAGAGTAAAACTTGAATCCTTTCATCTTTCTGTATCATTTTGCTCTATAGAAACCTTGCTCAAAGAATCATTAAAGGGAGTTCTTTCCTACAAATTACCTGCCTGGTTAATTCTCTCTCACGTCCTCACTCACACTTGGGGCTGGTACCCAAATGGCACACAACAGTGAATACCTGTGTACATCATGTTCAAGCAAGTAAAACCAACAGTGATCTGAGTACCTAAGTTCTCATTTCTGATTGGATAACAGACTTGTTGTGAAATTTTGCATGTGTGATGGTACCCATATCTAACTCAATTTTCCCATCTACAAAATAGAGCTTATAATTCTGATACATCTAACTAATTAAAGCACCAAATAATTAGTAGTAATAATATATAACCCAATCCTTTTGCAATTCAAGTGTTACACAGTGCAAGACATTTATAACTATATGTCTTTTTACCTAAATTCAAGCACACGGATGTCCTTGTAGCCAGGTAGCCCATCAAATGCTTTTTCAACCTGTTTTCAAAGAACAAGAGCAATTAAAGTATGTAATATACTTTTGTGAGACAGTGGGTTTTTTTCCCCCATCATGGTAAAATGTGAAAAAAAAAAAAAAAAGCACAAGTCTTGGAAGAAGCTCTCAATAGCATACTTTAAATTACATGATTTGGAATAGAAAGTTGGCTACACCACACACTTTATTAAACAGGCAAATGCTTATTATTTGAATGTGTGAAATTCTCTGTGGCATCTGTTTCCTGTTACTAAAGCAGGAAGGAACTGTGAGTGCATCATGCATCAACAAGTTATCTGCAAATTCTGGATTAGGCCCCAGGAGAGAAGCCCCATGTGAATGGAAGTCAGGAAGGAGTAAGCATCCAACTGGGATATGCCAGATGACCAGACTAAGAACTGTACTTTTGAAAAGGACAATTTTATGAGTATTGAGTTCTTTTAGCCCAATTATGTAAATCAATGTGGTCAAAATGTCTATAATAAATTAGTTTATATCTAAAGGAAATTAGGCTGCATAGAAATAATAAATTTTTATTGGCTATATTATTAACAGCACATTAGGTTATGTTCATTTCCACAACGTCCAGAACACCAGAACTCATTAATGATATTTTCTTAACTCTAAGTTTGACAAATTCTTGAAAGAGTATCCATCTGCCACCAATCACAAAGGAATCCTATAATAAGGGAGAAGGGAGACCTGGCAAACACAGGTTGAAGACTCTGGTAAAAGTTGCATTCCTAGTTGTGAAGGTTTGTCTCAGAATCAGGGTCAGCCCTATACAAAATTTCAAAGTGGGGAAGTTTGTCCTCATTTCTGGTTGAAAATTAAAATGATCAGGTAAGAAATATGGCCCTGTAGAGACTGCCCTAAAACTGAATTCTATTTCCTCCTCCTCCTCTCCAACCTCACCACTAGGCAGCCTATGGAATCATGTGCAAGTCACAACTTTTCAGAGTTTCAGTCAATCAATAAGCATTTATGTAAGTACCTACAATGTAACACTATGCTAAGTTTTATATAAAACATCTGTCATATGTTCTTCAAAGGACCACAGAGAGGTTCAAGTAAAGAAAGATGTGAAAACCTTTGGCAAAACATAGAGTGCTCTACAAAATATGAAGCATCATTACCATTGTACTGGAAGCAGCTAGGTTGCACAGTGGATAGAATGCTGAGCCTGGAGTCGAAGACATGAGTTCAAACCCAACCTCAGACATTTACTAGCTGTATGACTGTGGACAATTCACTTAACCTCTGTGCCTCAGTTTCCTTATCTGTAAAGTGGACATTATAATAATAAAACCTACTTCCAAGGGCTGTCATGAGGATAAAATGATATGATGTTTGTAAGGGACTTTATAGGGGAAGGGAAGCACAGCCAAGATGGCAGAGTGGAGGCAGGAACCCAGTTGAACTCTCCTAACATTCACCTCCAAACAACTTTAAAATAATAGCTCAAATGGAATTTTCAAGCAGCAGAGCTAACCAACCAAAGGCACAAATGAGATATTTTTCAGCCCAAAACAACTTAGGATGTAGGCAAAAAAAGTCTGTGACATGGTGGTGGGGGCTAGTCCAGAGTGCAGGCAGCAGAGGTTCTTAGATGTATCTGGGACAGCACAGCAGCAGCTTTAGGAGCTCTTGGCCCAGAAATGGTAAGAGGGTCAGATAACCGGTCAGAAAGAGATTACAGGAGATCCTTGGCTAGAACTGGGCACAGCTGGTGCTAACTGACAACTGTATTGCCAATGCACAGTTCTGGTGCACAGAGGAGTGCTTATGGTCAGTAGGAAAGGAGCAGGGGCCCTGGTTGCAATTCCAAGGCAGAAAGGACAGAAATATTTGTAGTTTCAGGAGACCAGGGGCCCTTCTGGGTAAAGAGCAGAGCCAGAGCAAAAGAGCAGTGACCATCCTTCTCCCTGAATCACACTACTTTGGAAACACTAAAACCTAGCAGCCCCTTCCCTCCCCAAAACTAGCTCTGAAAAGAGCAGCAGGTTGGGACAGTGTCTTCCCATCCCCAGTGTGTAGAGCCCAATTTTAACATAAAGTGCAAAGTCATGAAATAGGCTGGAAAAAATTAGCAAATAACAAAAAAAGAAAAGGAAGGAAGGAAGGAAGGAAGGAAGGAAGGAAGGAAGGAAGGAAGGAAGGAA
>CM053588.1:270555626-270595847 GCA_028646515.1 Pseudochirops corinnae
AAAGAAAGGAAGGAAGGAAGAAAGGAATGAAGAGAGAGAGAGAGAAAGAAAGAAAGAAAGAAAGAAAGAAAGAAAGAAAGAAAGAAAGAAAGAAAGAACTTGACCATAAAAAGCTGACATGGCAACAAGGGAGACCATGACTCAGAAGGAGACAATAATGTGAAAATGCCTACAATCAAAGCTTCAAAGAGAAAGGTTAATCTGACACAAGCCCAAGAAGAATTTTTTTAAAAAGTTAAAGAAAGAGACAAGAGTGGTAGAGGAAAAATGGGGGGAAATGAAAATAATCCAAGAAAATCAACAGTTTGGTAAAAAACTGTTATCTTTGGTAAAAGATTAAAAAAAAAACTGGAGAAAATAACACATTAAAAAACAGAATTGGCCTAATTGTAAAAGAGGCACAAAAATTCACTGAAGAAAAGAACTCCTTAAAAAGCAGAATTGGACAAATGTGGGGTGGGGACAAAAAAACCTCAATGAAGAAAATATTCCTTAAAAATTAAAAGTTAAAATTTAGCAGTTTTCCATTGAAGAAATCAAAATAATTTATAGTCATATGAAAAAATGCTCTAGATTGTTACTGATTAGAGAAATGCACATTAAAACAACCTTGAGATATCATTTTATTCCTATCAGATTGGCTAAAATAATTGAAGGAGAAAACAACAAATGTTGGAGAGGATATGGAAAAACTGGAACAATAATTCATTGTTGGTGGAATTGTGAACTGATTCAACCATTTTGGAGAACAATATGAAATTATGCCCAAAGAATTATTAAACTGTTTACACCTACACCCTTTGATCCCACAATCTACTACTAGACCACTATTAGATCTATTTCCAGAAATTATAGGGAAAAAGCAAAAGAACCAATGTGTTCTAAAATATTTACAGCAGTTCTCTTTGTGGTGGCAAGGAACTGGAAACTGAAGGGATGTCCATCAACTGAGGAATGGTTGAAAAAGTTGTGGTATGTGATTGTGATGGAATGCTACTGTGCTAACAAGAAATGATGAGCTTGGTGATCTTAGAAAACTATGGACAGACTTACACAAAATAATGAAGAGTGAAATGAGCAGAACCAAGAGAACATTGTATACAATAATAACAGTATTGTTTTAAGAACAACTTTGAATTGACTGAGTGATTTTGAGTGTTATAAATACACAAATTAACTATAAAGTACAAATAAAGGACAATATTGTTTGCATCCAGAGAAAAAACTAATAAATAGATGCATGTATAAAATAATTTTACAAATATATGCATATTTTTGTCTAATGGTAGCCATCAGCTGGGAAGGAGGGGGAGAAAAATTTGCATGATAATTTTATGATACGTGTAAAAGGAATAGCGAAAGTTGTACATAATAGATTTGCACTTTCATGTGCAATCACCTTTTTTTTAATAAATTATGTCATGGAAAAAATTAATATTTTTTTTAAATTTTAGAAAAATAAATTAAAATGGTTCTGTGAATCATCAAGAAATAAAAAACCAACATCAAAGCAATGAAAAAAAAGAAGAAAATGTGAAATATCTCATTGGAAAAACAAATGACCTGGAAAATAGAGTGAGGAGAGATAATTTAAGAACCAACAAACTACCTGAAAGTGATATTAAAAAAAAAATCTAGATATAAATTAAATTAAAATTAAAAAATTAAAAGGGAAAATTAAGATTAATTTTAATTAAAAGGAAAATTAAATTAAATTCATTTTAAATTAAATTAATTTTAAAAGGAAATTAAATTAAATTTAAAAGGAAAACTACTCCCATTATGTTAGATCCAGAGGGTCAAATAGAAGTTGAAAGAATCCACTGATCACCTCCTGAAAAACACCACAAAATGAAAACTCTCAGGAATATTATAGCAAAATTCCAGAGCTCCCAAAGAAAATATTGCAAACAGCCAGAAAGAAACTATTCAAATATGATGGAGTCACAGTCAGAATCACACAAGTTTTAGCAACTTTCACATTAAAGGAACAAAGGACTTGGAAAATGATATTCTGGAAGGTAAAGGAGATGGGATTATAAGCAAGAATAACCTCTCCCAGAAAAACTGAATATAATCCTTCAGGGAGGATAAATGGATATTTAATGAAATAAAGGACTTTCAAGCAAACCTGATGAAAAGACCAGATCTGAATAAAAAATTTGACATTTCTCAAACATAAGACTCATAAGAAGTGTAAAAAGGCACACATGAAAGAAAAATCATAAGGGATTCAATGAGGTTAAACTGTTTACATTCCAAGATAATACGTGCAATTTCTAAGAACTTCATTAGAGCAGTTAGAAGCAGTATACATAGACAGAAGGTATGGGCATGAGTTGATTTTGTTGGGATGATCTCTAAAAATAACAATAATAACAAAAGTTGAGAAAGAAGAGTGCACTGGGAGAAGGGAGAGGTAAAACGGAGAAAATTATCTCACCTAAAAGAGGGATATCAGGAAGAGCTTTTACAGTGGAGGGGAAAATGGGTGGGAGGAGTCATGCTTGAACCTTACTCTCATCAGAATTGGGTCAAAGAGGGGAAAATCATATATACCTAATATGGAAATATGTTTTGTATGATTTCATATGTATAATTGATATCATAGTACTTGCCTTCTCAGTGGTTGAGGAAGAACAGGAGAAAGGGAGAAAATTCAGAACACAAAAAAAATGGGTTTTTTAAGTGCAAAAAGTAAATAAAGAAGAAAAGAACTTTGCAAATGTTAAAGTATCAAGCAAGTGCTAGCTATTATTATTACTATTCATCTTGTTCTCATCTTTTTCAATAGGATTCAGATGAAAAGAGAGTCTTGGGTAAGTTGTTCTCCTATCATAATTCTTTTATATTTAATGCTTTTTTAACTATTTGCACTGGGATGTATCATCATCATCATCATCATCTACCTGAGACCACCCCAATTTATGTTGTATATAGTTTGTTTGTACATAGTTATTTCCATATTGTTTTCATCCATTAGAATACAAGCTCCTCGCGAAAAGGACTGGTTTTTGCTTTTTTTGTATCCCCAATGCTTAGCACAGTGCCTACCACATAGAAGCTAGTTAATAAATACTAACTGATTGATTTACATGGAAACAATGCCATGATGGATAGAAAGCTGGCCTTGAAGGGTTCAGCTCCTTCCTCTGACACAAACTGGCTGTGTGACTCTGAACAAGGCATTTAACCTCTCAGTGTGCAAGGTCAATGGAGCCAAATTCAAATAAAAACAGGAGCCTCTAAACCAGTGGTTCTCAATCTGTGGGTTATGTTCAATTTGTAACAATGAAAATACATCCTGCATATCTGATAGTTACATTATGATTTATAACAGTAGCAAAATTACAGTTATGAAGTAGCAACAAAAATAATTTTATGGTTGGGGGTCACCACAACATGAGGAACTGTATTAAAGGGTCGCGGCATTAGGAAGGTTGAGAACCACTGCTCTAAATCACACATAAGGATCCCTGCAAGCCCCATATTGACTTAGAAAACCACATATTAAAAGTTCTATATCTTGTTGTATTTTCACTTTTTGTATATTTTGTATTTTTATTTACTTTGTTAAATATTTCCCAATTATATTTTAATATGGTTCAGACTGCACTCAGGAGTCCTGGGGGACACATGTGCCCATGATCTACAGCTTGACATTTCTGGTCTAGGCAATATTTTAAGACTACAAATTGTAGAGAAAGTAATGACCTGCATTGGTAAAAGGAGTTTCCACACTTAGGAGTTCCCTATACCAATGAAATCATAAGTTTGGGCTCTATTCATATCACCATCATCATCATTAACATTATTATTGTTAGATACTCCCACTCTGGGATTATATTGCTCTAATCATTCTTTCTTACTTTCCTTAGCTATCACCACCTTCTTGCCACCCTAATCCTTATCATTTGTGTTATTACACCCTTGGTCCAGTCCAGGGTTTAAGAATTCTATTACGCCTCTCCTTCCCTCAGATTGACCTATTTTATAGCTCAATCCAAGAGGACCAAGTTCTTCAACTTATCAAACAGATGATTTAACCAATAGTCTATGCCAATGTACATACTAAAATTGAAGAAGTTTCCCCTTGGTCCCTTTCTCCACTTTCCTTTTTACCTCAAAAGAACAACTCTGAAGGTAGAAATTTTCAAGTCAGCTGGAAGATGATGATGATATATTTGGGGTCAGATTGAAGTTTTTCACTCAAACACGATAGAGGTGTCCCAAATATACCTTGCTCAAGATGTATTCAGGATGTTAGATTTTTTTTTTCTAATTCCATAATTACACAATGCAATCATAGATCTAAATACTAAGAGGTTTTTTAAGGTTCCTTCATCTGAGGGCAGAGAAAGCTAGACAGACAATCCAAGATATTTCTTGATGCCAAGTGGCCATTGTCCCATCTGCTATTTCTTCCACGTACCATATAGTCTTACCCCTTGGCTATCCAGTTAGGAAAATTCAGTTTGCACTACACTGATCACATATGGTAGTTGTGATGATTCTCTTTGGCTCTGGGAGGCAAGCTTTTATTTTCCATGTGTGATCAGAATGTAGCGTAGGCAATTAACCTACAGGAATGAAATTATCACTGCCAAGGAGAACCCCGTCATATGAGAATGGAAAAGGCATCAATCCAAGGGAGTGATGAATCCCGCCATCTAGTAGGAAGAAAGAGGATACGAATATTCAAATCCTTACTCCCCAGGAACAAAATCTTACAAAAAGGATGTCAATTATGGCTTATTTTTTTATTGAAAGAGTCTAGAATTCAGGCCCTACAGAACTCTTGTCTACATTTAGACCAAGAAATCCTATGAACCAAAGAGTTTGGGTAAAGTTGAAGGAGAAAGAAGTGGAAGGGAGAGGCAAGGAATAAAACAGAGAGAGATGGAGAAGACAATTATTAATATAATCCAATGCTTATGTAAACTCAATATACTATTGAGACTTTAGAAACCAAAGGAGTGGTTTACCCTCACACATTCATTTTATCCAGTTATAATGACACAAACCTCTGAAATAAATTGCTGCGTGAGATCTTGATAATGCAGGCTGGAGGGGTCCTGTAGCTCTTCACTGTACTGCTTTCCTGAAAGATGCATAACGAATTCTGCAACCCGTTCAGTCGCCAGCTTTGTGGGTTTTTTTCTCAGAGTTTCTATCTCATTATTAATCTGGATTGAAAGAGGAAAAAAAGGTTAAATGTTCAAGGTTAAATGACTTGTCCGAGATCATACAACTATGAAGCAGCAGAGACTTAAATCCAGGCCTTCTGACTCCAGACTCAATGCTCTCTCCATACTTCCACTCCAGAAGAATAACCTTATGCTCAAATATAATGAGCCTCATAAAGGATAGAGACTGGAACTGTTATTTCACTGTTACAGGGAACTCTCAGGTAAGGAAATTACTTTAGCAAAATGTTAGCTCCTGTTAGAGAATTCCCTAGAGCACTGAGAAGTGAATATATATCAAAGGCAGGACTTAACCCCAGGTCTTAATGGCTTTACAAAGAGCTCTCCATCAACTACCTGAGGTGAAGAACTTGCAGTCTTGAAGCCACGTGTCCCTCTAGGTCAGAAACCTCTAAACCAGTGGTTCTCAACTTGTGGGTTATGTTCAATTTGTAACAATGAAAATACATCCTGCATATCAGATATTTACATTACAATTTATAACAGTAGCAAAATTACAGTTATGAAGTAGCAACAAAAATAATTTTATGGTTGGGGGTCACCACAACATGAGAAATCGTATTAAAGGGTCGCGGCATTAAGAAGGTTGAGAACCACTGCTCTAGGTCCTCAAGTGCATCCCTTTAACTGAATTCCTAGTGTGAAGTTTGGATTCAGTCAAAGGGCTGTACTTGAAGACCTAGAGGAACATATGTGGCATCGAGGGCGCAGGTTCCCCACTCCTGAACTAGATCATACTGTCTAATTGGTATTTTAGTGTAATTCTCTCATTATAGATCTCTTGTTATTTTTGGAAGAGAAGACTAAAAATTATTTTGAAGATTCCCTTCATTTATAAGAGTTTTGATCCTACAAAATCAAACTTTCATCCATATTCAATAGCAGTGTGTCCATATAAATAAATGTGTCCCAAAACAAACTTTTACGTGATTTACATGATGTGTGATCCTTGTAGCATTGAGATCTGACAATTATTTTGTTAAAAAGTAGTAAAACAGAGAAGATTCTGGGAAGATAATGGAGTAGGTCAGAAAATTTCAAGCTCTTGAGATTTTCCTCCACACAAGAGATAAAATAGAGCTTCTGGGTCAACATAGAGTCACAAAAACAAATAAGAGTAAGGGCACAACAGGGGTCATCTTGAGAGAACTGGAGAAGACCTGAAGAAAAACTCCAGGACTAGATTTCCTCCCTGTAAAGAGTAAACAACTCCAGGCTAACTGCTTTAACAACTGGCTGCAAACTGCTTAAATAGCAAGTGGCAAGCCCTGGGGTTACCTGGGTTGGAGCACTGGCTCAGCCACAGGAACTTTTACCCCTGAGACAGTGAGGGGAGTTGGACATCTGACCTGGGAAAGTTCTAGGGAATCTCTGTTGACAAGGAAGGCCAGACCCAGCTTTGCTGTCCAGAGCAGCAGGGGCGAGAAGGAAACAGCACATGCCCCGTGTGGAAGCAGTGGGGTAAGGACACACTGACTATGGGCACTTATGGGCTGGAGGTCTTGGTTTGAGTTCAAGGTCTGAGAGGAGAACTGAAAAGGATCAGAGGCCAGAGGCACCATTCCTCACATCCCAGGACTAGAGGTGATTATAGAAACAAAACTATTAACCTCCCCCCAAAAAAATATTTCACAGGCAAAGGAGAAAGAATCCAACCATAATAAAGAAGACCAGAGTTCATCTTCAGAGGATACTGAAGCAAAGAAACCCTCTTCTACCCCCAAAGAGTAATGTCAAATGGTCATCTGCCCAAAAAATTCATTGAAGAACCTAAAAAATACTTTAAAAATCAAATGAGAGAGATTGAGAAATTAAAAAGAATAATAAGAATACTAAAAGAAAAACAAGAAGATTACGACAAAAAGTCAACCAATTAGAAAAGGAGATCCAGAATCTTAAGGAAGGAAATGACTCATTGAAAATCAGAATTGGGCAAGGGAAAGTCAGCAAAGTTATGAGATGAAAAAATTAAAAAATACAAACTATAAAGAATGAAAAAAATAAAAGAAAATATGAAACATCTCCTAAGAAAAACAAAGGATCTAGAGAACAGATCAAGAAGAGAAAACACAAGAATAATTGGGCTATCTGAAAGTTCTGATGAAAAAAGAATCTTGATAGGAAAATACAAGCAACAATTAAGAAAGTTGTCCTGAAGCACTGGAACAAGAAGAGAAAGTAGAAATAGAAAAAAATCCACCAATCATGACCTGAAAGAGACCCTACAAGGACAACTCACAGGAAGATTATAGTTAAAATCGGAAACTCCCAAATCAATAAATTACAGAATAATACAAACAACAAGAAAAAAACAATTTACATATGATGGTATCACAATTAGTATCACTCAAGACCTAGCATTTGCAACACCAAAAGATCATAGATCTTGGAACACTATATATATCAAAGAGCAAAAGAACAGATGCTATGGCCAGAAATATCATAGCCAGTAAAGCTAAGCAGAGTTTTGAATGGGATAAAAATGGACATCTGATCAACCATCAGACTTTCAGGACTTTGTTTAAAAAAAAATTGCTAAACTCAATAGAAAATTTGACATACAAGAGTCAAGAGAAATATAAGGTACATACCAATGACCAATTACAAGAGACCAAATAAAGATAGAATGTTTACCTTTTGTGTATAGAAAATGGAAAACCTATGTCTAAGATTGTTATTAGTAATTAGCTAGCTTATAAGAAAGATTGGAGTAGACCTGAGTATGATATGACTTTAAAAAGTAAAACTGTTGAAGAACAGCTAAAAGAGTAATTATCTTATACAAAAGAAGTGCAAGAGGAAGAACCAATACTGAGGAATTCGGAGGAGGGCAGCTATTAGTTATGGAAACCCACTTTCATTAGAAATGGGTTTAAAATGGGAAAATATGTATACATCTAGAAGAGAATAAAAGTCTTCTAAATTTAAAAAAGAAATAGAACTCTAAGGGGACAGGGAGGGGGGAGAGGATAAAGAAGGGAATAGGTTAAAAGTGGGGTATAGAGGAGTGTTTAAATTTAGGAGAATGCGAGGATAAGGGAGGGAACTTTAGAGGGGAGGGGGATGGAATAGGTCAAAAGGGTGTACAAAAGGTTGTTTAGACAGTGGAATGGGAGGATAAGGGAGGGGTTGCTGGAGTAGGGGTAGGTTAAGTAATAGGACAGCAAGGTAGCAGGTAGAAGTATAGTTAGGAGAAATAGGAAAAAAGAGATATGCACAAATATAAAAACAAGATTAGGAGTAGAATCTCTTAGGGAAAGTATATGTTTATGTATGTATGTATGTATGTGTATATATGTATACGTGTATGTGTATATCAATACCTAAATATAACTATATCCATGCACAATTGCAATTGTAGCCTTAGGGTGGCGGGTAGGGGGGAAGAAGGGGGAAAAGGAAGAAAGTAAAAAGTGTACAGCAGAGAACAAAAGAAAACCTACAAGGAAGCACAGAAAAGATGGACAGCTTTCAACTTAATGGACAGTATTTAATATATAGGCTTTCTTGAAATGACAAGTTATTGCTATATATTCTGAATCTTCTCCCATGTTCTGCTGTATACATGACATCCAATATTTAAGGTTATGAGATGTTTTAGTTTCTCTATTCTGTATTTGTTTTGATGTTTGAATCTAAAATGAATTTTTTTTAAAGATCACAAAAAAAAGAAAAAGAAAAACTCATTACAATCAAAATAAATTTTCACACTGGCCACTTCCAAATAAAAATAAAAAGTAGTAAAACATACCTATATCTTTGGACAATTCCAACACTCGTGGTCACTAAAAACCCAAAGCACCAGGACTGAAGCTTTTTTGTGTCCTAGATCTTTGGCAGTCTAGTGAAGTCAATGGATTTTTAAATAATTTAAGGACATGATAAATTTTAGTTGGAGTGAAGATCAAGATGTAATGTATTTTTCTCCTCCAAGGTCATAGACATTCTGAAATATGTCCATGGATCCCAAGTTAAGAACCCCTGAGTAAGTAGGTAGCCTACATTGTTGATCTTTCACATGCCAAGGGTGTTCTTTGCAGAGTATTTTATATAGGACCAAACCAGAAATTCAATTTGTGGGAGGGAAAATTCAATAGCTAAATAGTTTCCATGGTGAGGAAGATAGCAAAAAAGAAGCCCCTGTGGATAAGAAAATGGCTTTAGAATAAGCCAACAAATTCAGATAGATTAAGACCTTCCAACCCTATAGACCACTCCCCAAATCTCCAGGCCAAGTTAATCTGAAAGTTTCAGAGAAGGGTTTTCCATCTTGGAGTTCAAAAATGGCATGAAGCATTTAATCTCCAACTCAGCTGGAAACAAGGATAATCCAGTTCTCTCCTTTCTACCTGCCTGCTCCTCTACCATTGATCCCAGAATCTATGTTTCACTCTCACCAAAGAGTTTCTTTCACTTTACTAAGCAACCACATATACAAATTTACCTTCTCTCCCAAAGAATTGCAGGATGTGGCTGCTAAAGTATTTTATTTTGTCTGAAACTTGAGATAACATTATTCTGGTCCATCCCCTTCTGCTGTTGTGTCAGTCAGTAGTCTCTCTCATTGGCTTGATTCTGGGAACCAACAGGCACCTGTATCTCCCTTATTTCTGTACCATACTCTCTTCTATTATCTTCCCTTGGCACAGATGCATGCATTCTTCATTACTTGTTTCAAATAGTTAGAAATAATAGTAGTGGAGACTTGAGTATTACTTCTTGTTGTTTCGCATTGTTGTTCATTCATTTTCAGTCATGTTCACCTCTTTGTGATTCCATTTGGGGTTTTCTTAGCAAATATGCAGGAGTTGTTTGTCATTTCCTTCCCAGTTCATTTTTTTTTTTTTGCTTTTTGAAGAGGGAAGGCAGGGCAGTTGGGGTTAAGTGACTTGCCCAAGGTCATACAACTACTAAGTGTTAAGTGTCTGAGGTCGGATTTGAACTCAAGTCCTCCTGACTCCAGGGCTGGTACTTTATTCACTGCGCCACCTAGCCGCCCCTTTCTTAGTTCATTTTACAGATGAGGAAACTGAGGCAAACAGGGTTGAAAGATTTGCCCAGGGTCACACAGCTAGTAAGTATTTGAGGTCAAATTTAACTCAAGTCCTCCTAACTCCAGGCCCCCTCTATCCACTGCACCATCTATCTAGCTGTCCCAGAGCTTATGGAAACCCACTTAATGAAATGCTTTAAGAAAGGAAACCTAAGTGGCAAAATTCTCTTTATTCCACCTTTCCAGGAGATAAAGGTTTGAGACTGAATGTATTTTGATAGCCTCACTAATGGTCCCTGGCTAGGATTGTTAAAGACAGAGCGGGAAGGATAGGGGGAGCGGGGGAAGAGAAAGGAAAGAACACATGAATTTTTAAAAGAGGGTAAGTAGCAACTCCAGTCCAAAAGATACAGTTAGTTGGGTGTCCAAGAAAAAGACAAGAAAATACTGTAACTGATTCAAATATTGGAAGCATAACTATAATGCGATTTCTTGAAAAGGGAAACAACCCAGGCGCACACACTAAAAAGTAATCATAGAGGGAGAGGGGAAATGTGAAGGAAGTAAAGTCAGTAGTGCATTCAGACAAGCATTGAGAAAATGGAGAATATTCCACCTGTCCATAGACAAGTGTTTTCCTCACACGCTAAGGAGAGAGGAAAATAAAAAGAGCAAATCTCCTCGGATACTTACTAGCTGTGTGACCTTGGGCAAGTCTTTTCACCCTGTTTGCCTCAGTTTCTTCATCTGTAAAATGAACTGAGAAAGGGGCAGCTAGGTGGCACAGGGAATAGAGCACCGGCCCAGGAGGTTTTTCTTAAAAAGAATAAAAAATACGAGAAGAAAAAGGGAAAAGCCAAGAAGGAAGCCAGAGTAGAGAGCTACTTGTGCCTCAGGCAGCAATCCAGTAAGCTAAGCATCAGCCCAGACACTTGACGGAGAGCAAGGGACCCTGCTTTCCTGATCTCAGTGGCTGTGATTAATGACAGCTGGGGATATGCTGTTAGAGAAGTGAGGGAGAGAGGGTGGAGATGTGTGGGAATGTCAGCACTGCCATGCTCTTTGGTCACATAAAGACATTGGAGAGTGGTTTCAAAAATAGGGACAACCAGAACTGCCCCAGAGGGAAAGGGTAACAGAAAAAAAGGAGAAAGATTTTTATTCTCATTCTTTTCCCCCCCTTTTTCTCTCTCCCTCTCCCTCTCCCTCTCCCTCCCTTTCTCTCTCCCTCTTTCTCCCCCTCTCTGTCCCTCTCCCTCTTTCTGTCCCTCTCCCCCTTTCTCTTTCCCCCTCTCCCTCTCCTTCTCTCTCTTTCTCCTTTCCTCTTTCTCCCTCTCTCTCTCTCCCTCTCTCTTTCTCCCTCTCTCTTTCTCCCTCTTTCTCTTCCCTTCTCTCTCCATTTCTCTCTCTCCCTCTCTCTTTGCCTCTGTCTCTTCCTCTCCCTGTTTCTTTCTCTCCTCCCCTCTCAGCCCTCCCTTTTTCTCTTCCTAAATACTAGCCCCAAATAGAGGTGAGAATAGCAAACCAAAGAAGGGGAGAGAATGAGAAATTGTGAGTGGGTTCAACTTTTGGGGAGGAGGAACATGCAGGAAAATGTATAAATACTTCAGAATGGCCAGGGATACTCAGAAAAGAACTCACTTTTTTTTTTGGAGGGGAGAAGGCAAGGCAATTGGAGTTAAGTGACTTACCCAAGGACACACAGCTAGTAAGTTTTAAGTGTCTGAGGCCGGATTTGAACTCAGGTCCTCCTGACTCCAGGGCCAGTGCTCTATTCACTGTGCCACCTAAGAACTCACTTTTAAGCTTAATCTGCATTACTCCCATTTCTTTCATCATTTTCTTAAGTCTATAGTCAGCAAAACAGTAAATAATGCCCTGATTCGGAGGTGTAAATGCTCATACTGAAAATTTAACAACTGAAAATATCTCCAGTGCAGCCTTAGGTGTGGCAGATAAGAAGAGCCAGCAAACTGCCACAAAAATCATGATGATAGGCAGATAACAACTGAAACAGGGAATTGAGATCAATTAATAATAATAGGTGGCATTTATATAGCGCTTTGAGGTTTGCAAAGCACTTTACAAGTGTTATTTCACTTGATCCTCGTGACCACCATGCTATTACTATTATCATCATCCCTGTTTTACAGATGAAGAAACTGAGGCTTAAAGAGTAAGGGACTTGTCCAAGGTCACGCATCTAGCAAGTGTCTGAGGGAGGATTGAAATCAGGCCCTCCTGATTCCCAAATCTGGTGCTCCATCCACCTCACCAGCCAGCTGCCCCTAACAACATTATAGGATTAGTGTAAAGAGAAAGTAAAGGGCCTGTTGCTGGGATGCTGAGGCTGGTGGATCATTTGAGTTCAGGAGCTTTGACCTACGATAGCGCTGAAGTTGATTGGCTGTCTACACTGCCTCATCTGAATTGAAGTCACCAGGCAGTCTAAGGAGGGGATAACTGACTCAGAATGGGAAAAAATGGAACAGGTTAAAGCTTCCATGCCAATCATTTTTTGAATTGGGGCCAGCCATGACTGGCTGCTGCATTTCCAGTTTGGATGAGATAGAGAGAAGACAGTCTCAAAAGGAGGAGTGGCGGTGGCAATCTTATCACACACAACCCTGTTATAGTCAGGTTCCAAACTAAAACTTTTCCAGAGCCCTGGGCTCAAGGAGCGACACAGCAAGAACAAACATGAGATCACTTACACCGTCATCTGGCCTTTCTGAGACACTGTCTGAGGAGCTTTGAAAGGAAACCACCCTAGGGGATGATGCACTGACTGCAGCATCTGTGGAAACAAATGAAACTGTGTATCTCAATGGTATTACCTAAATCTGAACCTTTAACAGATTAAATTCAGAGCATAAAATAAAAGAAGTGGCTTCACAATCTGTCTTTCTTTTTGCTTTGATGATATCTACAGCAATTGCCACAATGCTTGACCCACGTTTAATAAGTAAGTAAGTAAGCGTTTAATAAATGCTGGTCAACTAGTGACTCTGTTGACTGACCATTCCCATAAATAATTCATTCATATTCAGCACAAGTACTCAAATTGTCTATGTTCTCATCCATTTGGATGTTAGCACCCTCTGCCCCCTTTTCAGCCACTCTGTCATCACTACTCTGGAATCAAAAGGGATCCCAAGATCCCAAGTCTAGAGCTGGAAGGGGACTTGGAAATCATCAGATCCAACCCCCTTCCCTTACAGATGAGGAAACAGAGGCAAAGATAAGGCTATATGATTTGTCCAAGGTCACAAAAATAGGGGCAGATTTGGGATTCAAATCCAAGTCCCCTGATACATATTCTAGTGCCGTTTTTATTGGATCAATCTGCCTCCAAAGAATGAGGCATGTCCTTCAGTTTTCTTTATTTCATGGGTCCCCATGATCAAAGAATTCAACTCCAAGTGTCTAGCTATGTGCCTTCCATACTTGGCTAAGTTGGACCTCTGAAAGAAGATGGAGCATCTTACCAAGATCGTAGTCAATGATTTTTTTTCCAATATAATACTGTAAAAGTTTGCTTGCAAACTCCCTGTTCCTGTCCTATGAGTTCAAGAATCTAATAATGAACAATCAAGACTAATAAAGAATACTGATTTAAAAAAATACTATCCCTATACCTTGTATGAAGAAGAAAAAACTAATTGAAAGTTTCAAATGGTGGGCTTAAAAGTTAGTTTCATCCTTGTTTGCAGACTTACAAAGTGTCATTCATTAAAAGAAGAAAAGTGAACACATACCTTTTGATGTTGAAGTATCAAAAGATGTGACAGGAGTTGCTGATTCAGTGCTAGAAGTCGAAGATGGGGAGAGGAGAAGATGTTTAGTGTAAATAAAATGATGAGAAGAAGAAAAATTTTCAAACAAGATAAACACCAGTTCCCGCAACAAGGATTCCCAAGCCAAAGGATGAATTAGACTGGGACCATGAAGGGCAGGAATTTCCAATATAGGGAGCTGATTAAGTCTGCTCTTTTCACACCTAACTCATCAAACTTGATGTGGGAATCAGTTGTCTCTGTAAAAAAGAGATTTTTTTAAATATCAAAATTTTAGAGCCAGAAGATTTTAGGGGTCACATAATCCAACCTCTTCACTCTGCAGATAAGTCACCCAGTATCTCTATGTCTCAGTTTCCTTATCTAATGCTATGCAACTATTTAGTAACAAGAGTTAAGACCAGAACTCAATTCAAATTGGTTCAGCTGAGGTCTGCATCCCTGCCAGCTCGAGTCAATTCTATAAGCATATATTAAGCACCTACTGTGTACAAGGCACTGTCATGTTCCCTTTCTACTACACAGCACTGCAAGGGTCTAAGTACAGCTTGTTTCTTTTTCTCGTGAAAAATATTGGGACCTCTTATTTGATATTTTATTTTATTTTCATTAATAAATTTTGTTTTAACATATCAGTGACTTTCCAAATTTCTTCTTTCTGTGGTACTTTCCCTTAAAAATAGTTATGCAAACATGCCTAATAGATGTATTGCAACTCATAGTACATGTTACTTTTCATTTTGTAAATATACCATTTATGAAGAGCAAAGAAGGATGTGTGCCGTAACTTTCATAATTTAGAATCAATGTTGTTCAGTGTATTTGATGTGTTATGTTGCTTTGACATTATTGTAGTCATTATATTTATTGTTCTTACTTCAATATGTATCAGATAATACAATTTCCCCATCTTTCTCTGAATTCTGCATATTCATCATTCCTTATAGTGTAATAACATCCCATTACATCAATTACAGGTTGTTCAGCCATTCATCAGTCATTGGTGAAATATTTGGTTTCCAATATTTCAATATTGTAAATAGGACTTCTAGGAATATACTGATATATAAGGGTTCTTTTTTTCTGTCATCAGTCTCCTTGGAGGATAAAACTAGTTGTGGAATTGTGGATCTGAGGAATACATAATTTATCCCCTTTTTTTCATAATTCCAAATTATTTTTCAGTACAATTTGTCCAATTCACAGGTATGCCAATGATGAATTAAGGTATCTACCTTCAGAGAGCCCCTGTAACACTATATTTTTCCAACTTATCCTCTTTGCTAATGTGAAGTGGGAGATGATGCCTCAGTAGCTTTTATTTGCATTTCTCTGATTATTAGTGATTTGGTATTTCTTAGAAGATTTCTGTATTTTATTCTTTGGAAACACTTTGCTCATATCTTTTTACTTCATGTATGATTGAGAAATGTATCAGTAGCATAGGTTTATATTAGTTCCCTAGCTACTTATTGCCAGAATTTTAGCAAAAAAATTATGAAGCAAAGATTTTTTTTGTTCCAATCTAGATCTTTTTTTTTTATTCTGATTGCATTGTCTTTTATGTGTCATTAGGTTAACGTAAGTTATGCAACTTGCTTGTGCCCAGCAGCCAAGACAATATCTAAGCTATGTCCTTGTAGTGGAAAATACACTGAATTTGGGGCCAGAGCACTAAGGTTCAAATACGAGCTCTACTACTAATTACCTATGTGATCTCAGGCAAGTGATTAGCTCTCCCTGGACCTTACTTACCCCATTTAAAATGAAGGATTGTACTCTGTCAATGGTTTTTTTTTAATCTTTGTCTTGACCCTGTTTCTGCTTCAGAATCCACTTAGATACTGCCTCTAACTCTTCAACTACATAACATATTCTCACTCACTTAAACCTACTCAACAAAAGGTTTTGACATGTTCAGAATAAAGACCTGCCTAGAAAAAAGGGGGAGAATAAAGGCAATATAGCCCAAATTTACAAAATTCCATCAAAACCAAGATTTAGTTCAATCAATTAAGTGTATTCAGACTGGTTTGACCATCATGGTCTTAACAATTTTGTTAACTATAAATGGAGAGAGAGTGTGCAAGTCAGGATAAATAAATCTTTGTGATAAATTCTTTAAAATTGGAATTCTATATGCATTGGTGTTTGTTTCTCTATCTCCTTGGATATCATATTGCAAAAATGTACTAGTTCTATTTGTTAAATAGCATTTGCTAATGGGATTAGAGGAGCATCTAAAATGAACACTGTATGAGCCTAGGAAGGGGCAGGAGAATTAAGTTGAAAGTTCGATTAAATTTTATCACCAAAAACAATGTTGTGTTTGGCTCAATAAGTAAGCACATGGGATGAGGGTAGGTGGGCTTTCTTTGAAAGATTGGATTTCACTTTCCTAATCAAAGCTGCATATCATACAAAAAGAACATTTTAAAAATGAGAGCAGTGATACTCATCTATAAAGTGGGCACATAGTAGTATAGTAGATATTTATAGTTATCCCTTCCATATCATGACTTTCCCCGTAGTGGTTCTGATATATCACGGGTCAGCACAAGGAATTAAATGGGATTTGGGGGGAGTTTTGTGGAAGCCACAGGTGCCACACAAAGGCCAGCAGATGACACAGAGCCTATGATCAAACACTTAACCCAATTTTTTACAATAAGGTACTGTAAACACCCCCATAAAAGAAAAAGAAAAAATCAGACCTTCTCTGGTACAAAGAGAGGGTAAAAAAATTTTATGCAAATTTTCCAAATCATGGGGGTGCCATACCTCTAAATTCTACAATGTGGAAGGGATAACTGTACTCTCCAAATCCCCTATCCAACAGCTTCTCTCCCCAAAAAAAACAAGGCTAAAAAGAACACTCCATTTTTCACTACCCCAAATAGATCCCTTCATTTGAAACTGAATACCTCCTACAGGGATCATTTAATACTCATAATCACTCATAAAAGAATAGCTTGAAATGTATTGACTTTGGACCCAGACATTCTAACTTTAGTACTAAGCCAAACCAGATTTTATATAGTCTATCTGGGTCTATCCATTTCAAGCAATCAGCAAAGAATCCCCTGGAGTCTTGTATTCTTAGCTCATTCAGCTCAGACTTCTACTTCATTCTTTATTCCTCTGTTCCTCCTTTTATTCCTTTTTCCTAATATGAGAACAAGAAAATTAGCCAATGATTGGAATTGAATGCAGTTGGGATAAGGAGCAGACATACTAAGCCTACGTCATATACAATCAATCAATTCAAAGAATATGAAGTGAAGCATATAAATTTGGTGCCCCATAGGAATAATATATCTGCTCTTCACAAATATCAAAAGCATCCAGTCATCCAGTCTACCTTTCCAACATATAGCTTTGCATGGCCTATGCTGTCCTCTTTTTCTGAAATAAATCAAAAGGTTTGATGGACAGACAGCAAGACTAACAGAGGAGATGTGGGTCCCAGTCTCACATTTGCCTCTCATATTATATGGACTTGTACAAACCACTTGATCTCAAAGCTCCAGTATCTGTATGTCTAAAAGAATAACACCTAGCCTACTTAGCTCTTCAGGTTGTCATAAGAAACAAACAAAAACAGAAAAAAAGCTTTGAAGAAGTGAAAATCTAAGAAATGTTGAATATGAAAAATTCAAAGAAATCCAGAACTTATGAACTTATATGTCTGAACTCTACAGAACAGAAGATGAGAACAACCATCAAAACAACTCATATTTTTATAGCACTTGAGTTTTTTAAATTCTTTCCTCATAATAAAATCCTGTGAGGTGAGAACCTGACAAATGGCCATCCAGCCTCTACTTGAAGGCTTTCAGTGGCAGGGAACTTGATACCTTCGAAGGCAACCCACTCCACTTGGGAACAGCATGGTGAGTAGACAACAGTTAAAGTTCTTTCTTACACATGACAAACCTATGAATATTTGCTATGTACCATTATCATGCCAGGAAATAATACTCAAATCATTTATATGTGAAATATATGTGCCCGTGTAAGATACTTGCGCCCACTTAGATTGTCTAAATGTATCGTGTGTGGCTCGTTGTATTCGTGGGTAGACGTGTCTAGATAAAATCTGCCCTGTTCCTCTCTAGGAATGCCTGTGATTTCTGCCTTTAAGGGAACAGAAGGGCTATGGCTGAGCACTTGGCCTTCCCTCATTTATCTCTAAGCGAGATATCAGACTATAATTATATTTACTTTCTCCTTGCCTTAAATATTGTTGATCTAAAGGTACAATAGGTTCAGAGCAAAATCTGCCTCCCTGGGTACTAGGCTTTAGCTTATACTAAGTTTAACTCTTTCCCGTGAAAGGGAAGTTACGCAAAAGATCATAACAGATAGCGAGTAACAAGTAAATTCATTTATCCAAGCCAAAAAAAAAAAAAAAACTAACTAAAACAAGCTGGAGACTTTCTACAGATTAGGTAAATTTAATTAATTTACCTAATTAAATTAGGTAAAAAGATTTACAGAAAGTTAAATAAGTGAATGAGCTCTTTACTGGAAGTTGCAGAACCAACTCTCCTTAAAGTTTTTCTCTTTCTTGCCGATGCTTTTCCCAAAGAGCGTATTGAACAACATTTGGCTATGTCACAAGAACTCTGTCCCTTACACAAGTGCTCAGCATCATAGCAATATTCTCCCCACCACTTAGGAGTCATATCTCTCTATATTTGACTTTGAAATCTATTGCAGAAAACTTCTACTAAACAACATGATGAATTGCAAAATTTCATTTACTGATCAGTTGTTTAGAACTAAGAAGACATTTTTTCAAGGAAACAATATCTTGTGGTCAAGATAGAAAGATGTGAATTGAAAGACTGAGTGATTAAGCTGACTCAAAAATGGTTAAATGACCTAATACAAAGAGGTATCACTGATAGTTCCATGTAACCTTAGAAAGAGGTCATAGGATCATGGATTTATAATGGCCAGGGATCATCTAGTCCGACCCCCTAATCTAACAGAGGAGGAAGCTGAGGCCCAATAGGTTACATGGCTTATCTAAGGTCATAGTAGTAAGTGGCACTGGCAGAATTGTAGCAGCAACCATACTGGCATACCCAGGATGGCTGCTAGCACAGGTTCTTAGATCTGCTTTACTAGGAAAGATAGCTGTTTAGGGGGTCAACAATATTTTTTAATTATATTCACTAGTCCAGGGGAAAAGTCAGCATCATGAACTTCAGAGAAAATACAAACAGAAAATACAAGCAGAGAAATAAAGACCAACAGATAGGGCTATGACTGCCTGGATCAAAGCAATATTGCTATACACTTCACATGCGTGCCTGAATGGAGAGAGCCTTTACAACTGAGCAGCCAGGGAGCTCCGAACCTATGGCCACTCAGATTCTCAACCAAGGAATCACAAGATCCTTCTCATAAGGGAGCCCCCAAAGCAAAATACCAACTCAGAGTATATATACATGTTTCAGAGCCAGAAGGCCTCACAACCCTCCTGACTCAGTGTCTAATTAGAAATTAGCAAAAGGGATGAAAGCCTTCCTACAAGCAAACTTCGCCTAAGCAAATTTCCTTAATGGGCTCCACCTGAGACCTATTAATGGACAGGGAAGATCTTATATCCTATTAACATTACAAAAATTCAAATCTAGGTGCTCGCTGTAAATCCATCCCCCTTTCTGAATGTGATCTCTATGAAAGGATCCAGGGATTTGTACTTGGTTTTGTGTATAATTATTTTAATCAATGACTTTGATAAAGTTGTAGGTGGCATGGATATCAAATTTGTAGATAATTAAAAGTTGAGACAAATAGTTCATATACTGGATGTGAAGTTCATGTCTCATAAGATCAATTGAAGGAAGAGGGAATTTTTTACCTGGAGAAGCCTCAGGGAAGACATGATAGCTATCTTCAAGTATTTGAAGAACAGTTAAATGGAAGAGGGTTTAATGGGTGTATAGATAAAGCACTAGACCTAGAGTCAGGAAGACTTAAGTTCGAATATAGCTTCATACACTTACCAACTATGTGACCCTTGGCAAGTCACTTAACTTCTTCCTGCCTCAGTGTTCTCATCTCTAAAATGGTGATAATAGTAGCATCTATCTTCCAGGGTTGTTATGAGGATCAAACGAGTAACCAAAAAGTACTACATAGATACTAGGGTTATTTTTTGTCTATTTGTCCCTAAGAGTGCAGAACCAGAAACACACTAGGGAACTGCATAGAGGAAAATATAGGTTGTATATAAGAAAAATTATCTTAACAATTACAATTAGAGCTACCCAAAAATAAAATAGGCTACCTCAGGAGGTAATGAGTTCTTCCTCATTGGAGGTCTTCTAGCAAAGTCTAGATGACCACTTATTCAATGGGTGCATTATAAGGAAAATTCTTTTTTGGGTATAGATTAAACATAGCTTCTGGGGTCCCCTCCAACCCTGAGATTTTGTGAATCTGTGATTGCCATATAGCAGTGGAAATGTGATTGAGGTTAGAAAACATTCATTCGTAATATGTGTTTTCTTCCAGAAGTATTCAATAGCATGAGAGTAGGACTGGAGAAGGGAGATGGCCAGAGTTTCCTAGCTTTGAGGTTGCCATAAATTGAACAGCTGATAAATGATTTGAGTTCAAGATTTCAAGAAGCAGAGGATAGTACATATCATATCTGAACTGATGAATGATAAGATCAGGCCTAAAAGGGCAAGACTGTGAGACCAGAGCAAGAATAATGACTGGGAGAATATGGAGGGATGGACTAGAGGTCAACATATGGACAAGAAATCATTTTAAGAGAAAGGAGTCAGAGGGAAAGACAGAGACGGGAGATAGTGATCAGGGCCTGAAACATCAGAGTTTGAGATCATAGAGATGAAACAGTTTAGAATAATGAGGTCTATAGCATGATCATCCCTATGGATGATGGAGTGGATGAGGAATTCATGACAATTGAGGACATTGATGAACTGGAAAAGCAGGGTGTTTAATAGGACAATAAGCAAATTTTGAAGTCCTCAAGGATAAGAACAGAATTTAGGGGAGAGAGAAATGTTGTGAGTCAAGGATTGAAGTCTTTGAGAAAGATTGAAGAGGGAACTAGAGGATTTTAGATGAAAGCAACAAGGATCTAGACAGGAAGATTAATAAGAATAAAGTGAATTTCAAAGGAGAGTAAGTTGTTGGATAAAAGTGACAGGGACAGTCACTATGTCAAGGGAGAGTGAGGAGTACACCAGTTCCTCTCCCTGGCCTGGTATGTTAGAGGATAGTGAGAGAAAGATCAGTCAGAACCATGGAGAGGATAGCCAGGAATAAATTCTGGGGGAAAAAAATTGAGAGTCCTTGAGCACCAGAAGATGGAAAAGAATATGAGGGAAAGATGTAGGATGAAGAATTTATTAATAGTATTACTGTCTGGCAAAAAATTGGAAAACAAGTGGATGCCCGTCAATTGGGGAATGGCTGAACAAGTTGTGGTATACGAATGTGATGGAATACTCCTGTGCTATAAGAAATGAGGAGCAGACAGACTTCATAATAACCTGGAGAGACTTGTATAAACTGATGCTGAGCGAGAAGAGCAGAACCAGGAAAAATTTGTAAACAATCACAGACACAATGCATGTGTGACGACTAACTTCAATAGACTGGGCTCCTCTCAGCAATACAAGGTTATAAGACAACTCCAAAAGACCCATGATTGAAGGAAATATCCACATCCAGAGAAGGAGATGTGGAGTCTGAGTGCAGATTAAAACTACTTGCTCTGTTTTTTCTTCTTTTGTTTTGTTTCCTCTTTCCCACTGATCATTCCATCAGTTACAATCCTTCTTTACAACCTAATGATTAATGGGAAGATATTTGTAGATCCTATATCTGAGTGCATGCCTCCATGATGGAGGGAGGGGGGAGATGGAGAGGAGAAAATCTGAAACTCAAGGGACTGTGGAACTGAATGTTGTAAACTAAAAGTAAATAAACCAATTTATTATTTAAAAAAACAAACACAAAAAATAGTATTGCCATCTTTTATACAGTACTTAAGGTTTGCAAAGGGCTTTGCATTCATCATTTCAGTTGAGTGTCACAACAAACAAGTAAGGTAGGGAATGATTATCATTATCCCCATTTTACAGGTGAGAAAACTGAGGCTTAATGAAATAAAATGCGTTGTCCATGGTCACAGAGCTAGCAGGTTATCAGAGGCAGGATTTGGGCCCAGGTCTTCCAAGTTCTGAAACCATCAGTCAATCTACTATGACACAGTACCATTCCTAAGAATTCACAACCACAGAAGACCCAATGGAAGAAGAAGATATAGAAGTTTAGGAACTAAGGAAAGATAGGGCTAAGCAGGATAGAGATGAAAAATCAGAGAGAGATACAAAAAGAGAGAGAGGAAGGAAGGAAGGAACAAAATCTCCCTCCCCCACTTCTCAGAACTTCTAGCTCTCTTCAAGAAGCCTATCCTGATTCTCTCGGTTGTCACTGCCCTCTCCCCCTTTCCTCTGATGAAATCATTTGACATATATCAGACAATTTCATATGTGTGTGTATGTGTGTGTGTGTGTGTGTGTGTGTGTGTGTGTACACACACACATTTTTGAAAAGCAGTTTGGTCTATGTAGATAGAGCTTCAGAATTAGGAAAACCTGAGGTCAAGACCCTCCTCTGACAGTACCAGCTATGTGACCCTGAACAAGTCATATATAACCTCTAAGTATCCCCTTGTGTAATTTAGAAAATGAATGGGTTTAATCAATCTTTCCTCCCTAAAGGTGGTGAATACCTGAGGGGCTAGGAGGACCAAGTGTCCAAGATTTTCCAACATCCTGATTTCAAGAAAATAAAATATGCATTTAAAAGGTTCTGCAAAAGGAAAGTCTTTAGTCAGACCACTTTGTTAAAGGATCAAAGGTTGAGATCTGGAATGGACTTTAGAACCACTTTTTAGAAATAAGAAAACTGCAGCCCAGGGAGATGACCCAGCCAAGGTTCTAAAACAAACAGAGCTAGTATTGGCATTCAGGGGCTTTGACTTCTAATATAGTTCTCTTTTTCCACTGTTCTACAAGGTCTCCCTACTTTCATCTTTAATTGATAAAACAGTTACCATAAGTATGGCTGACAGGAATGGGAATCTATGAACAATGAGTAATTTGAAAGCAAAATTTTGGTTACAATAAAGGAAAGTGCAAGTACTGGGAGTCACAGTAAGGGAAACTTGAGCAAAATAAAGGAACATGGACTAGGGCAAAAATCATATGAGAGCAGATAGAAAATAAAAGAACATAATAGTGTTATCTATAAAATTATTTTTAAGAGTATATTTGATTTAGAAAATGAGACCCCTGACAGCTTGTGAGTTTCTGAGACACAGGGTCAAAATGATGGTTATGAAAAGCAACTTAGCTACAATGCTTATATAGCACCCTCTTAGACGACTCCCCTTTTTACTCAAAGGTTCTAGAAGTAATTCTATAGAGCATACCCCTGAACCCCCAATGATATACCTTCCATTAACAATTAGCTAGTAAACACAATTAGCTCTTAGGAAAGGTATTTACTAAGATCACGTGCTAAAGAAAAAAAAAATCAAAGACTCCCTCCTTAAAACTGTTACACACTATGCCATAAATACACATAGCATCCATGGGAAGAGTGGGCTCAAACTTAGAGCATAAAGGTAGTGAGGCACAGTGTCTGGGGGAAAAGATATTATAGACACAAGTCAGCCCCTGGTAGGAAATGGTATTGTTTCAGTTAGTTGCTCAAATGCTTTTTTTCATATGCAAATGAGCTATTCAAATCATCATACCCTTTATGAAGGGCAAGTTTTAAATCTTCTGAGATATAAAATGAAAATGATTTGCTCATTTATGAAAGTTCACCTTCCACAAGGTATAAATGCAATTATGACTTTACACCTAATTTTCTTTGTTCTTTCCCCCTAAAGACCTATAAACTTACTGGAGCCTGAAAAGGTCACAACTTTAGCCTTTGAACATGTGGAAAGGAAAGAAGATAAAGTTTCAGAAGTCATAAGTTGCCTAGGTGGGTATCCATCAGAATCAACACAAGAATTATGGATTTAGGAGTAAGGAATAGAGGGAAATTCAAAGGAAGTTCCTGGACTTGGCAAAGGACTATGTCAGAGACAAAAGAAGATGACATCATGGAATTTGTTACAGTACCATACCAGGTGTGACATTTTTAGCAAAAGAAAAGAAGTTAAATTATAGAGGAGAAGCTCGTTACTATTGAAAATGGACGGCAGAGTGATTGTTCCAAAAAACGAATAGAAAGGAAATTAAATTATCTCCTCTTACCACCAAATTTAAACATAAAATGAAGAGAAAAATCTGTTCCTACCTCCTCATCACCAATAAATCAATAAATGAACAAAATTGCTATCTTTGAATATGATGCTCTAAGCAATACGTCTCCTACCCATAAACTCTCCCTAACTTTATCCAATTATTTTTTGTTTGAGAATGCTGAATACAGACAATCTCATCACTTTCAACTGGAGATTCTCCAAAAACAAAAATACCAGAAGCTGACACAATTCATTTTGACTAACCTATGATCATTTTCTTTTAACTCATTTTTCAGCAAATTCGAATCCCTGCTTCTGAAATGAGCCATTTTCTAGTTACTTGGCTTACTGATGCTCTCCACCCGGAGCTGACTCCTTTTGTGTGTGCATCATTCAACAACTATAGTGTAAACTCAATGAAGAATGAATCATAGTCACATGGGCAACAAGCTGAAGCACCAGACATTTCCTCTGATTCTTCTCAAACCTCTCCAAAACAGAAATTATACACCAAAGATAAAGCAATTTCATCTATCTCAATTCGTGACCCACAGTTTAAGAAGTGCCGAAGGGGTTGCAAGTGGCAAAAGTTTAAGAAGCCCTGGTCTAGGACATCCAGAATCCAAAAGGAAGTTAAAAAAAAAAAACCAACCAAGAATCTGATCCTGAGCTCTGTCAGCACCCTTCCCCCACTTCTCAGACTACTGGCAATGAAATTGCTCTAGCAAAGGCAAGAACCCAACATAGGCTCACAACAAAGCCCACCTCCATGGTCCTCACTCCTTCTTTGCAGTGCCATGGAGACCTGGCTTCAGGCTGTAGAAGTTTGACCAAGCCATGATAGACAAGACAGCCCAGCCACGGCACTTCAGGAACAAAAGCTTGTTGGGGGCCCACAAACCACAGCAGCAGTGCAGCAAAGCTCTGAAATGTCACAGTGCAAGGTTGGAGAATTCTATAGCAACAGTATGAGCCATCAGGGCCAGGGCCAGGGCCAGGGCAGACAATCTGTTGGCTCCAGCATGGAAAAGCTTTGAACTGCCAGTGCCAGGACACAGAACTGAGCAACAGGGGGAGTGGGACAAGACACCATGAGGGGTAAGGAGAGAGAGGTACAATGCTCCACAAAGCCTGAGGGAAGAGCACAGCATCAAGCTGGGACCAGTTCTGACCACCAAAAAGTCATTTGTGTCAGAGACCTAGGCTGATGAATGGTGAGCTGCCCAGAGCAAGAAGAGGCTGAGATGCTGTGAGATCCATCCCTGAAGGAAATCACCACCAGAGAGGATAGACTCAGACTAAGAAAGTGAATAGGAGAAAATCAGAGGGGAAAAAAGAACTGAAATTGCCAAATTTCTCAGGAGGAAGGAAACTCAAAGACCTTGGAAATACGCAGATAAATCAACAGGGAAAATATTAGCAGCAGAATAGATATGTCCTCCATATGTAATAAACAAGTTTAGTCATCTATGAATAAATGCTGAAAAAGGGGGGAAGGGAAAAAGTATGAGACAGAAGATTTTGTGGAATGAAAGGAAAACAGGGAACCCCAACACATTGTTCCTAAGTGATTCAAAAGAGAGGTAAGAATTATGAGAACAGGATTTTTGTCCTGCACAGCAAAAATAACAAGCAGAATAGAAAAACTTGAATTTGCCACGCCAAGTCTCACCAAAGAATTTAGAGAAGAACAAAATTAGTAATATAACACTACAGAAGCAAAACAAACAAAAAAAAAACACTACAGAAGTAGAAGAAAAGTAAAAAAAAAAATTAAAAGAAACTATGATTCTATGCAAGCAAAATTTACAGATCTAGAAGACAAAATGCATAAAGACAACCTAAAAATCACAGGTCTCTCAAAAGAAAACTGCAGGACAAAAAAACCTCAACACCATAATGCAGTAAATAATAGAAAAGAACTGCGCAGAACTTCTGAACATAGAAAATGAAATACCAGTTGAAAGAATTCACAAATCACCTCAAGAAAAAAACCCAAGAATGCAAACTCCAAGATACATAATGGTTAAATTTTAATTCAGAAATAAGTTCTGCAAATCATTAGGAGAAAGACTTTCAAACACAAAGGAAAAGAAATTCATATAATGCAAAACTATCCTGTGCTGAAATTGTAGGAGGGATTGGAATAACGTATTATGAGGAGCAATGAAGCTCAGAAGCAGCCCAGGATGATACATTCCACAACTCTAATCTTAACCATACATGAAAAAGATGAACGTGCAATGATAAAGAGATATTTGAAACATTTTTAGAAAGAAATCCAGAACTAAAGAAATATTTGCTTTTTTAACACCCCAAACAAGAGAATTACAGGAGTAATGAATAAACACAGCAGCCAAGGACAGCAAGAGCAGACAACTGAGTGACAATGGAGAGACCAATAAGAAACTCTTTTCTAAATTTTCTGAAATAGACAGGAGGTGGAACTACATTCTAATATGAAAAGGTACATGAAGGTGTGAGTAAAGAAGGAAAGCAGGGGAACAGAGAGGAATATGTGGTATACCAAGGTCAAATCAACAGCTACCAATGAGGTGAAAGTGAATCCTGTGGTCTCAGAAAGAGAAGAGACTACAGAGGAATAAGTGAGGAGAGTGGGTTGGAAGGATTGTAAAGGGGGAGAGGGAAGGAAAGAGACCTTACTTTGGTAGGGGGAGTAGGTTCCACTGCTGAATGCTCTTAACAGTGAGGAAAGAAGGTCTGTGAATGGTGATGAGGACTTTATTCTGGGTACAACTTGGGAGTTTTGATATTTGAAAAGTCTACTTGTCCTACTTCAAGAGAGGAAGAGTTGAAACTCCCGAGGGCAACTGGCACCTGGGGTTGCAGGAGACCATGGACCAAGGGAGAAAATGTTGAGGTAAATGGGGGAAAACCAGGGAAGAATACAAATCAGAGTACAGATCAATATAGATCATTCCTGCAAAATCAGGAGTGTGGTAGGGGAAGGGACCTACCATAAGGCCATGTTCTCTCTGACATCTGTAATAACTGCCATTGTTCTGGAAGTGAGAATGAAAAAGGAGAATCCCCTAGGCAAGTACTATGAAGTACTATATGAAGCAAGTACTATAAGCAGAAACTGCCTAACTGGGAGAGCCTAGAATGGATAAACAGTCTAGATGGGAGAGCCTGAACTGGATACCTTGGAAGCTTTGGTTATATGTAAAGTACAGAGAAAAGACAGAGATTGGTAATTATAGGGTTCACAAATCAGAGAATGAGGGTATACAGTAAATGTAAAGAGAGGATGAGTAATGAAGAAAATGATTTTTTTAAAAACCTTTTTGGAAGGGGCTCAAAAATGAAATTTTAGAAAACTAATGAACAAGACTAGTTGAGAGGGAAGAGAGGAAGTCATTTAGTCATCTGCTTGACTAAATGAGAGGGGAAAATGGAGGAAGAATTATGAATCCAGATAAAAACAAGGAGAAAACGGGACTAATAAGCAAAACCCCAAAGGGAAAAGGGTCAGAAACAAGAGAAGGTGATCAAAGGTGAGGTGAAGAGAACCAATAAAAATAGGGCCACCTCAAAGAAAAAAATTGATGTAAAGTAACTGAAGGAATACAAAACTGTGTTCACAGCAGAAGAGAGAAAAAGATAATCATAACTTTTAAAATATCAAAGATGTATAGAGGAAAATATAAGCCTAACTCAAACTTTAAATGTGAATGGATTAAACAGTCCAATAAAATGAAAAAGAGTGACAAATTAATTAAGAAAACAAAATCCTACAATCTGTGGCTTACAAGAAACATATATTGAAAACAAAGACATATACAAAATAAAATTGAGGGGATGGGGAAAAAAATATTTACTATGCATCAACTGAAACCAAAAAAGCAGGAGTTGCAATCATGCTATCTGACAAAACAAAAACAAATATTCAAAAAATAAAAAAGGGTAAACAAGGAAATTGTATTATGCTGAAAGGAGCTATAAACAACAAACTAATATCAGTAATAAACATATGCTCCAATATCTTAGCATGGAAATTAATTTTAAAAAGTTATCAGAGGTATGGGAAGACATAGACAATACCACAATAGTGACAGGAGACTACAATATCCTTCTATCAGTTTTGGATAAGTCTAACAAAAAGATAAACAAAAGGGAAAATATGGAACTGACTAAATTGCTAGAGAAACTAGAGTTAAAAGACTTATGGCTTCTAATTGAGATAGTAAAAAAATATACATATTTCCCAAAACCAAATGAAACATTTACAAAAATTGACCATGTTCTTGGTACAGAGAAATTATAAACAAATGTAAAAATAAAGAAACGGTTTATGCATCCATTGTAGACCATAACACAATAAAAATAGTAATTTGTTCAGGGACCATAAAAAAAGAGACAGATCAAAATGGAAGCTTAACAACAAAATCCTAAATAATGAGTAAGTCAAAAAATAAGCTATAGAAAGAATTAATACAGAAAAGAAAATAATAATGATAAGAACAATTTGCCCAAATTTCTGGGATACAACTAAAGCAGTCCTCAGTAGATTTTTATCTATTGGGGAATAATTAAACACATTGTTGTACATGAACTAATGGAATATTACTGTGTTGCAAAAAAAAATGATGTTATCTAATGAATACAGAAAGGCATGAAAAGATTGAAGTGGATTGATACAGAGTGAAAGAAGCAGAGCCAAGAAAACAATATACAGAGTAACTACAACAATCTAAATGGAAAAAATAACTTTACACTAGAGAATAAAAAGCATATTAACAAAATTATAGAAATCAATCAGGACTCAAATGAAGAGCCATAAGAAGAATGGCAAACCCAGTCCTTTGCGGAGGGAGAAGGACTACAAGTGTTAACCATTGCACATGTTTTCAATATATTGATCACTTGGGCTGATTTATTTTTCCTCTCTGGGATGGCATTTGGTAAGGGGGAGAAGGAGAGATTCTTGGGATAACTATGATGATATAAGAAACAGGAAAGTAATTAAAACTTATTTTTTAAAAAAGAGGAATGAATCATGAAGAAAGCTTAGATTCCTGATCCCATACAAGCAAGGCAAACTGGCATATTCCCACACATCTACCCCTTAAAGAAATCTGACTAAAACTAAATGAAGGGAAACTAGATAGTGCAGTGGATAAAATGGTGGGCCTGGAATCCTCTTCCTGAGTTCAAATCTGGCCTCAGCCACTTGCTAGCTGTGTAATCTTGGACAAGTCCTTAACTCTGTTTGCCTCAGTTTCCTCATTTGTAAAATGAGCTGAAAAAGGAAATGGCAAACAGTATCTCTGCCAAGAAAATCCCAAATGGGGTCACAAAGAGTTGGTAACTGGGGTGACTAGGTGACACAGTGAATAGAGCACCAGCTCTGGAGTCAGGAGGACCTGAGTACAAATCCAGCCTCAGACACTTAACACAAAACTAGCCGTGTGACCTTGGGCAAGTCACTTAACCCCAACTGCCTTTCCTTCCCCCCTCAAAAAGAAAAAAAGAGTTGGACCCAACTGAAACGTGAAAACTTCACTCTCTAATGGAGATAAGATGCTAGTCCCTTCCCTGTTCATTGCCGTTTTAGATATATTTAAGTATGATTGGAAGCCTGGGTTTCTTGAAGGTAATCTGACTACAACACAGTTGAAACAAATCCAGATATTCCTAGCCTTATCAAGTAGCAAAACATATATGGAGATGTTATCTTTAATTATTTGACAAAAATGAACCTGGAAGCTAGGTGGTCATGCAATGGACAGAGCAGTGGGTCAGAGTTAGGAAGACCTGAGTTCAAATCCAACCTCAGACATTTACTATTAGTTGTGTGACCCTGAGGCGAGTCATTTGATCTCTGTCTGCTGCAGTTTCCACAACTATAAAATGGGATAGAAATAGTACCCACCTCTCAGAATTGTTGTGAAGATTAAACGAGATATTTGTGAAGCACTTAGAAGGTGAGATAGATAGGTAGGTAGATGGATGGATGGATAGAGATTTGTCTCTTCTTATCTCCATTGTAGCAGTAGTAGTAATAGTAGTAGTCTGTCAATTAATACATGGGTTATACTAAAACCTGAGTCTCTTGATTTTGTGCTATCTCTACTTGCATTCATTGCCTCTATATTGAGGCCGCAGTTTAAGTACAGCACCAAGCACCCAGTAGGTGCTCAATGTCTTTTGATTAAAGAGTGAGAGCTTGAGCATTGGCCATGAATCTACCCACTTCTGAAAGAGATTTCCAAGTTTCCCTGAGATACCAAAATAAATGTCCTTTGCAGGACTTTTGGGATATATACAAGTCATTTAGTCCATTTAAATTCAACTTCTTTCTTTATTCCTCCTACCTCTTCTAGTGTCCCTCATTCACTCTTCCCTGCCCTTTCATTATGGTCATGGAAACCATATATTTCTGACAATCTGAGAAATGAAGATTTATCTTGGTTGAGGAGAAACTAGAATCTTGAGTTTGTTTCAGAAGGAAAAAGCTTCTGATTCAATTCCTGAGCTTTACCTAGGCCCCACACAAACATATAGGGAAAAAGGACAAACCTATTAGCCCGTTTAATGAAGAAGGAGGCTTTTTATAGTTATCTGTTCTGTTAACTTGCTTTTTATTCATTGAACATGTGGAGCAGAATGACTTGGTTCTGCCTCCTGGCTGATCTCTCATGAGAGTCCAGGCTTGGTTTCTAATAGTCACTTCCTTGGAAATTAGTTGGAGAAGGGGAGAATAAGAATTGCTTATCTCTATCTCTTAGTACCTTCATGATTATTTAAAATGTAATTACATCTGTCCTTTAGTAAGAACAATTTAAATTCTTAAAGTGTTTTAAATATATATTATATATACATATATATTTGCGTGTGTCTATATATACAGACATACACAAATAATAGATGTGTCTGTATATGAATGCATAGCTACAGCGAAGTGGCAACATGGATAGTGTCAGGCTGCAGTCAGGAACCTTCATCCTCCTGAACCTCAGACACATACTAGCTGTGTAACCTTGGGCAAGTCATTTAATCCTGCTTGCCTCAGTTTTCTTATGTGTAAAATGAGCTAGAGAAGGAAATGGCAAACCACTCCAACATCTTTGCCAAGAAAATCCCAAATAGGGTTACAAAGAGTCAGATATGACTGAAATAACAGAACAGGTAATTCTATAAATACACATATGTGTATATATGTATATGTGTGTATATATACATATGTGTGTATACATACATGTGTGAGTATACATGAGAAGCAGCAAGGCATTGTGGGGCTGGTCTTAGAGCTAAGAACTGGGTTTCAGTCCCATCTCTGACATATACTGTCTATGTGATGCTGGACAAGTCATAATTGTTCAGGACTCTAGGAAACATTCTAAGACTAAAAGTTACAGAGAAGGTGACAACCTGCATTGATAATGTGATTTTTCTCATCCAGTAGTTCCTAACACCAATTAAATCACAGGTCCAACCCCTGTCTTCTGGCTTCTGTGTGTGTATAAGCAAGGACAGAGATTTCAGATATATTCATACATACCACATGTAGACACATATAGTTATAAATGCTTCACTTCTCTGACCTCTGGGACACTGATGTTTTATAGTGCATTAAAATATGCTGGCAGGTTTGAGAACTCTTCATAAATCAAATCAGAGAATAAAGCATTTTCAGTCTTTGCTTTGCAAAAATGAATAAAGTCAGTGCTTGGAGTGGAGATGGGAAGAGAATATGAGAGTATGAGGGATTTCCAACTGACGCACAGGAACGGACATGAGTGCTCTGAGTCAGGAGGGTGGGAGAGGCCAGGAGATGGTCTAATGAGATTGGCTCTGGCCAGTTTCAGAGAGCACCAGATTTACCCTGGCCAATCTGAAAGTACTGGAATTTAATGCCATGCTCCTTTTCTCTGTTCCCTTCCCAGCCATTATGAGTTAGACTCACACCCCAGAGCCCCCACCCCTCCTGTCATCAGTGATTTGTTGGTTGACGTAGTATACAAGAAACATTTCTCTCAGCAGGAGATGAATCTGCTCTTTCTTTCTCTTGACTATGGAGCCCAGTGAGTCCTGAAATCAGACTGTTTGTCAAGAATGCTGTAACCACACTCTCTTATGATAGTACCAAACTAGGTGGGGCAACTGTCTGCTTAGCTGCTCCAACTAGGCTGATGGAGAAAGCTGACCATATGGAGATTTATAAGCTTGGACCTAACAGTCTGCCAACACACAAGCTGGAATCACTCAAAAAATGTTTATTAGAAGTCTCTGTCTCTCTGTCTCTATCTCTGTCTGTCTCTTACTCTCTCTCTATCTCTCTATGTCTTTCTCTCTCTTTATCCTTCTCTGTTCCAAACATTGCACTGGCCTCAATTTTCTTTCCTTAAAATCCTGACCTTGCAGTTGACCAGTTCAGGCCTTGACAAATTCCAGCCTTAGTTTAATTCTGCCACTCTGTCATTGTGCCTAAAAAGGGAATATCAATCTACTTCTCTCTGTCTCCACTCACTATGCCTATAATTTTACAACCTTCCCTAATAACCACTGCCCAATATGTTTTATCTCCCCTTTTTACAATGTAAGGTTTTTTAGGACAGCCACTGCCCTTGCTTTAGTATTTTTATACCCAGTATTTAGAACAGTGCTTGGCACCACTTAGCACATTATATCCATCCATTCATCCATCCATCCATGCATCCAGCCATTCATTCATTCACTCACTATATGGTCCCCAGAGAAAAGATGAGAAAATATACCTCCCCTCTGACCATCGTAGAAGTGGGAGACCATCCACTCAGTCTCTGTATTTTGAAGACTTTTTGTTCAATAGCAATTGGAGCCTAGAAAGTACTCCTTCATCAACTCAACCTCAGAGAAACCTTAGTTTCCTTTAATTTTCTGTTGAAGTACCCTTTCCTTTAGGAAATTTGTCCTGATCACCCCTTCCCAACCATTTCTAGTGTCTTCTCCCCTGGAAATCATTTGTATATATTTTCTACTTAGTGTTCTATGTTTCCCAGGTGATAAATGGTCAAAGGATATGAACAGGAAGTTCTCAAAGGAAGATATACAATCTATAGCTCCACACTGGAGCCAAAAATGCTCCAAATTTCTGATAACTAGATATATAAACATTACAGCAATGCTGAAGTCCTACCTCATACCCACCAGATCAACAAAAATGGCCAAAAAAGGGAAAATACAAATGTTAGAAACATTACAGAAAAAAACAAATACATTGATGCACTGTTGACTGAGCTATGAAATCGTCCAGTCATTCTGAAAAGCAGCTTGAGAGTGCTACCTCTACTAGGTCTATATACCAAAGAGATGAAAGGAAGAGGAAAAGGACCCATAGATACAAAGATATTTATAGCTGCTCCTTTTCTAGGGGCAAAGAACTAGAAACTAAAGAGGGGTTCATTGATTAGGTAGTGATTGAACAAATTATGGTATATAAATGTAATACAAGAACATTGTGCTATGAAAAATGACCACTTTCAGAGAAACCTGGGAAGCTTTGTATGAACTGATGATGGCAAGTAAAGGAAGCAGAAGTAGGAAAATAATTTATACAAGAACAACAACGTTATAAGGACAAACAACTTTGAGAGACTTAAGAACTCTGAGCAATGCAATGATCAACCACAACTCCAGAGGATAGATGATAAAGCAACATTAATCATTTTCCAACAAAAAGGTGATAACTTAAAATACAGAATGAGACACATGTTTATAAGTGGGGATGGAAGGAAAAATCAAATGCTTGTTAACTGAAAAACAAAATGAAAAAATCTGTATAGAGGATACACCACCCAATAGTGTACAAGTTCCTTGAGGGTAGGAACCTTTTCATTTTTGTTTCTATATCCACAACTGGAAGCACAGTGTGGCACAAAGTAGTCGCTTAATAAATGTTTGCTGAATTGAATTGTTGACTACACCTTCAAAAGTTAGTCCTGGTTTCATCATCCTGCTTTTGGCCCTAAAAGTAGTAGGTTACGCCACAAAAATTAATCATCTATTTATTTTTTCTAGGGTAGAGAACCGAGTCTGTGTCTTGTTAAAGACAGACAGCAAACAAAATCAGTGCTTGCTGAAAATTGAAAAGGGAGGGGTCTACAGGCTAAGGAAAATCAGGACACGTACCTACAGGACCAGTCACCGCAGGAGCTGGCAAGAAAGTAAGAAGGCAACAATTAACTTTGAGAATTCACATTGAGACATTACACATTTTTTCCCTAACTAATATGAATTCAAAGAAAAGCAAATACTTACTTATTTGCTGTTTCCTTTGTGTAAGCCAATTTCTAGGGAAAACATGAGAAAATATATATTAAGTTGTGAAGACACGAGGCAACAATGCATAACAAATTTTATTGGCTGAGACTCTTTTTTTTCTTTAATTTTTTTTTTTAGCTTTTTTGGAGGGGGAAGGGCAGGGCAATTGGGGTTAAGTGACTTGCCCAAGGTCACATAGCCAGTAAGTGTTAAGTGTCTGAGGCCAGATTTGAACTCAGGTCCTCCTGACTCCAGGGCCCCTGCTCTATTCACTGCACCACCTAGCTGCCCTTGAGACTCTTTTTCTTAACAATGCAACATATGTGTAATTATCCATTCAGACTTGACTGGTTGGATATTGTATAGAGGCCATTAACATATCCCGTTCCTATATGAGTATTCCTATATGTTCCTATATCCTACATGAAACTCTGTTTTGTTAACACAAACCACATAGCTAACCTTACAAGATGATCTCCAGAGGTGTGCCATTGGCGAAGAGGGTAACTAGGTGACTACCCAGTGCTGTTCTCTTTATGACCGCTTCTGGGGAAAAACAAAATCTCTCAAAGAGTATATTTTTGTGTAGATTATCTTGTTAACCCTCTTCTATTAGATTGTAACAGTGCCTTGAAAGCAGTAGGTGCTCAATAAATCAATTGTTGTTGTTCAGTCATTGAGTTGTGACTTCGTGATCCCATGGATCATAGCACACCAATGGGGTCCATAGTGCTTTCTTGGCAAAGACACAGGAGTGCTTTGCCATTTCCTTCTCCAATGGATTAAGGCAAACAGAGGTTAAGTGACTTGCCCAGGGTCATACAGCTAGTAAGTGTCTGAAGACACATTTGAACTCAAGTCTTCCTGGTTTAAGACTCCAAGTCCAGCATTCTGTTTACTGATCTGCCTGGCTGTGTCCTATTAAATCAGTAGAATGAATCGGTTTTCTTCAACCTCCACTTTTTTTTTCTTTTTCTTATGTACTAAACATAGGGATGAAAACTTCCTGTAGATATAACTCATTCTCAATGGGTTTGTAGAAACACAACTTTTACAGCTGGACAGCAGCCGTTAGATATTATCTAGTTACTTTGTCAGTTACAGTCTCTAAATATTTGTATTATATTACATTCATCTTACATACTTTATGTTTAATAGTTTTTGGGACACTGTAATCTCTTACATTTTAAAAATTTTGCTTAATTCTAATAATTTAAGCTGATTTGACTGTTGGTTCTCATATGGCATCATAAAGTGAAGAGAATATTGGATCTGAGTCTTAGCTCTGACATATGCTAGCTCTATGACCTTGGGTAGGTCATTTAAGTTAGGTGAGCCTCAGTTTCTTCTACTGTAAAATAAGAATAATAAAGATAAATACCCAACCTATCTCAGGATGTTATGGGGTAAATGTATAATAAATCTTACAGAACTATAAATGTAAGTTATTACTATTATTGCTTAGCTCATAAGGTTGTTATAACTAAAAAATATTTGTAAACCATAAAGTCTTATATAAAGGGGTTTTTGTTGATATTTAGACAAATTGATTTGGTTAGGTTTTTATAGACTACATTGCTTCTAATATTTGATTATAGGTTATGATGTCTTATTGTGCTTATGCCCTAAGCTTTTAAAATCAATTCAACACCTATCAAAGGTCTACTCTGTGTGAGGCAAAGAGCACAGTTCAAAGCCACATGACAAACAAGAAAACTAGATATAAAAACAATCCAAGTAATCCACTTCTTATTCACGTGAGGAATAATTCTGATGGAGTTCATTATTAAATGGCCAAAAGACTTTAACTTCAAATCTCTGGAAGAGATATTTAGAATATTCTACCCCCAGTTAGATATACCAAGTATCATACACCAAACAACATCTTCATTTCATTATAAATGGATTATAAACTTATTGCCCATAAAAAAAATGTATACCTTATGTGGGCCAGCATTTTTAGCATAAGAGCTCATTTAAAATTTCATTGTCTTTATCTTAATCTGGGGTCTAGAGACCCACATTTCCATAGATGGATTTCAAAGGGTTCAGGAAATTTAAAAAATTATTTTGATAACTATTTCAACATCATTTATTTCTTTTGTAATCCTGTATATTTTATTTTATGCATTTAAGAATATTACTCTGGGAAAGGATTTGTAGATTTCACCAGACTGACAAAAGAGCCCATGACACACACACAAAAAGGTTAAGAATCTCTATGTTTATAGAATGATATCAATCTTTTAGAATGGTTTAAATGAGTGCCCTGGAACCCATAATGAGAAATAAACATGTTTAGAAAAAAATATCTCAGGAACAAACAATATTGATTACACTGTAAACATTTCTATTTCCCAAATAAAAATGCCTGCCTTGAGCTGCCTTCATTCTACTTGGAGGGGAATGGAGGGAGCTAAATAAATAGATGCATATAAGTAAATAAGCCACTCCAGTATCTTTGCCAAGAAAACCCCAAATGGGGTCACAAAGAGTCAGATATGACTGAAACAAATGAACAACTAAAAGTATATAAAAGATCATTTGAAGAGAGACAAAGCATTAAAAACTGAGGAAGCTTCACAGGAATTCTGGAAGATGACAAGAAGAGAGTGCATTCCAGGCAATGAAGGACAGCTTATGCAAATGCATGGAGGCTGTAGATGAAATGCTGGGTTCAGAGGACAACTGGCAATTCACTTTGTCTAGATCTAGAACATAGTGTACATGGAGAGCAATGATGTGAAGTAAGCCTAAAAAAGATAGATTGGACCTAGATTGTGGAAGGCCTAAAATGAGTGTTTACTTTATCTTAGATACAATAGCGAGCCATTAATGGCTTTTGATCTGTAGGGATGTCATGGACAGACCAGTGATTTAGGAAGATACGTTGCACTGCATGCAATATGTGGAATGTAGAGAAGAGAGACTAGAGACAAGAAGACCACTTAGAAGGGAATCACAGTAATACAAGAGAAAGTTAATTAGTAACTCTGCAAATAGAGAAAAGGGGATAGTTAAGAAAAGGAGATATGTTATCATGGTAGAAGTGAAAAAATTTATCAAATAAGTCATTTAGAGGGAGAGAAAGGGAACAAAAGTCAAGAAAGACTCATTATGAACCTGAGTTATTAAAAGGATAGTAGTGTCTTTAACAAAAACAGAAGTTTGGAAGAGCTGTTTTAGGGGAAGATCAAATTCCATTTTGGATATGTTAGACTTGAAATGCCATTGAGATAGCCAGGTAAAGATAGAGAATAGATAATTGTCATTGTCACGAGTTTATAGAACTAGACTCAGAATATTTGAGCTAGAAGGGACCATAGAAATCATCAAATCCAACTTCCTCATTTTAACCTTTCTACAGAATCAAGGCAAAAAAGAAAAATCCAGCAATTAGGAAGTCCTTTAGAAAAATAATCTAACAAAGACTTTTAGGAAGTTTCCTATAAATGGTCAATTTCATAAAATGTATTCTATAAATGTTATGTATAGTATAAAGGAAAATGCGTATTATAGCTTGTGCATCCTGGAATGCAATCTTCCCAATCATATGAAGTCTTCCCAGTGTTTCACACCAAGGTCTTATTTTAGAAGCAACACTAGTTAATTAACTAATATTTACTGAAACATGATGAGGCTGACAGTGCAAGAGGTGTTGATGATATTCAAAAATAGGTTTACTTTTGCGCTTGATGTTCATGGAGTAGTTAATGTTAACGTTTGAGATCCTATCTTCCAAACTTGTAAAATACACTTCAAATTATGTAAACGTGCTTTGTTTTGTTGTAAAATAACCAAAATATGTTTGCAAAATGGCCTGAAAAATGGTCCCCAGCATTTGAAATTTGTCATTTTACCATTGCCAGCCTGCCCTCCTCTTAGTAAATACAAATTATTTGGGGATAAGGAGAGTCTAGATCTGTGTTTTCATTGATTTTGGGCAATGATCTCCAATGATTGTGTACCAATATCAGTAAAAAAACAAAATAAAACTTTGAGCATATATTCCCCAAACATATATTTATATGTAAACTATATATAGTACAGGTAATATAATAGCTAGGAATAACAATAATAATAAGCATTTACATAATGCTTTGAGGTTTGAGGTTTAAATCTCAATTTATCCTCACAACAACCTCACAAGGTGGGCACCATTATTACCTCCTTTTTACATATGAGGAAAATAAAACTAAGAGACGCTCAATAACTTGCCCAGAATCCCACCGCTAATAAGTATTTGAGATAGAACTTAACCTCAGGTCTTCCTGATTCCAAATCCAGTGCTTTATCTGCTGAAGTTTAGGTTCGTCATATAATACTACTGTGCTAATACACTGCACACATTATAAGACAGACACAAAAATAGAAATTTTAAAAGAATGAGATAAAGGTGAAATAAATAATACTCTTGTTGATTAGTAGAAGAAAAACATTTTGTTCTCATTAAAATATTGTTCATGATAATCAGATACTGTTCCTGATAATATTTTAGTGAGAGCAATGTGATTAAACACCCAGGATTCCCTCCTTTCCTCAATGAAGACAGCACCTGGCTCACAGTTTTTGTTCCTCCCAATTTCTTGCCCTCACACTAGGGGACTTCCACATACACACTGATACTCTGTCAAACATCTAAATGACCCAGTTTAATATACTCATTTCCCATGACCTTTTCCTTCTCTTCCATGAGCTACACACAGAAATGGATGGTTATACTCTTGATTTTGCATTCACATAGAGGTGTTCTATTTTCATTAACTCCGAAATCCCATTATCTGATTATAATCTTTTTATCATTCCATTTTCCCCTCTGCCTGATGAACCATAATTCTCAATGTGATAGACCTCTAATCCTTCCATTCCTTAGTTTTTTCCTGGATCAACATCCCTGCACTAGCTATAATTTTCTTCCCTTCCATGTCTCAATCTCTTGGTGAACCAACTTAGCTCCTCACTCACTATACTCCCCCTCATCATGCCTTGCTGAGCCCCATCCTTAGATCACTCTAATCATCTGCTGCTTTCACTCCAATTCATATTCACTAAATGAAATTGGAAAAAATCATGAAACCATGTTGAGAAAGGTGCTGACTGGATCCGCTACAAATTTATGTTACATCATCTCAACTGGGCTCTCATTGCAATAAGGCAATCCTTTCAGACCTCCCTAATTTTCTCAGTGTCACACTCACCATCAGCTTTTCAAAATCTCTTCATCCCTCCTCAAACCTTCCATAGCTGTCCTCCCTCACCCTCTTAGCTCGGAACTTTGTCTTATATTTCATTTTGAAATTGAATTTGAAATTTTCATTTGAAAAAGTGGAGGCCATTCACAGAGTGCCTCCTTTTTCTTGCCTCATTTCATATACCTCAGATGTCATCCTTTCCCTGCTATCTTCTCCTTTACTCCCATCTCACATAAAGAGGTAGTTCTTCTTACTAAGGCAAACCACATCAAATGAACAAGTAATGCTATTCCACCCTATTTTCTCTAGCAGATTGCCTCCTCCATCTTTATCATTCTTACATTAATCTTTATCATTCTTACACTAATCTATAATCACTCTCAGTCTACTGGTTGCTTCTCTGACAGGGTCTACAAACACTCATGTCCTCTCAATTCTTTTTCTT